>JAUJEN010000395.1:0-329172 GCA_030448925.1 Citrus cavaleriei | reverse complement strand
ATCGGTATGCTTCGTTCAGTTACGTGTGCTAAGGTTAATCGATTCTGCTTCTTTCTGCAACTTTTCTCTAGCAGGTGGGGTTTAGTAATTGTGCAAATTGGGTCTCAAATGTTGTATTGGTTAAGAAGTCTAACGGAAAAATGGTATATTATTATTATAGATTTCCGCAGTTCATAAGTCACATACAGGATAACTTTAAACTTCTGCAGAATGGAATTATTTGGTCGATCTTATTTGGGCATAGAATCTTGGTTGTGGATCTGACGAAATTCAGGCGTCGAGGTAAAACTTCTTCGTCGCGGCCAGTGGGTTATCTTTATTTTGGGGACCCGCGCGCACGGTTTGAAGAATCGGCATACATCGGCGTTGGTGAACGGAATCTTCGAAACAACCGTCGATCGTACCGTGGAGACACATCGATGTAATCTTTCACAGAATGGAATTATGCATGAAATCGCATGAGGCTTTCAGAACACCTTGATATTTTGACTTGTCGAGATCTTTAAATCACGAAAATGTGCATTCGAGGGTGACTTGGTCGTCGTAATTTATGGTACAACCGGCGAATTGAGGCTAATCACACAAAATCAGTGGTTGATCACCCAGTAGCATCGAAGTCGAGAGCAAACTGGGATAAGCGTGGTGCGTTTCACGCGTGACCACCGTCCAGTGCGACCATTTTAAGCACAACGAGGAAAAGCTCGATGGACCCTTACGGTCAGAGCTTTCGAGCTGATAGTACCTAGATTAATTCTGGATTGCGACTGTGGAGAAGTGCTTACGTTGTACCTACATTATTCACGAGCCGCTAGCTTCGGTGTTCTTTAGAAGATGAAGATGGGGTTACGCGGCTTTATTTACTACGCTAGTAGGGGCAATGGTGGATCTTGAAAGAATTTTCCCGCCGTAGAAAGTGGTTTTGGCTTTGGTAATCTCTCTGAGGAAACTCCGTGGTATTTGCAGGCCCGTACATTAGGTGTAACAAACAACTGCCGACAATCCTCCAGAGGTTGAGCATATCACGGAAGACTTCTTCAGTTGGTCTCTTGAATTGAGTGATTCGACATCATTTTCGAGCACATTTCGGTATTAAGAAAGCAAACCGTCGTAGATTTCGTGCGAGAATTTGCCAATATTCCAGGGGTGAGGAAGATTCACGGTGCAAAAGCGAAACCATCAGCCCCTGTGAAGAAGGCATGTTTGAAATTTATGTGGATGGTTCTTTCAACTTCTGCAAATGGTGCGGGAGTAATATCATCACGATCCGAATGAGTAAGCTATGTTATGCCTTGCAATTGGTTAAAACCCAACAGCGGTATGAAACTTATATGATGAGGCTAAGGATGTCGAAGGCATGGTAGCAAAAAGTCCATGATGTTAATAGCTTCGCCCCGGTTACCTTTCGGTCGGACTGAATTAATCAACATTTGGTATATTTCGCAAGTATTAATCTCATGAGACGAAAATAGGGTGATATTCTTTGGGTACCACGAATGCAACCCGATCATAGGATACCAGTGGGGGATCGCCCTCGAGCAAGGAGTAAACAGGAAGCTACGTGGCCTGCATTCAATATATATGAAGTCTACCTTATTCGAGAAAGAGAGTTTACTCCCTTTACTTAAGATGCTTGGGAAATGAACTATCTAGAATATGTCATGAGAGAAATACCTGAGAGTTCGCATTAACCACTATGGAGCTAATCATTAACACGAAGAAGGCCACCGTCAGTTTATTGACTTCTGATGGGAGGATATGGCTGTAGTCCAGAAGTTGTGACGAAAGTGCGAAGATTTGCCAAAATTACCCGCTATAAAGGTGTGTATATTCTCGTGGCCATTCTTTGTTTAGGGTCTCCGTGGCCTTATAGCCCCAGTGAAAGAGACAATGTAATTGTGGCAGATTGACTATTTACAAAGTAGGTAAAGCGGTAGTTAGCTGACATTACTTGAAAGAAAAAACCGATTTTTGTTTGAAGGAACCTCTCGTATGTAGATATGGTATCCACAATAAATTGTCGGCCTGCTTGAGGAAAGCAACCGATGAAAAATTTCATAATTTACACTAGGAGCTTGGGATATGTAGATTTCTTCTCCGGCTCACCTTGATCTAATGGACAAGTGGAAGCCATCAGCAAAAAATCATCGGTATCTAAAGAAGTGGAGGAAAGAAATATAGACTTGGTGAAGCTGATTGCCGGCGTTCTTTGAGCTATCGGACAAGCTGAAAATATTTCAATGAAACCCCATTTTATATCGACTTTTAGGGGCCGATGCGGTCATTTAGAGTTGAAATGAATACCTTGGAAACGCGTACTTGATGGCTGAGAATGCCTCTTTGATTGCGTCCAATTTTGATTTTGTTGAAGAAAAAAAGGACCAAAGCAGAATTGAAGGTTACAATATATCATCACCGCGTTTCAGATTTATATGACAAGAGGGTATGCCCCAGATCATTCAAGAAAGGGGATTTAGTCCTACGAAGGGTAACTGGGCTGCAGGGTACCACTGGAGACTCTTTGAAGTGGAAGCCCATGTCATGAGCCATGTCCGGTGGGTTAGGGGCATAGAGGCCTCCGCATGTATGGAGCAATCAGTTAAGCATCCTGAATCTACCGCCAATCTTGAGGAAATACTACTTATGAGGCCGATGTCTTAAACACTTATCGTCCATTTGTCATCTCTTATTTTCTTTACCTGTCATGTGCAATGGTAAACCATGAAAGGTACCAGAATTTGCCGTAGCTGCAAGTGAAAATTTTTAATTCCACAAGTCTAGAGAGTGGATATCATATAGTTTATTATTATTGAGACAATGAGTCGGTCTTATGTGTTCTCTGTTGAATTCTGCGAACGATTGTGGTTAATTTTCGTCGTTAATGCGACTCTCTCTTTAATACGCCATGTCTTATCGGTTAATTGCTCCGTTTTCAAATGTCAGCGGAGGCCGGTCGACGAATTAATCGTGGTCGTTAGAGATCGCATGATAAAATATTATAATGAAATTTAAGAAGGAGGTGGAGAAGGCGGTAAATTAAACCGGCGTACCTGGCGCCCGTGAGGTTAAGATTGGAATGCACACACCATACCTCCGTTCTTTTAGCGAGCCCAAGTAAGGAATAGATAAGCAACGAGTGACGAAGCATGCCTACAACGTATTTTATTAAATATTGACTAGAAGCGGATGGCAAAACAAGCATATTACACCATTTACTTGAAAAGGAGATGAAGGTCACGAAAAAAGAGAATTTGAAGTGCAGAAACTCCACAGTCTCTGTTGAGATCGCGTAATCTTTATTTTACATCCTAGTTAAGCCAAATATGAATTTTGTTTATCTTATGATGATGCGGTGTGAAGTGTTAAATTATTTTGAGATACGGTATAATTTTTTTTTATTAAGGCGGCGTTGAACTGTCACGAAAATCCTTATAGCGCTCAAAAAGCCATTAGGTGCACAGGTTTAGAAGGAACATGAATCTACAAATCGTCATAAGGAAGGAATTGTGTTATGCGAATAAAGTCTATTGCAGAAGTTTAATCGCGAATAAGTAGCAAGATTGCCAGAGGCAACCTTCCAAAGACAAGTATCTAACTATGAGATGATGCCATACTACAAAGATACGAAGCAAAGTAAGAAAGGCTGTTAAGACATCTGAATAAAACCACTAAATGGCAAGTAGATTAAGCGAAGGACATCCTCTCTGGTTCGGGGGATCGTAAGATACTTCAGCGGTCAAGAAGGCGCTACTCGCATGAACAGCCTTCTTAGAAGGAATCGCACTTTGAAATTTTGGGGTACCCAGATGATGAGGCGTAGGATGGTGGGCTTGGGTTCCTCTTATCACTCCCATCGCTTTAGGATGGTAGGCTTGTCCACCATTTCTCCACACAGGGTACCGCGGATTCGACTCGGCTCCAGTTTTCAGTCGTAATAAGTAAGGCCTTGTCCAAGTAAATCTCGATTTAGCGAGATAGTAGCTGTAGATGCTTAGACTCGCCTGCTTCAGCTTGGACATTCTGGTTGTTCTAGGGCATCAGTGGTCTAGGCGCTTACGCAAGCCTTGACCTCTGCTCACAAAACCTCTTCCTCTGGAGTTAGTAGGCTTTGACCTCTTGCATGACCTCTGCTGCCGATCTGTCTGAGAGATGCCACCTAGGTCTCAGGAGGCAGGTGGCTGGAGTAAGCACTTCATAAATGTGTAAAAAGAGATGAAAAGTGGGGCGATATTAAAAAAAAAGAAAAAAGAAGAAGGAAAAGCAAAAGAGTGAAAGCGCTCCACCGATCATGACAACTTTGGAGCTTATTTAAATATAATTTATCCATCGCCAATGCATGTACGTGGAAGTACTCTCGGAGGAATAAAAAAATCGGTCGATTGAGATATCACTTGTAGCCCTGGATCAAGCTCACCTCCATAAGGTCTCCAGGCGGGTAGTGAAAATGAGCCAAACTTCCTCTTATTGGGTGCCGGGTACTTGAACCTCCCAAGAGAGGAGACGGACAATTTTCCTCGCTGGAAGATAAGAGGTCGATCACTTTTTGTTTGTACCAGAGTGCGGAGGAGGCGCGGCTCATGCGGCAATTTGGCGATCAAAATCTTCGGCAAAGGGCCCGGCGCTTATCTAACATAAAAAAAAAGAGGTGAAATGAAGAAGCAATCCAGAAAATAAAACGAGAGTAAGTCATTGGCAAAAAAGGCACATTAAGAAAAAAAAATAAGAGATGGTCGAAGCAAAAACAAAAAAAAGAGAAGGAAAAAGTTTGTTCAAATAATAGGGCGCAGCACCACCAACGATGAAGGCGGGGTACCCAGCTTTTCACCTCATATAGCCATATGTGAATCATCAAGAAAGCGAAAACTCTCCTCAATCGGACCACCTCTCGCTTGATAGGGTAGTGCTCAGAACATCACCCAACCTCGCAAGCGGAACAACTTCTATAACACCACTCACTTTCACCAGCTTCACCAGGCTGGGCATGTTCCCTTGGTCCAAGTGATGCACAAAATCCCAGAAACAATAAATATGAAGAAAATTCATGAAATGTATATAATAAACAGAAAGGGAGAAAAGGAGGAAAGAAATACATACTTATCTTCGTTGAAGAAGTTCCACACAACTTCATTCTCCAGATGGAATGCTTCCCAGTTCCAAGCCACCGACCTCACAAACCACTGCGCATATCGTAGCCCTTTTTCAGCAAGGGATCCGATCTCACCAAATTACCATGAACCCCCAAGTAGCAAAATAAGCTACGGATAAACGAACAGACTTCGGCGATCAACTAAACAGCCCGCAGATCTCCAATAAAATATTCTCCCCAAAATATCTATGCACATAACTTCCTCCAGTGGGTCCATTAATCGGAGTCTCCGTCGGTGGATAATTGTCCAGGAGCAATTTTCATCTCGTAAATATTTTTTCTAAAAATGGTGAAGAGGTGAGACCCTAAGTCAAAAGGTCGAATGGCTAGTGGAATGGGGGTGCTCGAGAATTGGCCGTCACGAGAATTACCCCCTAAAGGACGAGAAAGATGTATGCTTATAAGCTCCTAACCCTTTCTAAATCTCAGGAGTGGCCGCTTGCCCACCCCCCAGTGCATAGAAAACACGAGCTCAAGAGATAGTAGGGGAGATCGAGAGGTTACGGAATGTTGACGAGGAATATGAATTTGGGTTTGGAAGTCTTTGCACGAGTTTTCTATGGGCTAACAGCTTGGCTGGGTGTTTGCTCTTTAATCTTGATTTTTACTAGGTTTGGTTAGAGATAACTTTGGGACTAAGTGAAGGGGACCCATCGATGGGTCCAAGGGATATAAAGGGGCTAATCAGAAGAGCTTCTCACGTAACTCGTCTCCCAAACTCCACGACACATTACGACCTTTCCCACCTGTAATGAATTTTCTCCCATCTTGTTCCCTAAAACACAACACACAAGTTGAAAAAGAAAAGCCTCCACATCAAAACATACCCCACAACGAGACCTCGTCCATCCATCACTTAAAGCCAAACACCAACATCCACCGATAAAAGCATAAAAAAAGAAAAAATGCCAACAATTTGCATGAAATTGACCGGAAACAAAGCTACTGACGAAAATAAAATTATAAAAATTCATACCTAGATCTCATCGACGAGAAGAAATTCGGTCAGTCAAAAAGTAAGTTTTTGAATATAAATAAGCATGAGAGAAGTCCTGAGATCGCCAAAATTGCTTAAAAAGATGGAGCGTGCGGTGCATCATAGACACAATGAAATGGTTAGAGATAAAAAAAATGGAGCACAGGAGAGATAAAAAAAAAAAAAGTGAAATGAATAAAAAAAAAAAGAGGAGCTTGGATGATATAAAAAAAAAAATGGGAGAACGAGATTAAAAAAATGGAGTCGAATTATAAAAAAAAAAAAAGACTTGGATGATATCTTAAAAAAAATGGGGGGCCTCGAGATTAAAAAAAAGAGGAAGTCAGAATAATAAAATAAGGAGCTTGGATGATATAAAAATGAGGAGGAAAAAAATAAAAGAGATGAAGTCATAATAATAATAAAAAGAAAGCCCGTCGGGGATTTAAAAAAAAACTGGTTGGAAGAAAGCGAAGAAGAAGCAAATGGGGGAGAGGTAGATGGAAACACCTAAGGAGATCCTTTATGACCACCAACGCCAGTAGATGTAATCACACGGAAGCAGCTCGATGAATCAGATTACTATAATGCCAGATTCGACGAGGAAAGCCGCCCTTGACCACTTTGAAATCACGGGAGCCAAGGCCGGCCAAGAAGGAAAAAAAAAAGAAGATAAAGAAAAGAGAAAGAAAAAGAAAGTGATAAAAAGAAAAAAAGGGTGTGAAAGTTGCTTAGAAGAAGATAAAGAAAAGAGAAAAAGGAGGAATGCAAAAAGAGAAAGAAAATGTGATGGTGGGCCGAGAGCAAGCAAAGAGAAAGAGAAAAAAAAAGGAGATGGAAGCCGAAATGGCAAGCAAAAAGTGAATAAAGAAGAAAAAAAATGGAGATGGGAGGCGTTGGAAATTGGAGAAGAAGAGAAAAAGTTTTGGGATTGCAAAATGAAAGAGAGTAAAGTGGAAATAAAAGCAGTGGAGAAGATGGTTTGCTTGGTTTTAAAAAAAAAAAAAAAAAAGGAAGATGACATAAAAGCCTGTGGTTGAAAAGATTTGACTAGATTTGAAATTCAAAAGCCAAGAAACAAGGAAAACCACGGAGGCAAACCAAACTCGATAGAGATTTTTTGGGATTTTCAAAATAAAGTGGTAACATAAAAAAGGAAGCGGAATAGGTTTAATTAAACACGACAAATCGTTACTTTATGGTAGAGGGTTAAATAATTTTTGCGAAGAGGGTGTTTAAATTGGAAAATCATGTGTCAAGCGGTTCTGGCTCCCTGGTGAAGACGTGAAAGACGGAGCATCGGTTCAGTGTTTTAAAAAAAAACAGGGGATGTTCCTCCAAGAAGACAAGCGTGAATTAGTTCACGGTGTAAATATCGCCATGTATGTACATGCAGTTTACCTCTTTGCCTTGGTACATTACTCCATTCTCGAAAAACTAGGGGAGTTGTTTAGAAGAAGCATAGCCGGGCCAATGATGAAGTCGCCACATTAGATAGTTAAGAGTTATCTGGTGCCATTTTGGATACCTCGGTACCACCCTAGGTACCCACTGCCTCACAGACTACGGGGTACCTCGGTACCCGCCGTGAGGATGCCGACAAAAGTCAGTAAATATGTGCCAAGAAGGATATGTGGGCCCCGAGATCTCAAAGATTGGTTTGATGTCAAAAATAAGCAAGAAATCTCGTTACCCGCAAAGAGAGAGACAAGTCATACGTAGCGAATCCACCGAAAGTGTGATATTGTGACGATTGGGGCCACTTTTCCCCAGATACGCGCAAAGAATGCAGCGAATTGCGAGGTCGTGGGACCACTCCACTACTGAAGACGTGAATACCTTACGCCTAAACACTTCTACACTCATATTTTTTACACGAAACGTCTTGGCGGCTAATGCAGCGTGGCAATGAATATTCTACACTGTGTTGACAGTGAACGCCACTAAAATAAGGCCAGTGTACCCGCATCCGTGGGTACACCATATAAATATTCTCGGGTTTGATTTTATCAAGTAAGTTAACACTCACCACCAAAAACTGGTTTCTTCAACCTCAAAACCTCCATCTGGAGCTTACAAGCCTCTAACGAGATAATCCAACTCGACTACGAAAGGCTTGAGCGTCAGTGGTCTGTTGACCACCTTTGGCCCTCGCCTCTAACTTCTTTTAGTTGTTTAGCGAGTGTTTAAAGCTGAGTTTATTTAGTACCACGCCCCTCCGTGATCAAGTCGACCTCCATATCCACCGCCATCTCAATCCTCCTCCACTCCACATAAAAAGTACTAAATGTTTCATCGCGTCGAAACAATGGTACCGCCCCCAAAAAATATAAATCGTTATTGCTCTTGGGTTGGTTTAAGTGGTTTTATTCATTGGCCCGTCAGCGTAAACAAAAAATTATTCCTATTAATTGGTTGTTTTGTGAATTATTTTTGATTAATTGTATTGTACATTTGCCTTTGTGTTGTTAATTATTTTAAATTAGAAAAATTATTTCTTTGGTTTTATATTCATGGTATTATAACTGAAAGAGAACAAAAATTAAAAAGTAACATAGAATGAATTTGGGATATGGTCATAAAATTACAAATATTGACAAATTTGAGTTATAGTAAATTATCAATTAAGGTGCCATGTATAAGAAAATATTAAAAATACTAATATAAACGAAAAATAATTTAACATTAAAATAATATTTAAAACTATTTCGGTAGAGGTCACCTAGATGTCAATTCGGGATTTGTTGACGTCGACCTTAATCGTTTTACCAACTATATATAAATAAAACGATCCGGTGTTTGGGTTGAGTTTCAAATTTTTTTTTTTTTTTTTAATCTATTTTACCAGCTTACTGGGCTTCAGGCACGTTCGACCTTTTGCCATTCTAAGGAGAGGAGACATATCTCAAGCAAGATTTTCACCGAGGTTGATAAATGGATAGAAAGATATGATATTCCTGTAGTTGGTCCACGCCTTAGAAAGGATCCATATCTACTGGTTTGTTGTTATTGATTGACCTTATTTGATTGTGAGTTATGTCACATTATTGACTTATGCTATATGGTTTGCAATGTCTACTAAAGAAACAGAGATAATTTATTAGTACGTACTTTGTCCTTTGTAAAAGCTTGTCCACATCCAATTGCATTTTCAAATATTATGTCCATTAATTGTGAGAGTCTAGATATGATCATGGGTTAGATCTTAGATTCTACTTCCTTGGCGTAAATATTAGCCATTCATAAAATGATAGGTTACCCTAGGTTTAGACTAGTACAAGCATTCACCCTAATAAGCGTGAGCCTATGACATTCTCACTTTTTCTTTGCTAGACCAACACCATCCACATGTATATTTTCTATTGCACATTTATGCAGAAGTTTTAAGCAAGTGGTTGAAAATAATTTCTGAGGTGATAATTTCTTAGAAAAATAAATGTTCTATGGGAGGAACAATGACCTTATATTCTTTAGTTAGAGAAACATATGCTTTATCTTGAAACCATTACCTTGATTGTATTTTTGAGTTAAAAATCACTTATCTTTTCCACTAAGATTCAATGGATCAAATTTTCAGCTGCTTTATTTTTATTTCTTTTAATTTTTTCCTATTATTGTTATTTCGGTTGTAGTATTATTTCATCCTTCACATGCTATTATTTATTTTTTTCCTACTTCTATTATTACTATTTTGTGGCTTATTTTTATGAATATATATCTAATTATTTTATCTTTTAAAACAAGCAGGCAGGCAATTATGCTAGATTCTTTTTCAATCTCGTCAACGTCGTCCCATCTTACTCATTGGCTTTTCTTCTTCACTTGATGGTAAGTAGTAGCTAGACTCTTCACGGTTTTCAGCCTTCTCTTCAATTTGATTTTAAAAAAAAAAAATTCTGTTGGTGTATGGAAATTAATTGGGTGCAGAAATTGATTGGATATGCATAGAAATTGAATAAATTTGTTGTAGAAATCGCATGAAGAAATTGATTGTGTTTTAATTTGGGTAGCTAAATGCAAATGCATATGGATTTTGATTTTTTTTTTTGTCCTCTCAGGTTGATTACAAGTTATTATATACATGATTTTAGGTCATTTGTCGATTTATGGCTGATTTTGTGTTTTTTTGTCTTAAACCATGAAGGCTTGAATTATTTTCTGCATCTAGATGTAATTTTAGGCAAAGATAAGTTTTGTAATAAAATGGTGATCCAGAATTATGCTTAGCAAATGTTTGACAGAATGCCTGAAAGGACCAAAACAGTTGAAAAGTTGATGAAAGAGAGTAACAATGATGCTGAGATAGCTGAGGAGATTAGGGAGCGTGGCCAAGAAAATGCAATGGAATAATAATAATCATGAACACGGAAATCAAGGATCCAAGGCGTATGTTTCATTCCTTAAATACTGATTCTTTTTTTCATGCCATATATAAATAAAAAAAGTAGGAGAATGTATATTTAGGCTTGACATTCTGGTTTATAAGTAATTGTTTGTTTGTTTGTTCCTTTATTACAATAAAGTGCATTGGTTTTGGATGTAGAAAAAATAGATTCCAAGAGAGGAAGAGACCTTTTCTTTTTTTTATAAATAAATTGACATAAAACTCAAGTATTAAAAGACCAATATTATTGCTTTAATTATGTGGCTGCATGTAGTTGGGGGAGATGGCTACATGTTGCTGCTGCTGAAATCTTGTTCTTTTATGCTGCTACTTTTTGCTATTTTTTACCGCTAGTTGTCTCAAATTTGCCTGTTGTTCACTGTTGTTTTAGCTGTTTACTGTTTATAATTTGCTGTTTACTGTTGCTGTTTATTGCTATTTTCACTGCTATTTTTTGCTACTTTTTTGTCTTAGATTTTACCTCCTGTTTGCTGGTATTTTTTTACTTTGCTTGGCAGTTGCTGTATTTACCTATTTTTCTGTTGTTTATTTCTGGTTTTATTAAGGCTATTTTGTTATATTCTACTGCTGTTGTCTCCTTTATTTATTTACCTGCTTGTCAATGCTGTTTTTACTTGATGGTTGCTAATATTATTATATGCTGTTTTTCATTACTTCTTTTGCTATTTTCTGCTGCTATTTATTTTAGGTTTTCTGCTGTTCACTGCTATTTTTTGCTGCTACGATTTACCTCCTATTCATTGCTATTTTACTTGCTGGTTACTACTATTTATTATTGTTTTTAACATTTGTTGGTTACTGCTGATATTACAAACTATTTTTTGTTGTTGTTTGTTACGCTTTTTCGTTATTGCTTTTTGTTAATTTTCTGCAGCTATTTTTTTGGATTTACCTGTTCACAACTTTTTTTACTATTTCCTGCTGCACATTGTCGTAGATTTATTTACATGTTGTTTGTTGCTGTTTTACTTGCCAATTATTGCTATTTATTACCTGTTGTTTGCTATTGTTCTACTTATTAGTTGTTGCTAGTTGTTTGCTGGAGAGTAATTTTGTTGTGGATGTATTTGGTTTTATTAGTATATGTTGTATTGAAGATTAGTTAGAAGTTTTTCTTATATATCTCAAGTCTTTATGTTACTTCATAGTTACAATTTATAAGGCTTATTGTTTTACCTTTTTTCTTGGAGCAGGAACATAATGAACTGGCATTGTAATAAAGATTTTTCAAATTTGCAGGATTCGGGAATTTGATAATAATAAAATAAATATTATAAAATAAAATAAAATAATAATAGTACAATTCAAATAATATTTAAAATTCAAAATTAATATTGATATTTATTTTGAATAACAATTATTGAAATAATTCCCTAATGTTTGCGACATACATATGACTGCTGAAAACCAAACTATATACATATGATACATATGACTTGAAAACCATACGTATACACTGTTGACTGTTGGAAACTATGCATATAACTATTGAAACCATCATGAATTTACCTGATAAACTATCATAAATTTCTTTGTCGGTACATAAACATCATCTATTGATTTGCCCGCCTGCCTGTTTTCCTGTAGTGAATAATTAAGAAAAATACTTTAGTGTTAATTATTCCGATTCATAAGGAAAAAAATCTAAATTATAACATAGGTGGATTAAATCATTTAATTATTAATATACTATTTTATTACAGCTGCGGGGATAACGACGTAACACATAGCTGGGATCTGTGAACTGGCTAAAAGACGTAGCTATACTTATACATACACATTACGTATATACATATAATTTAATTAAAAAAGAAACATATGATATAACACAATACAATATAATAATATGGTATTATGGTAGTGATGACAGAAATTACTCAAACAAAGGCCCTGGTAATGACAGAATCTAAGGACTTGCAGTCGACCTCCCTCAAAACAGAAGTGAGTCCCTTGCCAGCAGCATTTGCTTTAGGATGTATCCCATGCTCAGGTCCATTCATATAAGCCCGATTCACCCTCTCCTTGTCAAAGCAAACCCCATAAACTCTTCCTCAACATCTTGTTCAAGATTCTCTTACAGCTGGCCATCTCTAGTCAAAGCCATCATAATTTGTGGGAGCCCAAGAGGCAAATTGTCACCTTGTCAACTTGCCAGAAATGGACCAGTCTTTCCATAAGTCTTGCAAACTTTCAAGATCTTGTCTTTGTACTGGTCCAGGATTCCGGGCATGAAAGCACTCCGCTCTTCACTTCGAACTCGTGAGTGTGCAAAGCAGCTTCTCTTCGTCTGAGTAAAGTCAGAACAGGTTCTCGGATATTATGTACTCGAGGCCAATGAGTTTTGCGTCGGCTTCAGCGCTGTTGTATATCAGGCACTGCCTCATCTCATCGTTTTGATGCCCGCAGAAGTGGTGTGCCCTCACTTGCCGAGTCATATCGTCTCCATAAAAAATGAAAACTACAACAGGCAACAAAACGAATTACTAGTAATAATAATTAATTAGAACTCATTAAAACGACCGTACATACGCGCAGAGATGCTGGTGGATTTTGTTGGTGGAACGAAGCCGAATGGCAGCAGTACTCGTCTCAGGAAGGCCGTGCCTGTTTTAGAGTTGGATCGCCGGGAACTTCAGGGTGAGCTGATGGCATGGCTTTTTTTTTTCTTGGGCTTTAATTTGATCTTATTTTTATTTAATTTTTTGCAATCTAATAATAAATGCTGCTATTGTATTTGTTTCAAGACTCTAAATAAATCGATTTGCCGCTTTTCTCTTAACAACAATCTATATTGCGACTCGAAATACAATTGCATGCAGCGCTACGCGTGGCGCGACATTTAGTGACGTGGCTTCTACAATTTGTGACGTGGCTTACCCTACAGAAACTGTCAACGGTGACGTGTGTAAACAACACTGCTCACCCAAGCTTCAACAATATTCTCAAAGGAGTAACGCTAGAAGAACAGAATCTTGACATAATGATAACAAATTTCAAGTTTTTTTTTTAATTGGTTTGGTTACTCAAAGATTTTGATATTTATGTTAATGACCTTTAATCTTAATGATTTTTAATAGTTGGATCATTCCTTCTTCCATTTCTTTTACATCTATCCTAATTTTTTTTTTGAGTTTTGACTATAATTTTATAGTTCTCTAAATGATTATCATATTCATATAAATCTATAAATTCTAAATTAGATCCTGCATTTATAATTATTTGTCTTTCTTAAGACATAGATTAAATTTTTTCTTCTAACATATTTCTATATACATCCAATCTATTTTCCCAACTAAGGGTGATATCATCAAGGCTTTCACATAGAAATTGTAATTTAAATTCAGCCTCCTCCATCAACAAATTCATATTATCATTGTTGTTATTCATCATTTAAGGCATCTTGAATCCTATTATTAACTTTGCATCTGTCTTTAGATTATTTTAAGATTGGATGAAATAGAATCCATTAAGGGTATCTATGTTCTCTTCAAAGGAATCAAATATTTTGATCTATATTAAGGTTAATCATTTTCATTTCTTCATAGCAAGCACACTTGCTTCTATTTAATTTAGTTTAACGATGAAATTATAAATAACTTGATATTCTTGACTATAATCTAAATTATCAATTACATCCAAAAAGCTTGTTAACCCATCTTTCCATTTTATAATTTTTATTTACATTTATCACTTCTTATTTTCTAAAAATCCTAGAAAACAAACAAGGCCTACATACTTACATTTGTTGCTAAAATATAAAAAAGATAGTTCGAAAGTACTAACCGGTACTATCCTCAAAATTTGGAATAAATTCACTAATTGCCTCCGACCATAGATAGGTCCACAATCAAAGACCTCCATAACTCCTCTCATCATGCAAGATCACTCCAATGATTGTTACCGCCTAACGCGACATAATGTATGTTCCTAATAAGATATGTCTAAGTGAATTTCTTGTTGTTGTCTTTGGAAGTGCTTAGTAATAGGAAATTTTCTTCTTAGCACAAGTGTTGGTATGTAAGGTTCTTGTTTAATCTCTAAGAATATATAAAATATATGGAAGATGATAATTTCACTTAAAAAAGTTTATTTATTTCATAACTAGAATTTTTACAAAGGAAGGTTTACAAAGGAGAGAATAGAGTTGGTAAAGGATTAGACATAGGATGCCTTATATTTCTTACATGATCTATTTATAAACTTGAAGAGGTAAGGTTGTCTCTTTTTACATGACATTTGTTACCTTTTCCTAGTTGATGATGGATTTCGGAGATGAGGTAACCCCTCCTCTTTCTATCATTAGGATAGTTGTTGTCTTCATTTTCTTGTTGACCGACAACCTTCACACGGTTATGATAAAATTTATTATTTTGGATATTTTCTTTTGAATTATTGTTTCTTTTAGCATCTTTTATCTTTTTCAATCTAAGTGTCATGTCTTTCCTACTAGATTCCTCATTTGGTCCTTCCTAGCAATAACCACATGATGATTAATGCAGCATGTGCATACCTTCATGGTGTGTTGGCAAGCTAAATTTATGAGATTTTCATATATTGCTTTTTCTTTTCAATATTACCTACTAGTGGTATGCTTTCTTTTCTAAGCTTAAAGAAAAATTATATGTTCTTTTGGGCTCGGACACACATTTTCTTTGCTTATTATCTAGAGTGATTAATAGAGACTTTTATTCTAATTGACCTTTTTCACCTGTGAAGAGAGCTTTGAAGCTCAAATAGTTCAGGATCATAGTCATTGTAAACTTGATCTATATGAATAGTTAGACTAACTTTTACTACTAATGTGCAATTTGAATCATGTGTTGTGCAGATACCATTTATTATTATGTATTGGGGCAAGTAGTGAGAACCTTGATAAAATCATTCCTTTGTCTTGGATATTCTTTTGAGGGCTTTTACAACCTCTTTAATTTTTCTAGGAACTCTTCTAATTCTCTGAGGAAATCATCATTGACATAAAAAAGTTTAAACAAAACTATATTCAAACATGTCTTTTATACTTTCTTCTTCAAGTTTGATTTGTCAAAATCAAATTTGCGATCAAACACTAAATATTTTTTATTAATTATAGAAGTAATTAATGTATCTTTATAAGGTAAAAAATACCAATAATTTGGTTTATTTATTTAATTCTTTGTTGCTAATATTCATATGCTTTTCCTTGATTAATCTCGCATGATTCCTAACCATAAGAGTTAGGCCATTATGTGGTTTTAGATTCTCGAATAATCTTGAGTTCCAATAAATCCTTAATTTGTTTATCAAATTCTAGTCTATCATCTTGCCCATATCTCATAGGCGACTCTTATGATGACATTTGGATCTTTAATTCTATTGGGGTAGGTTTTATCAATTTCCCATAATTGGAATTAGATTTTCACCAAATTTTTTCAAGATTTTCTAAGATTTTTTCATAGTCAAATATGATTTGATTGATTTTTTATATTAAATCAAGCGTCGCTTTGAAAATGTAATTTTGAGTTGTTCGCCTAAAAATAAATTCTTGATATTTGTAATAGAATGATTACATGGTGTTTTAAAATAATTGTTTCGTTAGTCATTATATAAATGAAGCGGCGAAGGAAATTAACTCTTAAAAGTATATTTGTTCTATATGATCGTAAGACCACAATATAGGTATACTTAGAATATAATCCTCTATTTGTATTAGGGTTTTAATCCTACATTTTCCTTGGGTGATTTGTTCACTATTTATCCCTTACCTTGTTAAGGGCTTATAATCTTTCCAATAAGATTTTGATCAATCAAATTAGCTAAACTAACTCTCGTGTAATAATTAATGCATGGAACCATTGTTGACTTATGCTTATAATATGGTATAATTACTTTTATATATACTATAAAACGATTAGACATAATATCTTGATATGTTTGTTTAATCCTTCAATTGAAATGCTTATTTTCCTATCTTCATCGTTGGGAAGGAGAGAATATTTCAAGAAAGTTCATCATAATAATAAAGAACTTATTTTTGTTTCATAATCGGGTTTTATGAAATTGGAAAAATAAATTCTATTCCTTAATCTTTAATAATAGTGTCTCACAATATTAACTTAGCGATCTTCTTTCTTCATTATATCCTACATATCTCGGGTTCCAAATAGAATATTTCTTTATAAATACTTAATCATTTTCCATCTACATATGATTTTACTTGCAGCTCTTGTATCAAGGATAGCAAAGTCTCATGCCATGATTCACATGTATTATTCCAATTTTAATTTTTTAGATTTTGATTTTTTTCTAATTGTTGCTAGTATTTTATGTGACGGTGGTATAACAAGATGACTATATATAGTAAAACTTTGAGTTCTACTTAATTCTTGTTCTATTTTAAATGATATCATATTCCCCATAATGATTTTTCATTCTCGAGTATATTCTATTGATTTAGTAATATTAAGCGTGGGTTGACTACTTAGATCCATTTCCCATTCTTTTTGGTAAATCAATTTCCCTTAAAATCTTAGGAATTGTATCTTTCCAACTTTATTAAATTATTTATCAATTTCAATAAATTATTTATCAACAAACATTTCACTATTAGCCGAATTTGTCGATGCATATTCTATAGCATATGTTATACTATATGGATAAGATCCATCATGCATCATATAGAAGTATTTAAAATCATGACATAAGCAAATGTCTTATCTTTTATTTATAGTCTTTTTAAAACTTATATTTGGGGTATATCTTAAATATTAATTTCTTATAACTAAGATTTCCTTGTATTATTCCAAGATTGCATGTTTCGATCTTTTATTCTATTATTTAGTATTGTTAAATTTACTGGACTATGTATCCCTTCTCAAAAATAAGCTTTTATCATTATTTGGATTCCTCCAATATGAACATATCCAATCTTAGGTCTACACTAGATCTTATTCTATTAATTTCATCTTCTATATCTAATTTTAATAGTAAAGGTATATTTGTATTTCCTCTGACATGCTTGATTTCGATAGGTTCTTCTCTTACAGTGGCACTGAAATACATTATATTTTTTCTTTTATTCATGTTTTCAATTCCTTTTGCTAGCTTATTAACTAAGGTCATAAATGTTTCTAATCCCTTTTTATTAATCTTAAGGTATTATTCTTTTGTCAAGGATTAATTCTCTATTAAAAAAAACCTTGTTCTTTTAATTCCTCATCTTGATATAAATCTCGATTATTTAATTATGAATATGAGCTCCTTAATCTCTCATTGGATAGGTAGTATATGCTATCATTATCACTAATATCTTCACTATCAGTGATTAATTCAAAATCATTAAAATCCTTAAACATTTTGATATTTACTTTTTTCTTTTTAGGGTATTAATTTGCATAATGCCCTTCTTCATTGCATAACCAAAGATTTACACTCTTTGAATCGTTGGTTTTAGATTTTCTTTTGAATTTATTCCTTTAGAAGAATTTCTTCTTATATTTATTTTTTCCTATAATGTTTTATTGGTTTAAAGAATTTCTTCTTTTTGAATTTCTTTCTATATTTATTAGTATTATCTCGAACATTCAAATTCCTTATGGATCTTCTACTTATAAACAAAGACAATCCTCGATTTTGCTTTGTCATAAGTCTTCTATTTCGTATTTTAGCGGACCACCGATTTATCCTATTCATTTCGAGCAAACTTAATCCTATTTCCTAGGGTACTAGTGTCCATTACTATCTCGTAATTTTTTAATATATTCTAGCATAATTCTTTTTACCACACGGGTCCTGGATTACGTCAGGTATTTTATAAAACACAAATCATTATAATATCCCTACAATATTTTCATACTATCAACTAACATTTGTAATACAATTTTCAAAGCTACATGTGTGTGCCTCTAAATAAGATATATTACATATTTCAAGCCATGTTAAGCCACTAAATTTTTTCCATCCTTTTCTCTTTACTCCATCGAAATCGCCTCTTGTAATTTTCTCTTAAAATTACTTTTCTATTCATTTCAAATCTATTTAAGATCACTGATCTGGATTTTCGTTTGGGATCATTATATTCTCCATACTATTTTCCTATGCTTCATTTACTAGTATCCTTTAATCCCATAAACCTATTGTGCTAGTATTCCTATAAATGAAGTTTAAGGAATCCTATACTCATATTTCTATTAATACTGTGAAATGCAAGAGCAATTTTCATAAATTTAACCCAACCGATTATTGTTTTATCTACATTTTTGACATAGTCTGAAATCTAACAACTTATACTCCATCATGACCGATTGGTCATCTCACTCTTCCTAGGGTTATTTCTTTTTTAGGTTTGATAGATGATTTGATAGACCCTAAAATATTGACTACTGTGGGTCTTTCATGATTTGATATTTCTTCTCTAGCATAAGAAACTCTATTGCTAGATTCTCCTTGTTCAAAGACTCTTGACTTTGATTCATTTATCTTAGATGTTCTATTCTATTTTTAATATCTTGTAAATTTATAAATATATCTTCTTCTTCATCGCCAGGACTCTTCATCAAATAACTCCGGATTAGATAATTCTTTTAAACCATTGTACAACCGTGTTTTCACTTAACATCTCGAGGACTTGTTAATAATTTCATTATTTTCTTTTCATTATAATAAATTATGGTATCTTGTAAAATTTTATTTTGTTCTTGAATTACCATTAATAATTCGGTCCATATTGTTATTGATCTCTTGTACTTCAATCATTTTGTAACTTTCCATTATGTATTTATTGCAAACTTATTACCAAGTTGCTCAACAAATTTTTCAATTTTATTTAATTGAATTTCTATTTTATTTAATCTTACATCTATTGAATTTATATTCATGACATTAATGATTTCTTGTTTTAACTTTATCATAATCTTTAATGAAGTCTTTTATCAATTGTCTAACTTGATCAAATTCTTATTTGTTCTCTAATTTTTGACTTGTTTCATATTTCATCATTAAAATTTTTTATCTCGTATTTCATTTGCACTTTCTACACATCATTTATAGATAAATTAGGGTTTCTTAATTTATTCAATAAATATAGAAATCTAGTTTAAGCGATTATTTCCCCAAATATATGAATCATTACTTAATCAAATAGTTGAAATCTTCCATAGGTAAATCATCCATGTTCTCAGAACTAGAAGGTGGAAACCTACTAGTTTCTATATCTTTAGAAAATTATTAGTAGTTTTGGTAGTTTATTTATTGCCATGTTTCTAATAATTCATTAGATTCAATAAAGATATTTATGACATATGATATTTCTTATATCCTTGTGAATATAGTTTTTTTCTAATCGGCATGTATAAGGCAAAGTTTATGCACAAATAAATCTTTGCATCCTATAAGCGTGTCATAAAAAGGATAGTTTTTTACCCTAATCCTTTTTATTATTCTAATTATAATAATCTATTTGTTTAATAGATAATTGTTTATTATAATTTATTTTGAGATCTTCAACATAATCATAATGGTTATTATGAGTTCTTCAACTCTGAATTCACTACACGTGATGAATACAATTGTTTCTAACTATTTAATATTTAAATCATTTTGATCCAATCAATAATATTGTCTATGTTTAGTTATATTATCCTTGATTGTTTTATTATCTATCTTAGATAATTATTTATAAAATAGATGATTGTTTTTCCATTTTATCTTTTGATTTTGAAATAAGGTATGTGGCTTGTTATACCGATGGTACAAACTAATATAATTCCCATTCAGGTGCTAACCATCGAATATAGCTAGTTTCTTGGCGATATATGCGCAATATTCCAAAATCTTTTGAACCAAACTAGGCTCTAATACCATTTTGTTGATCTTAGCTTCATTTTATCAAATTATTTAGAAAACTGTATTTTCTAAATTGATAATTTTAAGGATCTGAATGTAATTTTTTTGTCTTTTTTATGTTCTTTTATCTTTTTGTTCTAAAAAGAAAATGATGTTCTCACCACAAAGAAAACATTAAGCACCGAATAATGAGTTTCATAATAGTTAAATTACGAAGTTTTAATTCTTTACAAATTAGTTATTGACACCTTTATTAATATTAAGCTGAAAAAATAAGTGCAATTGATATCATAGCATGATTTAATTAGTTAATTCTAACTAGAAGATCCAAATTTATGAAGAAATTGAATATTTAAATTTAGAACTTAGCATTTATCATAGTAAAAAGACAACTTTAGATAGATATATATATATTTTGTAATATAGAAGGCAATTTTAAACACGATCTACATAAAAAATCTTTGTTAAATAGTTTAGTATATTTAATAGTTAATTCATGTAGAAATTTGAAATTAAAATTTGATAAACTTAATTAGAATTTTAAGATGGTCTTAGATATTTGAAGAGAAAATAAAGTAATTCTCAAGAATTTAGAAGTAAAAAATTAGAATTTATAAAGATCAAATATAGTAAAATTGGATAAGATTTCAAAAAGAATAGAAGAAGGAAAAATTAAAATTAAAGTAATTAATACTAAGAGTTTAGAAGTAACCGAATGCCGCAAATTAGAAAACTTGATAGGAAGATTTGAAAAATTAAAATCAACATTGATATAGGATGCTTTCGATTAAGAAAACTAGGAGTTTAAATAATATTAAGGATAAAGGAAAGAAGATAACAGTATTAGTAAATTGATGGTAATTATTTAAAAGAATATTAAATAAGAAAAGAAGAAGAAGATGAGAATGTTAAAATAAAAGCCTTATAAATATAGACAAACATGATTGAAAGGTTTAGAAAAAATAAATTAGATATGATCAAACCAAATATAAAAATATAAAAGGAAAATTATTTAGTAAATCTTTACTATATCAAAATTATAGTGAAAGATATGTGTCATGAAACATGAGAATCAAATGATAAAATATATTTAATAGATAAGGTTTCTTATAATCATATTAGTTATAAAGATTCAAAGAGGCCCATTACAGAACCGGTTATAATAGGAGTAAAAGGATTATATAGAAAGAATTTAAAGTGAAAAGTCTTGGTTTGTCTTTATGATGATGGATTTACAATATAGAACAAAGACCTTTAAGAGTATAAAACTAGACATGAATAATAAGGGATGAATAGTACATTTTACCTTAGACATTTAGTAAAAGCTAATACCTTTTACAAGGATTTAAAAAATAACAATAAAAAACTAAAGGTTACATATAAAAAGAAATGAAGATAACTTATTAATTTGCACAAGATTTATAGGAAGACTTAGTGAAAATAGCATAGCAAATACCAATTAGATAATAACGGATAATAAACATTATGGAACTAAAGGAATTAAGGTTATTCAAGCAAAAAGTTTCTCAAAGAAAACTAATGCGGGACTAGATTGAAAATTAGATAATTTTAATTTTAGTACAAGAAGATAATGTAATTTACCATAATAGTGATGGTTTAGTAGATTTAAGATTTGGAAGTTATAATTACCAGCATACGATCACTAGTCGGGGATGATGATCTAGAAAATAGCTTTAATGGCTATAGAAGAAGAATTTATATGGAAAAGAAATGAATAAAATTTTTATTCTAGATATGATGAATTAATGTTAGAAATGGTGTCATCAGACAATTAGAAGTTTAGAAAGAATACTATACCCAATACATAGATGATATATTAGAAGGAAAGTTAGAAGCCAAGTGACACACAAAAGTGTTATTTACTCCGAAGTATAAGAGTGTTTAATTATAACATAACCGGTGAGTTGTCGAACCCATAATTTAAAATCTAATAGTCAATTATTAGACAAAAAATTAATTGAAAATGAAATTAATAGAACCAATTTAAAAAATGTTAAGATTTAGAGATCCCCTTCCGGTTGTCAAATTATTGTCCAATAACCTCTCATATTTATATTTTGCATTCATTTTGACAGTTGATTATTATGCCATTTAATCTTTAGCTAACCATTGTATGGATAAATATGAAATCAAGTACTTAATGTACCACCACTATATTATAACATTATGTCAAAATACTATATAGATCAAGAGATCTAGATAAATTGACATGACATAAAAGAATCTGATAAAGAAAAAAGTACAAAAAAAAAAACTTTAGGATTCATTTGAGAGAGTAGTTAATTGAATAATTTGAATTTTTGTGCTTTACCTTTCACTTCAGCTTAAGAAATTAGCCAATCATATTGATAAATGAAATACTCATTTTATTTAACAAACTTCTGAAATATATTACAAGAGAATTCACTACACAAAAGAAGAATTTTTTCTAAGCATCAGTCTCAGCTCCTTTCTTCACTTCTCTGCACTCCCCCTGTTCTTCCTCTCCTTACCTTCACTAAGCAGCAAAATATCATTATCTTTTATTTTATTATTATTTTTTCAATTGTATATTTACATTGAAATGTGTGATAGTCAAATGGAAAATGGCCACCTAACTATCACGATATAGCTCCTTCCTTTTATTTTTATTTTTATTAATTACATATCCTCAATAATGCATTCCGAATGACTCATAATTTATCTTCTTTGTTTCCTACTGTTCCAATTCCCTCTTTATTCCTAAAATATAAAAATTAACATACTACAAATAAAATTAATATAAAAATTTATTAGGGAAGCATTAAGATAATTTATAAGTTATGAGCGTATTAATCAACACTGTTGGTGAAAAATTGATAATTTTAAACCTTATTAAATGTATACTTTCGGGTGTTAATCAACCAGATGATATTTAAAACATAGAATCCATCAAAAGGATCATGTAATGGAAGAAGCCATTAGTTGCATTACCAATGCACGTAAATAAGTTTAATTAATCAGCACCAAGAGATACAACATATAACGGGAGGAAGTTATCCTATTACAAGGGAAAATTATGGTGGAAAGATAAAGATCATAAAACTAATGGTGAAAAACAACCAAGAGAAGAGATTGAAGCATTTATGCCAATAGAGTCAATTTGATATCATATTAAATTTATAACTTGAGATCCTGACAATCATTGCGAAGTCTTAGATAGATGAAAAGCAGATGCAATCGGAGCTTGGCAAAACCGAAATCATAGTGATGATATTTAGAATTTTTAAAAAACATTATTAGGAGAAACAATAGGAAATTGGTATAATATTTATAAAGAGATTTTGTTGAAGGAGTCTAAGAGACGAAAAGCGTTAGGAAATAACTCAATATAATTTTACAAGTCTTATTACGTAATATGTATAGGAGTAGGCCTAGTGGCGGCTGACTCAATACAAAATTTAGCATTAACAGCTTGTCCTCCAACTTCAATTTTCAAGTTGGAAATATCTTAGAAATTTTGGCAATGATTAAGCATAAATACCCAACAAAACTGGAGAATCACTTGATGAAGAAACAAGAGAAAAATATTTTATAAAATTACCGGGGAATTTTATAAAGATAACTAGAAATGATTGGAAGAGTGAGAGCTTTAAGAAAGGTTTAGTAATAGGACTAAGAATACATGAAAAACACTTGATTGTTGATTCATCACCAAAATGGCTTAGAATATGAAAAAAGCGGTCTTGTGATTTTGTAAAAAAGTTATTTATACTCTACAACAATATAAAGATAAAATATATAAAAAATTTTAAAAATTTTGAAGCCCCTAAATACGTAATAAAGAGAAAATCCTTAGGAAGAAATTCGATCATATAAGAAATGGAAAAGGGATACTAAATCGTTAAGAAGCCTAGCAAGAAGAAATGTACTTGTTTCATTTGCGGAGATCCAAAACATCTAGCAAATGCTTGTCTTAACAAAAAATGCCATTTGTTTCAAAAGAACATGTCAATCTTTTACATAACTTAGAAGAAGATGTAATAAGCGATGATATGAGTGAAGCCTATAGTATAATTAACGTTTATGAAATTTAAAAATTAGAATATTTAAATTTAGAATCTAATGCGAAGAATCTCCCTCCAATTATTACGATGAAGATTGCAATTTTATGAATTAGATATAGAAAGATTAGGTCTAGAACAATTAGATGAAAAAGTAGAATGTCAACATGAATTCATACATAAACAAGGATCTAATAATAGATGTCATATATGTAAACTTTTTCTAAAATAGAACTTAGATATAAATGTGAATTGTAGGATACGGGTTTGTAAATTTTGTTTAATTAAGACTTATAACCTTGACAAATAGAAATACAAGAATCTAGGCAAACTATAGAAACCCAAAATTTAGAAATAGAGAGATTAAAATTAGAAATAGAAAGATTAGAATTTTAGTTAAAAAATAAGACATTGAATTTAGACAAAAAATCCTTGAATTAAAAACATAACCAAAATAGGCAAAAAATAAACAAAGTATTGAGGTAAAGGATGAATGTTTGAACAAATGTCTAGATTAACATTCTAAGACATTTGATGATAAATAACCTCTTTGTGATCCTGCCTTTTACAACTTAGATACTTTATTGTTAGTAAGATTAAATTTAGAAATAGTAATGCTATAGAAATTATTAGCCATGACAAATACATGGGTAGCAAGTCTCATATATATATTAACTTAGTCCCAACAAATTATTTGCAAACATTGTCACAACCAATATTTGCTAAACAAATGAATGGAACTTGATTAAGATATGAAAAATGTATAAGAGATGTAAATAAGTTTCTACACAGATGAAAATGTATTTGATAAATATTATCCCTTACCACAAGTATGGGTTATTCAATAAATCAAAATTTAAATTTGTTTTATGATTAAATTTTATATGTAGTAGTAAAAAAAGCATGTTAATAAATAGTAAATTTGTTACACTCTTTAAAAAGACAGTTGTCACAGGCTGATTTTTGCCTTTCTAATTTTCCACAACATCAACATTCAATCAAATTTGCTTGCATAAAGCATGGTGGAACCAATAGTAGTTATTTTGATTTTAACTTTTCACATGATTTAAAAACAGGAACAAGTAGTGATTTAGACTTTCAACATGACCTAATAATAGAAACTAGTAGAAGTTATAGATAGTTTCTTAGAAGATTTAGAAAAGACCGTATATTAATAAAGAAGTAGACTTTTGTAATTCAGATCTAGAAGATTTTATGATCTTATTTTCATGTTTAAAAATAAAGATATGCAGATTAAAGGCCTAAATTTAAAAGATTGAAAAATAATATTTTATAAGAAATAATTAGAGTAGCGAGAAACTACACAAATTTTAGGAGAAAACCCAATTAAATATTGGATAGAAACAAATTTATAAGTCTACTTAGACAAAACAAATGTAGAATTTGCTATTAAAATGGCTAAAGGAGGCTTTAATCCACAAGAGATTGAAGAATTTAGTATTCAAATAACAGAATTGTTAAAATTAAGAGTAATTAGATATAGTAATAGTAGGCATAAAAGCACAACATATATGGTTAGAAACCATGCAAAAGTTAAAAGAGGAAAAGTGCGAATGGTCATAAACTATAAGTGTTTGAATGACAATAAATATGAAAATCAATATAAAATCCTAGATAAAGTTCATTTAATTAATTGCATCCAATATGTAAATATATTTGGTAAGTTTGATTATAGATTAGGATTTTGGAAAATTAAGATGGATGATGATTCCATTCTATGAGACATATTCAAGCTGCCAAGGACACTTCAAATGGATAGTTATATCATTTGGACTAAAAGTGCCATTTCTATCTTTCTACATAAGATTGTTTTAATATTTAGAAAATAGTAAATTTGTTCTAGTATATATAGATGACATATTAGTGTTTTGTAAAAATTTAGAAGATCATTATAATCATCCACTTAGAGTTTTTAATGAGTTTGTCAATACGAACTTATAATTAATAAGAAGAAAATGGAACTCGTAAAGAGTTCATAGAACTTCTAGAAAAGAAAATAAGAAAAGGAAGATAAAATTACAAGAATACATAGTAAAGAAGATACTAGATTTTCCAAATAAAATAAAAGATACCAAGAAATTTACAAGCCTTTTTAGGAATATTAAATTATACTAGGATGTACATAAAAGATCTTGAGTAAATAATAAGACCTTTGTACAGTAAAACTAAACAAAGAGGTCAAAAATCTTTTAATTCTTTAGGTATAGAATTGGCTAGAAAAATAAAGACCATTTGTAAAGAATTACTATATATAACTTTACTATCAGAAACTGCGTATAAAGTTATAAAAACATATGCTAGTGAGAATGAATAGAGAGTAATATTACTTTCCAAACCAAGTAAATATGATAGTAATAATACTGAAAAGATTTGTACATACTCATCAGGCCTTTATAAAGAATTTAAAAATAATTTAACCAACCTAGATTACTATGAGTCATTAATGCTTTTTAAATTATTTCTCAATCAACCTTTCACAGTAAGGAGAGATTGTAAAGTAATGGTTAGATTTATAATAAAACTAATGAGAAAGAGCTAAGTAGTAAAAATGGTTAAATTTTGTTAATACCGTACAGAACATGGTTATAAGGTAGAATTTGATCACATAAAAGGAGTAGATAATAAATTAACTGATTAGTTAAGTAAAGAAATTTATTCTAACATACTTTATGATTTTGTAGGTGAACAACAAGAAAATGACCTTTGGTCATATTAGTCTACCAACATTCCAAAAAGGAACCAATTTATCCTTTTGAGCCTTTTCTCAAATCACATAGATGAATCACAACAATGCCTTCTAGGCGACTTTTGGAATGCAAAGAATGAAAGTAGAAAGATCTTAACAACTTTAAATTTTATTATTAAAAATCAAATTAAATCCTTAGGTAAAACATTTTAGTTCTTACATGATTTTTAAAGGATTTACCAAGTATCTACATACTTAACCTAAAGTTCTTCAACAAATCACAAATTTTTTGAAGCCTAATTACTAAGGATTTTATGATTTCAAATCAACCCTTGATGCTACAAAACAACAAATTGGTCTTACCTTTTTCATAAGCCCATTAGCAAAAAAACATAGCTAGTTGTGTACCATTTTTAACTCAGCACCCATCATCGTGTGTTCAATATACACAAGGCAGTGGAGTCGTTTCATCTTCCACTAATATTTTGTCTTTTTGCGATCATTATGAAACAATAGTAAAAAAATTGTAAAAGATTAAATGACAAATGCTGAGACTTATATATATATATATATATAAAGAGATTCTCTAAAGGATAAGCTCTGAGACTTTATCATTAACAAATAAAGGCAAAAAAACCTTTAACCACTAGTTAAAGCAGATAATGAGTGTAAAACAGTGAGCTGAAATGAGAGAAAGTATAACCTTTTCTATGTAAATATTGAACTTCTCAAAGCTACCCCACTATGGTCGACTCATTATCAAATAGTATCTTGCCAAAATGCAAAGTGACAAAATGAAATTCATTTAGAGTTTCTCCAAGACCATGCCAAACATAGCTATGAAACTCCAAAGTTTGCCCTCGAATACTTGGATTTCTTATTGTATGAGAGACTTATTATGTCAACACTCAAAAGTTTGCCCAATTGATACTCTTTGTCAAGAAATTCCACTAGAATATCTCTGCAAGTGCCATTTCATCTACAGTATTGCAAGAGTTAGCTTTTATATGGGATTATACAAATCAACAAAACTAAAATTCAAAGATAAACCACTATATTAACTACACAATTATTAGATTTTTGTTTTCTTAACAAAGTTATTGGTAGAGATACAAATCGGATGCATTTGGAAGGAGGTAGGCTCAACCATGCTTAATCTAATGGCAATGGGAAAATAGTTCATGTTATCTTATGTTCAATTAAAAGTAACAGAATATCAATTCAAAGAAGAAGTATACTATGAATTTCAAGCACAACATTCCATTTTCCTCAAGGGATCTAATACCATTAGTGAACTTGACGACTTGGAAGGCTCTAATATTGCTTAATAATTCTTTAGCTAAGCATATTAGACATTGGAGAAGCAGATTAATAGTAAGGGAATTTGAGATTAGAGAATTCATTGATTATCCAAAACTAATCGCTGAAGACTTTAATAATATATATATTCTTGCCAGAATATACTTAAAGTCCCTTTTATCTCAAAGACCACAAATAATTAGCTTATAGATTTCTATTGAAAGCAATATTAAGAAGATATTAAAACTTATAGATCTCTCATGACAAATCAGTCAAGCAAAGAAGAAGAAGATGATAGTAGAGACTTCTACAGTAACCTAGATGACATTGAGGCCTACAAGCTTGACAACATACTACAACCATAACTCAGCAGTGGTCCACTCTCCAATAGTCACCCTTCATTCACTATATTTTTCAAAGCACAACTTTTAAAAAGGAAAAAGTGTGGTGATAATTCTATCGACACTCCCTTTAGTCACATGAAGTATATTAGTCCACACGCATAGAAAGTAGAAAATAAGAAAGTAGCAGAAGATAATGATAAGCAGGTAGGAAGAACTCTATGAATAGAAAGAGTCACCTGATCATTGATAGAGCAATAAAAAAAAGGAAGCACATTAGAAAATCATCACAAAATATAGAAAGTCATCTTGAAGCAAACTTCAATCTGTAAAAGCTCTTAAAGCTTTTGTTCGACTTCTCATTATATTAGAAGATACTTTAAGTAAATAATTTATTCAGCGTGTATTGTAGCCAAGTTACTTAGTTCTTCTCTAACAGAAAAAAGCCCAATCTTTTGTAAATTTCTATGTGTTTATAAATGAACAAGTTTTATGTTGTAAATCTTTCATTATAAATCAAGTATCTTTTTATTTGCTCGCAACGAATGTTTTTTATTTGTAAATAATAAAATTAGACTCTAGAGAAAAACTTAGGTTTTTCGGAAAAACCCATAACCTTGAAGAAGGACTTCCGAGTGCCTAGCTTTACTCTCAAAGTGCCGTTTTAGATGAGGAATATGTGTTTAGGAAAGAAGAGAACTTTGTGTTGGGATTTCCATGCCCCTAAGAGGAAGAAGATTTCTTGAAAAAAACTTTGGTTTTAATTGAAAATTTTGATGTTATACTTAGAGCTTTTGGGAAACAATTTTTAGAAACTTTCAAAAAGAATACTAATTTTGGTTAGTACTTGAGACAAAATAATTTGGTACTCAATCAATTTGACAGAAGTTTATTAAAGAATCGGGGAGTGCCTAGTAGAGAAGAACAACTATTTATAAGATTTTTCAAAATCAAAAGTTAGCTGCATGCCTTTAGATAATTACACTTGCTTTATGTTATTAAATTGTTCTATTGAAACATTTAGTGGGTATATTAAACAAGTCGATAATTTAGGAAGACCAGCAATAATAGGAAATCATATAGATTGTAATACTAGATTAGGTGTAGGATATAATATAGGATTAGAAAACACCAATTCGGAATGATTAATATAGAAGAAACCATAATTAGAAGTATTATAGATAATCCATCTCTAGCATTATTTACATTCCGCAGTTCTCAACTTAGTCGATGTGAGTTTACAAAAGTATTAGATTATCTTAAAAATAAACATAGAGTACAATACATAAAGGAATCCCAATTACTGGAATCCAAATTCAAGTAGTTAAGGGATTAATAGGAAAAGTTTAAAAATAAAATTTAAGACTTTTTACAATTTCTTAAGAAGTTTTGATAAATATAGCACAAAGGTCCTTGTTGTGCTCAGTGTGGTGCTTGATGTGGTATGTATATCACTATTCTATTCTGAAAAAGGATGTACGTTAATGTCATTTTAAACTATATATATCAACAGTGATAAAGTTTTGAATATTTTATTTTATGATGTGGTATATAATGCATATTTCATTATTTGGTCGATAATTTTTATAAATTTTAATGAATTAATTGTACCATCATATTATTTAATAAGTAAATACTATATTGTTTAAGATTTAATTTTAAAATATATAACACTATTGAGGGATTCTTTCTTGTGGATGTCTAGATGAATGGAAGTGTGCGGACATTCAATTTGAACCATGACATATATCTGATGGCCCATCAATTGCTTAATCAAATGCTTCTTCCCATTATGTTTTTCTTTAGGTGGGGTTATTTACACTCCAAAATTATTTTAAACACTCTATTACTTTTTACACTCATATACGAGTTTAAAATTAAGTTTTATTTATACACTCTTTTAAAATTCAAAAGATCCTTACTCAAACTATTTAAATAATTATTAACTTTATTTATTTAAACCTAGTAAAAGCTAGTGATGCACCAATTTCAAGATATTACAATATAATAAAGTGAAGTTGTGCACAAATTATTTAAATTTGTTTGTTTATTTATGTTCAACATTGGATTTTACACCCAAAATAACTTGCAATGAGAAAATAATAATAATAAATATTCCATAAATAATGAATGCAAAATAAAAATAAAAAATATTTGATTTCATCATTATCATCAAAGTATTGATTAAGATGTTCGAAATAAAAGTTAAAGCATAAGAATTATGTATATTGAATAATGAGTAGCTATATGAGTGCTCAAAATAATTATATAACATTGGCTTATAATAAATCGTCTTTAATAGTAATTCATATGGTGAGTTTTTTTGTAATAAATTTTTTATTAAAATTAGAGTATTTAGAGTAATTTTTAGAGTGAAAACAATTACATTTTTCTTTTATCGTAGGTAGCTTCTCTCTTGCACACTCATTGAAGTTATAGGAATTTATTTGTAATTGAAATTCATTTAAATATGTTCAAAGATATATATGCCCTTCCGTTAATAAAGTTAATGGTAAAATCTAATGGAATGCTTGTTGGCAGCCTATTCTTCATAATTTTGGAAGTAATGTGAAATATATTGATTTTAATGGATATACAGAGAAATTTATCCCTGATTATATTAGTGCGAGTCCACATGTAATGTTCTAATCGCTTTAGTGGTGATGGTTGGTCAAAATTTAATTATTAGAAGAAAAATTCTATGATGTCATCATAAAAACCATGGTATCAATGCATTGATAACCATAAATTTTAAAAATTACACATAAGATTAATAAATGGAAGGTACAACAAGTAAAGTAATATAAGAGTGATAAATTGGTGTTTTAAAATTATAAAAAAGAACAATTGTAAAAAAATAAAACTTATAAATTATATTAAAATTTAATTAAAATAATTTATCCATTTAATTTAACTAAGCAAAAAGAAATACTCATCAATTGAAAACTAAAAAAATTGTATTCAAAACAATTGGAATAAGTTTTGTTGAATCAATTTAACCATAAGTTCTATATACTAGGACATTTATAATTTTTTTTATTTTCTATCATAATGTTTGTTTATTATACATGTTATTTAAATGTTAACATGTATATGTTCATTATATTGACAAACCATTTAACCCTTAATCTTAAAGCTTAACCGATAATTTCTATAATGTCATTTCATGTTAATCTTCAACGTTTAGCAAGAATGAATAGCAGAAATTTATTTTGCAGGTCTAAAAATTAACGGCAAGCGGTCAACCATTGAATTAAATTTCAGCTGTCACTTGGACCAATCAAAAGCAGTTAGCGATAACGTTTTGGCATCCAATTTAGGTGCAAAAAAGTCAACAATGCTATATTTCGTTCAACTATAAATAAACTCAATCAAATTCACATAAAGGTTGATCAAGCGTTATCATTGCTTATAATCGAGAATACAATCCATAAGCTTCAAATTCATTTTTGTTTCATTTATTCACACATTGGGCATTGATTTGTAATCATATATATTGTGTGAGAGAAAAACAAATTTGTAATCTTCGTTTTGAATGATTGGAAGTGTTGGGATACATTTGGGTTAAGAGATTGGAGATAATCTCTTGGTGTAAAGTTTGATTGACACATTTGAAGTCAATTGTAAGTGTTCTTGAAGCCTTGAAGGCTTAACTAGTGGAATCCTCAAGCCCGATGTGCTTGGAGGCATGGACGTAGGCGAGGTTGGACGAACCACGTAAAAATCTATGTGTTTGAATCTCTCTTCCCTTATCTTTTTACATTTTGGTTGATTTACTTATTGTTGCTTGAAATTTGTTTCATATTTGAATTAAGTTTTGTTTAAGTTCTGCAAAATTTTAAAACTCAATTCACGTCTTGGGTTGCTTAGATATTTTAATTTAAACAAATTATTTTTCTTGATGTTGATCAAGCCAAAAAAAATAAAAAGATACTCTTATATTACTAGACTCATATAAAATATCGATAAAATTACATCTAATTTTCACTTTTATACATATTTCATATTATTTTAAACTTTACTTCTTACTTAAACTAAAGTATCATTTGGGCTTGCTATCGAGGATGCTTAGAAGGATGCATAATTACTTATCTTTTAATTAGTTTTGAGGAATACGAAAAGAATAGTTTTTCAAAAATTTGATTTTTATAATAAGTTTTAACCTTAATAAAATTTCACATATATTATCACATGTATTAAATAAATAATAATGATCATTATTCAATTTACAAATATAAAAAAAGTGAATATATAAAGTACATATATAAGATAATTATTATTATAATGAGTTTTATTTTATACTTGTCAGGTTTTTATTTTTTAATAACTCTACTAAATTTACTTGTTTTGTATTCCATTTACAAGTCTTCTGTTTCATTTACATAATTTATATTTTATTTTACACTTAATATTAATTTACAAGTTTTATATAACTTTTGTAAGTTCTTTTTTTGTTCATCAGTAATACATTATTTTATCACTTCTATGTTTGACCTTCTATTTACAAGTTATATGTTTTATATATTTAATTTATCTTTTATTTTACAGTTACTGTTGATTTACAAGTTTTATGTTATATCGATAAGCTTTATATTTTATTTACTAATGATATATAAATTTATCACTCTATTTTTTTAACCTTTCATTTACAAGTATTATATTTCATTTACATCATTTATATTTTATTTTATAGTTAATGATTTATAAGTTTTACATGATATCTATAAGTTTTTGCTTTATTTACCAATAATATATCAAATCATCATTCTTATATTGATTTACTTGTTCACCTTATATTCACAAGTCTTATATTCCATTTCCACAATTTATGTTTTATTTCACATTTAATATTGATTTACAAGTTTTATAATTACATCTATAAGTTTTTGTTTTGTTATAATACACCAATTTACCATTTTTATGTTAGTTTACTTATATTACCTTCTATTTACAAGTCTTATATTCCATTTACATAATTTATATTTTATTTTGAACTTAATGTTGATTTACAAGTTTTTTTTAATGTTTCATTTACACAATTTGTGTTTAATTACGATATTGATGCCGTGATTTTGATCATATCAAGCTAATGTAATTTTTTAATATTGATATAAAAAGAAGTACAAACATATGCAATCAACAAAATTAATTGTATCAAACTAAAGTGATTTTTTTTTATAACATTGATATCTTTGCAATAAGGAATACATACACATACAATCAACAGATCTATTGCGATTAACTAGGTAAGAGGAATGAAAATCTCCTCCTCATTCCTATGGAGATGTGGGAATGAAAATGGAAGAATGAGAATAGAGAATAAATTGATATTTTTACCCTTAAAGAAAATAAAATATTTCTTTTATACCTCATTTATATATTAAATAATAATATAACTAGTTTATTCAAAGATCATGACATTAAGCTCAATAATATAATAAAAAAGCATATATTTCATTTTAAAAAAATATTTATTTATTATTTTGTTTGAAATAAATGCATAATTTTAACTGATGGCTTTTAGTAATTTAAAACAATCTATTTCAATTATAAGACAAAGTAAATTTATCAATAAAAATACAGCTCATTTCGATTTGGATTTTGCGTCCATCATCAGTTGGTTTACAGACTTCAGAACCACTCCCTTATCCTTCCCACACCTCCAGATCTCAGTTCAGATACCCTCATGATCCTTGCTGAATCTCCGGAAATCCCCACCATTATCTAGATCCCACGACAAATCCCTCGTGCTGATCTTCTCAAGATCATGCCTCTCGAGTGGATAACCAACTATGAGCATTTCCATCAAAACACTGCTCAAACCTACGAACCCATGAAAGCGATCGATGGTTTTAAGCCTTGATTCCTCCTCCTTACGCCTGCAGAACCTCCCCGATTATCCTTTACACTGGTCCAACCTGTTGACATCATTCCAGAAGTTCTTCTGGCAAACCATTACCCATTATGTCCTTCACCTCCCACGGTACTCCTGTTTACCCAGACAAAATTGATGGCCATTTCTTATGGGATGTTCCCGGCTCTGGCCGATGTGATCCCGGCTGTCCATGTAATGATGATGAGGATGATTATTCCTCCAGATCGAAAAAGAAGAAAATTATCTATCCTGCCTGCAAATTATACCTGCCCGAAGATGATGATGAACCCGATTATCCACCTCCTTTGCCACTCTACAACAAAGGACTTCAGTGGATCCAGAAACATCAGCCCCGATCATGCAAACCAGTCCGGTCCTCGGCTGGTCTTCTGCCTACACCTCCTATGGTGTCCTGCATGATGTTCTCATCTGCCTCTGCCTCAGATTATAGTTAAGTACCGCCTCTTGAAAGCGCTTTCGGAAAGCACCAGTGCGGAGCAAACCATTTGTCAACTCTCCTATTTCCTCCAGTGGACATCTTGAAGAACCCAAGCCTTTTGAAGCAGTCCTTAACTGGCAAACTCAGAATGCCAGGGTCCAGAATGCTTCTCTTACTTCCCTCCACTCTAAAGTTGATCAGATCGCTCACAGATCCTCTGCTGTTGAAACAAGGGTTACTTCCCTCTCAGACCAGTTGACCAATTTGTATAATAGTCTTCATACTAAGGTTGCACAGCTTGACCGTGACCTTCGAGCCATGATTGCCCGCGGTGATAATTCTTATGAGTTCACTCGAAAAGAGCAAGAAATCAGACAGCTTCAAGCTGAAATCGCCAGAATTGATGCTGACAACCAACGGCGTCAAGCAGTTCACACTGCTCCCCTATCCTATTTTCCCACAGAACCATATCACCCTCTCGGGTCCTTTTTCCCTACTACTCCAAGGGATTATACTCCTGAGAGAGTCTTTCCCATGACCTACCACTTGAACCCTCAACCTGCAAAACCTAAACCTCGACCTCCTCGACGCCCTGTTCCACCTCCTGCAGTGTCTATTCCTCCTCCAGTTCGTCCTATGTATTCAGACGCTATCCAAAAACCCCTTCAGATACATGAACCAGTATTTCCTGACCTTCCATCTACCTCAGCCTTACCTCCATTTCCAGAATCTCCTTCTAAAGCCGAACAAAAGAAACCTACTGAGAATTACCATGCGGACAACGACCTTCGGGAAGAATCTCTACGATTTCGACACCTTTAATTATCTTGAGACTTGGAGCCATAGTTTGATTAGATGATTCCCAACTTGGTGATATTTCGTCTTCTTATGGCGGATCATGCTGAGTCTACCACTACTGATCCCCCTCCTCGGGAACCTGGCCAACCCTATGTTGACATTCCTTCCGATGTTGAAGGAGAAAATGAAGGAGACAACTAATCCTCCTCAAGAGTTCGAACTAAAGTTGCCAGCCTTTGGACCATAGTTTACCTGATGATCTTCCACCGGCCGGTGGCGTGAAGCGTCTCAGGAACTCTACACTGGTTAGATCTCTGAATGGTTAAACCTGATGCAGAACTCTCTGCAGTTCTTAAAGAATTTGTCTCCCGATTCACTGGCTCTCTCCGTGATTGGTTTGACAGTCTCGGACAATCTGACAATTCGTATCTTGACCCTCATCTGCTTGCTCTCATGGACATTCATTCCCAGTTTCTTGGAGAACAGTTGCGGTATCTTTGCCTTTTCGTAAAGAATATCTCCAAATGAGATGTTGCTCGATGCAGAGATCTGACCTGCATTATCATTTCAAACGCATGTCTGCCCTGTTCCATAAAATTGGTGGTATCAATGACCACACCCTCAAGCATGTCTTCTTGTCTTCTTTGCCTGAAGAATTACAACCTGAAATCCGTCGCCAGATTACTAATGCCCAGCTCGACATCAATAATCTTTCTCTTGGCCGTCTCTTCCAGCTGGCTTTAGTGTCTCTTGATTACCTCTGTGATCAGAAGAAATTCTTCTGAAACCTCATGAAAGACAAAAAGGTTTGAACCGCTAAGAAACCTACTTGAAATCAAGTGCAAAGACTCTAAGCATTGTACTTGTCCCTCCACAAAAAACACCAGTCGGGTTTCATAGAAAATCTTCCGAACTCCTGATCCGCCCATTCCTGGCGTCCCAAAAGGTACTTGAGGCGACAACCTTGAGATCCTTAGAAGAAAAAAGACCGAATTTGTAAAAGCTCGGACATTTGCTAAAGAATGCCCTAAGAACCCTAAGCGGTCTCGATGCTTAGTTCAAACATCTTTCTCTCGTCTTGACCAAATTGAGTTTCTATACTGCGAACAAGAAAGTCTGACCGGATCGGTTTTGCCCTTGGCTTACGATTCGATTGATTCAACTTCATCTCTGAACAGAAGACTATTCCGTCTTCCACATCGATCGGTCTTCATCCGTCCTCAATGATTGTCGGTTCAACCCGATTCCTTCCTTGAAATCAAATCCTGTTATCCAAATACGATTGACCCATTCCTGCTATTGCCTTTGAATCTGGCGCTCATTGTGATATTTTAAACTCTGCTATTTTGCGCTTTGAGGCTGGATTTCAAATGAAAATCATTTACGTGCTGCTAGTGGAAAATTGTTTTCTACTGGCTTTCAAAATGGGGTGGAATTCTATTCCCGAAAGCTCATGATTTGGACCCATGTTGTAATCTAAGTCCTTACGATAAAGATCTTCTTCTTGGGTTTGATATCCTATTCCAAGCCCAAAAGATTCAAGTCCTTCCTACTGGTCTCAGATTCAAGTCCATGTTCCAACAATACAGAATTTCGAACTCATCATTTGGCCCGATCCCTCACGATTATCGGTCTATTTGGCCCGATTACTGAGTTTTGTCCTCAAATCATTTGGCCTTTGCCTTCCATCCTGTGGAAAAATCCAGCCCATTTCGTTAAGCTTCCTTTTAAGCAATAGAGATAATCTACCAAAGCCATCTCACCGAGCTTGATTAGCCCCAGAATGTGCGAGTTACTGCAAAGGCCTCATTGAGCCCTGACTTCTCCGTGGGCACTGCGAAGCCTTTATGTTAATAAGCGTCTTTGAAGCGTTCACAGGGGTAAAAAGTGTCTTGTTATTGATTATATTTAAAGTTTTAGGATGATAAATTTCCTTTACCTGAAACATTCCATCTTTACTACCTCGAAATGCGAGAATATTTTCTAAGTTTGACTTAAATGCTGGGTTTTGGCGATTTGGTATTGACCTGCTTGAAGCGTTATAAAAGCGCATTACGTATTCCAAATACCCATTACCGATGGACCGTTCTTCACTTTTGGTCTCAAAGCTGCCCGTTTAAAAAGCCATGACGAAATCTTCGACCCTCCTTTACCGCTTGTTTTATATTGACGATTTGTACTTGTTTTGGTACTCCGGAAGAGCATCAAATTTTTACTGGTTCCATGATATCATAGATCAATGGTATTATGCTTTCGGAGCAAAAAAGTACAATTGCCACGTATCGTAGAATATCTCGGTATCTGAGATCAAGAATGGATTATCGACTGGACCGCATTGCACAAAATTACTCGCTTTCCGGATAAATGGTTTAGAAACAAGTCCAGCGGTTCCTTGGCATCATTTACATCGCGATTTCACCTTTCGTGTGGACGGCGGAACCAAGTATACTTTAACCTTTACTAAAAGAATCTATCTCTTGGGATTCCGCTCTGGTATCCGGTAAAAGCGAATGATAACCGAATCCACCAACTCAAGATCATGACGGATGGCAAGCGTATCTCTCTGATGCTTGACACATCATGAGGACTGTTGGAACAGATCGACAAAAAGGAATATTTAATCGGACATGCTAGTGGACATTTTAGTCGACCAATGACCTTATCACGATCTGAAATCGCTTCGTAAAGCGGCATCAAAAGTTCGAATACCACCTGGCCATAGATTCTGATCAGTTGGATAATTCCTCTTTCCTAAAGTCCTCCGGTTTAAGGTAAAGCGATTGATTGGTTGCGAGAATGGTTTTCCGATAATTGATGTTGCACATATAAAAGGACAAAAGAACCTCATTCGATTTCCTATCTAGCATTCGGATTTTGCCTCTCGATCTTCTACACTTCCCCTGGGGTCTTTCTTGAGATCTCTGCCTCTCGCACAAGGCTCTCACCCAAAAAGACCTTCCCAGGCTGTACAAACTTTTCCTTCCCTACTTCGGGGAGTTTGCTAAACAATTTCTTTTCACTCTTACATGAAAGCTTTCTTCCTTGAAGAAAACCCTCCTGTCAGGTTCCTCACTTTTCATCCAGAATCTCTTCCTCCGGATTCTTCATCCCTCATCAGGGATATGGGTGGCGATGAACTGGTATTTACGGTGCTTAAGCGCATACTCATTGCAACTCGATTAATCATCCCAGCCTACCGATCAACACCTCAATAATCCTTCCAGGCTACTTACTGCAATTATGGACTCTGTTAGAATGGTTCTCTCCATTCCTCGATGGAATCCGACTCCAAATCCTGATCGTCTTTCCGTCCGCCCCATGAAGTGAAAAATTCACATCCGTGTTCATAGTTCACCGACCATATTTAGTCACCAGAAGGCCGCCTTCTTTGCTCGACCCAAATCAGTACTACCACAACCCCCTCGTGCTGGATCAAGACCCCGTGTTCAAAAAGGCTCGTGAATCATCTCATCGCCTTAAATCATGTTCCTCCTTTGCAAGACATCATCTCCGGATTCTATTGGACCTCGTCATGACATGTTCAATCCTTACAGTTTCAGCAAAGTATCATTATCAAAGAAGCGTCCGGAATACTCCTCCACACGGTTACTACGAAATTCGGGATCGAGGATGACTTTTTACCGCTCAGTCAACTCTCAGGAGTTTCGGACTCCACCAGAACAAGATCATGAGTCATTTCTGAGCCCATCGTCACTCATCCACCAATGCGGATCTCTCTGCATTCGGGATTATCCATGCTAAAGGATGTCCTCGATATGATGGCCCTACTTATCTGAGACCGGTGCACTTCTTACATGAACCTCATGGAGCCAATTGCCACGCTGCGTCATTCATGATTTGAATCGACTCAAATTTCGGATGATTCTGGGATGTCATCCTCTCGTAATCTCAAAATCCGTATCTTGTCTTTTTATGTAAAAGATAAAAGTTAGAGTCTGTCCTCTTTCTTTATTAAAGTAAATTTTTGCTTTTATGTCTTGTCTTTTTATCTAAAAGATAAAGTTAGAGTCTTGTCCTCTTTACTTTATTAAAGTAAGCTTTTTTTATGTCTTGTCTTTTTATGTAAAAGATAAAGTTGGGGTCACTGTCACTACTTTCTTTATTAAGGTTGTTTCTTTATGAAAAAGTTGAGGGGTCTGTTTCTAAATTTGGCTTTATCAGTTGTAATTCTATATAAAGGGAGCCTCACTCTTGATTCTTCACTAAGTTAGGTTAGCCTTAAAGTAATATATTAGTGTTTATTGTCCATGTCTCTCTAAACTCCTATTTCTTAATTTCATGGAGCTAAAATAGATAAGAAAAAAAGGAAAATTTTAAAAGCAATTTGTTCAAAACCGAGTTAGTATACTCTACACTTTGCCTTTTTGTATGAAGGATCACGTGTATCGAGAACACAGGGCGGTCTTTAGGCGTTTTCTTATCTGGTTTGAAAATGCCGTTTTAAGCTAAAGAAAATTTGTTTTAGGGTTGTATAACCTAAGAAAGCTGGTTTGAAGAGTCTGAAATGGTATCGGCTTTTTTTTTTCTGCGCATAAAATGATTTTGGTATAATTCCTTTTGAAAAATTCCGATTTAAGTTTGCTTCGTCTAGGAGAACTTAAGAGCTTTATAATCATAGCATCTTCACAAAATCAGTTCAATTATCTTCTTCCATGTCCTTCCAAAAAGCTTGTTACTAAGCATCTACGTCTCTAGAGTCTTGTTGAGTATTATATCTGAGACTTGCGTAAATGGTCTTCTCTTCTCTTGTTAATCCTTGCAGGTTGTATCGCGTCCTTCTCGTTCTTCAGTTCTCTTATTAGTACTTCCGTTCTACTCCAAAAGAGTACTGATCTTATCTCTTGATCAATGTTCCTCGATCTCTTATTTGAAGCGTATATCATTTAGAAATTTCCACTGAGCTCATTTTCCTTTGGAAACAACAACGATACACTCACTTTCATCGGTGGTGTCCGCCTTATTCTCACCCTCCATGGGCGAAAAAGGTCTTCTGTCACATGCGTGTGCGCTTGACAGCTTGACAATATAAGCGGGCTACCATTGAGTACTACTACTGCATCTTGGCGGTGTTGTTCTCATTGTCTATCCAACTTGATCTTTCCTTGATGACGATCTTTCCCTTTCTTAAAATCGAGTTGATTCGAGGCTGAACAAGTCTCCAAAGATTCTTTCAATCATCATCGGGTTGGTTTCAGACTTGATTTACGTGTTCCTATACGATTTCAAGCAATTACAAGGAAATATACAATTATCATAGGTGACTTTTTTTTTTTAATATGAAATCAAAGCAGTACGAATAAAGCAATTACGAATAAATCAAAATGTCTAAATATGAAAAGTATTTATTTTTATTTGATTCTTTTGACAATAAAAATTAAGTTGTTTTTTTAACTTAAATTATTTGAAAATCAATACTTCTACATTTTGTGAACTTATAAATTTTAGCGTTAAATAAATAATAATGATATCAAAGAATATAAATAAGACAATATTTTATCATAACATAATTTATGTTTGCTTGAATACAATCCTTTAATTTTCTAAGTTTGAACATTTAATCAATCTTATGGTGAGTTCATGATGTTATATATGAAAAATTTTCATAAAAAGATTGTAAGATAAATAATACTAATTTAAAAAAAAAAAAATCAAAAGAATAATAATATACTAGTAGACTATCACAAGTTATAAAAGCGAAAAATAATGCTAATTAGTAGCTTTTATTTAGATAAGAAGGAAAATAAATTGATTAGATATAGATATTTTTAGAGAATATATTTTAACAATAATATTCAGATTTTTAGATTAAATAAAAACTGAATTTTTCATTAAATTGAGAAAATAAACAAACTTAATAACCTAATTTCAATCAATTAAAGAAAAAACAATATTATATTGTGATACAACTTATATTTACCTCTATTTATATTTGTGAGAAAAAGACTAAAAAGAAAATAAATAAAATAATTTTATTTAATTAACTGTGCATTTAAATCTTGAAGACATAGAAGAATTTAAGCTTTATCAACTCTCGACTTACTCGAAAAAAAAAAGAACGAAGACTTTTTGCACAACAGTATTGACTCTGTAATCTTTGCAAGGGGAGGAGACGTGTCGAATTAAAATTTATTGACACTAGTTGTTGCTAGAGTTATTTTTATTGACAGCGCTGCATGCTAGGTTGACTTATAGCGGTGAGTAGGTAGCAGTAGTTATTGATTACCATTATTATTATGGGGGAGGAGGAAGTTTTCTACGGTCAAAACCACGTGTGCCCGCCGGGCAGCAGGCGTTTCTTCTTCTTCGACGAAATTACCATTACTGCCACATCCTTGTTTGTTTCCATCCTAAAAAATAAAAATGCATTTCATTTCAACGTCTCTGGCTTCCAGAGAAATTAATTAGACAACACATATTAAAATCATTACCAAATCAACAATTTTTTACCTACTACTAAAAATCTTCTTCTTTTGCTCAAACTAAGTAGGCAATACCCCGAAATTACAGAAAGGCAGTCCACCAATCATCAGTCATCGATGGGTGGCGATGGAGCTTTAGGCAAAGGTTTTGATCTGACGAGTGATTTTGAGACTTCGATTTGCAAAGGAAGTCAGAGATTGGTGGTTCTTGATGAGGTTAACAAACGGGACCTTCTAATTCCTCAACAGGGTCACCATCAAGCTGTTTCTCAAGATATTCGCGTGGATAAAGGCGATCGAATTCGTTTTAAATCCGATGTTCTTGAATTCAATCAGGTGTATTTATTTATACTCCTTTTTTCATTTATTATTCACATATATATATATATATATATATATATATATATATATATATTTATTAAATTCATAGAATTTATGTTCACTGTTATCTTGCTCCTTCTCTGCAGATGTCCGAATTACTAAATCAGAAATGTTCAATCCAAGGGAAAGTTCCTTCGGGATATCTTAATGCTATTTTCGATTTGACTGGGGACTGGTTCCATGATGCTGCAGACACCAAATATCTTGCTTTTGATGGTTACTTCATTTCATTGTACTATTTGCACCTTACAACATCTTCTTTAGAACTACAAGACCATATAAGATGGCAGTTCCTCCCCATTGGGATCCAGCATCGTTGGCTAGGTAGCTATTTAACTCTTCATTTCTTTAGTAGATTGCATTTTGCTTACAATATTCCAGCTTTTTAAGTTTTCTAATTCTTCTAGCCCAAGTAACAAGAAATTAAAATATATTCCTGCATTCAAAATGTGGGTGGGTTGCAGCATCTAATCACTTTAGTTTCAGAACCATTTTCAATTTTAAAAGTAAGATGAATGAAATTCTTACCTATGTTTATCGATGAATGTCCTTAACAAATGTTGGAAACACTCAACTTGTCAAGTATTTGATATTCAATGTTTGATAGAGTGACAATATGAATATGTGCCCCTACAACATGGAATAGTATCCGTGTTTCAATTCCATGTTTCTAATTCTCCAGCGTTTGTCTGGGTGGATAGCTAAATTGAAATCTTCATACATTATTTATTGTCTAATGATTCAAAGTTCCTTGTGCATTTAAAATGCTTTCTCAAAGTTCAACTTCATAGAACAAATTTTAACAGATCATAGATTCAAAGAATATTTGGTCTCTGAGTTTTCACGTTTTATTAAATATGACTCTTACCCTATTCAAGTGACTAGATTTTTTAGTAGACCTCTATTCAACTTTCTGTAACAATCTAGGAAAATAACTCAAACTAGGCCTACTGCAGTCATTCTGAGAAGATCAAGGACGGTTTAATGGCAAGGAAAAAAAAATGAAATTAACTGACTTATTAATCATTCATTTTAATGACTGGACCTAGTGCTACTTGTATTTATAAAAATTAAATTCATACAAAATATTACGGAGGGGCCTCTATCGGGGTAGTTATTAAACTGTAAATTACTTGGGTTAGTCTTTGGAGATCTAGGTTCTATCTTGCTCATTAATTGAATAAGAAATACCAAGCAATTTAATTTCATTTACACTAGATCTGGAATCTACAGAAGTTTTTGTAATAATCCTTATGGAGTTCTTATGTTTCTCAACTGAAGAATCCAGTGGCATGGATTTTAAGATGGCTACTAAATTTTGACCTCTTGAAGTCATCATATTTTTGCTCATTTCTATTCTGGAGTTTTATCTTTTTATTATTGTTTTCACATTATAAGTGAGGATTGTCTTTGCTAGATTCAACTCATATTGAGTAAAGCATTGTCACTTTGACAGTTCCATAGCTGGCAGTACAAAGGTCTTGCAATGGCAGATGAAGAACTTTAAACACTTAGTAGAAGCATATTCATGTTGATGGTGGTGAAAGACATAATTACAGGGTTTTTCTAAAATTATGTACTGAAGAAATGTCCTGTGCAGATTTATTTATCATTCTACCAATTATTTTTTAGTAGATAACATGTTTGTTTTCTTACTATGATAGTTCTCATGAGTCAATGATGCATCAATTTCCGGCATTAAAATCGAAGTCTGATTTGGCTTACATGAAAATTGAAGTTTGATTTGACTTAGTAACATTCATTTTGCCTAGACTTTTTCTTTTGACACGTTAACTGTATTGGCCTTTCATCTATTTACCATTTATATGCTGTCATGGGCAATTCTAATGGCTTGACTTTCCATATAGTGAAATATGAGGCGATGATTACTATTCAGCTGTTTCCCAAGAGTTTGTTACTACTGACAGATCCTTACTAAGTTCTACTTTGAATAAACATGCCTTATGGTCTAGAAGGCTTTTGATTAATCATATGATTACAATTTGTGTGGAATTTAATTTTTCTAAAGCTAATTGTGGAAGCATATAGAAATTGGTATTCAAGAGAACTCTGGTTTTTAGCTATATTTTGATTATCGTTAGAAAAGGATTTTTAGAAACTTATTTTTACAGTGGATGCCATATGCTATGCTTTTTTGAATTGGAAATACGAATGCCATTGTTTCCTTATTATACTCCACTCACACACATGTATGAATAATTATCTAATGAGGGAGCCTCATTTTAATAAAGTGAGGACCAAACTAAAAGACGAGAAACAAAGTGCTTTACTAATGCATTGTTTTTTTTTTCTTTTATTGAATTGAAGTCCTTTTTTCTTATATTTTTTTATAGCCTGGTCTGTATTTTTTTAAGGTGAGGGCACCCTCACTATTCAGACATCTTGTTAAAATACACACTAACATAAGAGAGAGAATTGATCTGGCTAGACATATTACTTATTTACTTCTGGTGAGCAAGATCCCACGTGGGTGCCTTGGAATGTAGTTATTTATTTTCTTTTGGAGTGTTGCTGCTTCCATGTGTCCAAAGGCACCTGTGTGGGTGCAGCACATCATTATATGGGTAATGCTGCTGGTCAGACCTGTATACTTGTTGTTCCTCTAAATAGTTTGGCAGATAAGCCACATTGATTTGTTCATAAACTTGCCTTGCTGTGGTACTGGATGCTAATCATTTTATTAGGCAGGTTCATTTCAAACATATGGGACACACATAATAGTGGGGATGGCTATTTGGGAATCAAGAATTTAATTTGTGTTAGACAGAAACCTTCATCAGCGATCCCTCCTGCCGATCTCAGAAGATATTTAGAGGATCTTGGAATTATCTATTTTCAGATGGAAAAAAAGCCCTTCGTTTCTGGAAAGGAAAACAAAGAGATGGAAAACAGAAGGTTTTTTTAAATAAATACAGAACAGAAAGGTATTTTTGCTTCCAGTCAAAAATTGGATGTTATTTTGCCTTGATAAATTTTGCTAAATATTGCTGTAGGTTCCAGAAATTTTCAGTCAGATTCTTCGCTCAACACAATACAGTTAACCAGTATTACCGAAACATCAAGCAAGGATGTAAGTCATTACCTATTAGAATACCTGTGTTCATTCTGATTCATATTTCTGAGGAATATGAATCTTACATATACTGACTTAGTCATGGGAAAGAAATGGTAAATCTATTAGATTTTGGGATGTAGCAAATGGATCTGAGATGCTCCTTTGTGTGAGTATGCACCTCATCTTTATGACTTTGCTCTTATAAAATGGTGCAATCCATTCTTCTGTATGAAATTCTCCTCCTTCCAATTGGAATTGGAACTTGAATTTCAAAAGCAACTTGAGAGAGAAAAGAAATTCAAAAGTTTGCTACTGTTATGAATTTGATTGATAGTCTTACTATTGATGAGGGAAGAAGATGGTGCAGAAGTTGAAGTCTTCTGGAGTTTTCACTTGTGAATCCTATCTTGGATTGCTAATTAATGATATGGAAGATAGATTCCCCCACCACAAAAAAAAAAAAAAAATAGATAGATAAATAGTAAATCAATTCATTCTTTGGGCTCTAGCTCAAAGAAAATTAACACTAGTGAGTGATTAAAAAGTATCCATCAATGCGTCTTTTGTCTTCATGGTGTGTGATGTGTAGAAAAAGTGAAGAGAGCACTAATCATTTGTTTCTTCGTTGTGAGGTTGCTTCTAGAGTTTGGGAAAAATTATGCAAAGAAGTAAATTTTTCTTGGGCTATTATTCCATTTCCTTGTGAAGCTTTGTTAATGGAGAGCATTGATACCTTTGGAAGGAGAAAGCTAAGACTCTTTGAAATACAGTTTTCAGCTATCTTTTTGGGTCATTTGGAATGAAAGAAGCAGTAGAAGCCTCAAAGAGTCAAGAGGGGACAGTTATGATAGATTGTGGGATAGAGTTCACCTTTTTGCTTCGTTTGGTTGTCGGTGACTAAGGATTTCCAGGAAACTTCATTTTTCTTCATTCATCTTAATTGGAGGGGATTTTTAGGGATTGACAGTGTATTCTGCTCATTTTTGTATAGGGTTATGAAGTCTCTTTTGGGTTAAATCAGACTTTTGGGGATTGATACTGTGTTGTTTAGCTTTGATTAATTTGGATGGATAGATCCTACTAAAGTGTAATATGTCCATTATTCATTAATACAAATACTTATAGTTTTCTTATTGAAAAAAAAAATTGTGAATCAATATGCAGGCTTTGAATCTTTCTGTCTTTAATTTTCACTTACAGGGACTCACCATTGTCTGTTCAAAAAGAGGTGGCGATGTGTTCTTGCAGAATCATTCCAGTTGGCTGCAGACTGTTCCTGCTAAACCAGAAGGAATTCTCTTCAAGTTTGTACCCATTACTGCTCTGCTTACTGGGATTACAGGCAGCTACCTTAGTCATGCAATCAACTTGTATTTTGCGTTATGCGTGCTTCCATACGAATCAGTCGATTGAAAATCAGTTCTTAATTTACTGTTCTATTTTAATTGCTCAGATTTGGCTATTTTAGAAGTATCATTGGGTATATGGTTTAGAACTTGTATGTCTATTGCATTAGTTTCCATCACGTGCATGAGTGCATAAACAGACCAAAAACCACCTCAATAGTTAACAAGGATCAAGTAAATTAAAAAGAAGGATGAAGGCTTTCGATATTAAATTAATTTCTACTAGTCACTGGCTGTTTTCTCTGTCATTTAAATGCAGTATTAAAGTCACTCAAATCTCTGTACTAAAGCACAGAGTGGGTTATTTTATTCTATCGTTCTTCTGCATAAAAATTATTTCCTCAGTCATTGTACATGTTTATATTCATAAGTTTATAAGTTTCTCATCTTCTAAAGTAATTTTTTTCGTCAATGGCGTTGTCTCTTTCAGACAAGCCAGCCCTAGAAGATTTACCAGTACTTCTTGGGTTTCAAGTTCGACAAGGCACCTATGTTCTGTGAGCTTCCTCTTGACATCAAAATAAAGGTTCTTGTCCTTCCTGCAATTCAGTTTCATGGGTCCAAGGTTCATATCAGCTACTCAGGTACTTGATGATTAACAAAGTTCCAGACTTATTAATTTATTAGCTCTCAAAAGTCACATAACTATATTAAATGTCGTTGTGAATGATGGCATATTATCTTGTTGAACCTAGAGAGATGCATAAAACACAAAATTTTGGAGATCAGAAATCTCATGATTGCTTAGATTATGAGTAATAAAAGAAACAACTTGCATTTTAGTTGTAGATTCAGTTGAAATCAAAGTGGCTTTTATTGATTCAGAGATACTTGATGAAAAAGAAAAAATTCATTGGTTTGCTGAGGAACCTCTCAAATTGTTCTAAATTATAATCGAACTCCAAAGTCACCGTGACATTAATAAAACCAGCTGCTATTTCCTCTTTCCTTGTCTGGACAAGGGTCTCATAATATAAAGTTCAAAGGGTTGAAAATTTAACCATTTTCTACCTACAAATGTCGCTACTAAGTCTAATAGCACAATCTTGTTTCCTTTAACTTCTAACCAATAAGTGTTCATTGTGTAAGTCTCTCTGAATATGGATTAGTTTATATGTGATGCAGAATCAAGAGCTAATAATTTGAGGCTTTGAAAATTTTAGAGATCATTATCTTAGAAATTAGGATTTTATTTTATTACTATTGTCTTTATCTTTTGGTTCTAGAAATATTAAGATTCTATCTTTGTATTAAGGTTATCTTAGGTTGGATTTTCTATTGATTTCTTTTCTTAACTTAACCTATAAATAAGCTTGCTTAAGTAGTAGTTAGGAGACTGGGTGAATTATTGGAATAAAAGCACAAATTTGAGTTTACCAGCTAGATGCTTTTGGTAATCTTCATTTTACCCCAACATAATGGAGATGTTATGTGCGCCTCAAATGCCCTTAAGTCTCCCTTAGATTTAAAATTGCTAAGATTATTACAGTCTATTGCACGCTTGATTTTTAACTGGACAAGGGTATTTTCAACTTTCCACATTTAAACAGCAAATTAAACAAAATATAACATGAACAAAATTAAAAAATTACATAACTTCATCAAACCTAATCCCTAGGGAGGAAAGTGTGGCCTAGAGTTGTAGCAGGACAGGACAGGCTGGGATTTGGCAATCTTGATCATGTCCTGGTATTCAAGCGAGACAAAAAATCACTGTATCCGATCCTGTTTTTGTAGTTGGGACTAAAAAAATGCGTCATCTACTGCTATTTTCCCAATCCTGTCCCATTTAATTAAAAAAAAAAACTCAAATCAATAAATACAAAATTTCCAATTCTAACATATCCTTTTATCCATCACAAACCCTGGTACAAACCACTATTTTTAATTTACAAGTTTGAATCAAATTCACACACTATACTTACAAATTGTATGTTAAAAATTTACAAATATGGGAGAGATAAGAGAGTTGTGGGCTTAGTGTTTTTTATTGCAGTATGCTGCAGGCTGTAGCTTCTTGTTGGTGATGGCTCACCGTTGCTGGTTGCTGGTTTTAGGTGGTGGTGGCATCACCACGTGAAAGCTATTGTGCATGCCGACTCTAAAGGGCTGACAATCGTGGGGTGTTATCATGAGTGGAGATCTTGTGGCTGGAATAGTGAGCTTGTGAGGATAAGGTTGGGAGACTAACTATTGGTTCTTTAAGCTTGTGTTTTGGATTTGGTGAGGATAAGGTAGTGGTTTGGTCAACATGTCACTTAGGTTCTTTTAAAAATTATTTAATAAAATTAAATTAAAAAAATGGTGGAATCAAGATGTCATGATCCTGAGAGGATTTGAAATTTGATCCCAAGCCTATCTCGATTGAAAAATAAGGAAATTTTTCTCCTGAGTCCTGATCGATTTTAAATCAGGATTAAGAAAGTTTTTCCCAAATTGTGTCCCAATTGATATGGGATCCCAGATCTAATTGGATTGAAGAATTCTGCCATTCCAAGTGTGGCCCCTAAGGGCCCCGGTCAAGTGGTTTCCAATCAATGTTATTTGGGTCGCCATCTGAGTTTGAATTTTGAGGGAGGAAGGTGGTTAAAAAATTGATTGGCTTTGGCCATCACTCTACTTTTTATTTTTTATTTTTTAGAACAAAAGGGAGGAAAGTGCGGACCATTGTAGACATTTGAAGTGTTTGAATGTAATGGTCTGCTAGTTGTGCATAATTTTCTCTGAAGAATAACTGGTGATCTAACCCATATTTAATTGATCTAATAGATAGGAGTACTATCTCGAGTAACCTAAACTTCCTGCGTAAAAGGTTATAAAACTTTTAATGTTGATGATTAATCAAAGACATGTCTGACAACCGAGCTATCCTTTGGGGATACTTTCTACAATATAGTATGTAAGCCACTAAATGACAACCGAGTTATCCTTTGGGGATACTTTCTACAATATAGTATGTAAGCCACTAAATGTGTGTGTGTGCGCGCGCGCGTGTGACATTTGTCCCATTTACCCTTGGCACTAACCTTGGAGGGAAAATTTCTTTAATTTGGTGTGTGTAAATTTCTTTAATTTGGCTGCAGCAAAAGCCTACCATTGCTGATTTGGTACTTTAAATTTCTCTCTTTGTGCCATATCAGGTTTCAAGTGATCAAAAACCAGTGGTTGGCCTGCGCTTATACTTGGAAGGAAAAAAATGTAATCGGCTGGCATTGCATGCACAACATCTCACGAGCCTACCAAATATCGCGGACCTTTCCTGCAGCCAACAGCTCTGTATGCAGACCATGTCAAGCGTGGTTCTGATGACTACAAATCTAGTGACCAATTTTTAGAACCTATGAAATGGAAAGATATGCTCCAATGTGTGCACGTCCAGTGGTTAGAGTATGATCAAACTGGTTGCATGGAGATTCAAGTGGTGTTTTTATTGTCACTGGTGCTCAGCTCCTCACCAAGGAAGCGGACCCAAGACAGTGCTGCATCTTCGTCTTCTCTTCACCTACTTACCCAACTGTGCAATCCGAAAGACAGAGTGGGCAGCTGCAAGAACTCACAAGTCTAGTTTTCTTATGAATCTGGTACAACATTCTCATTCACTCAAAGGAGTATCACTGGTCCCCAAAAAGCAGGCTCCAGTTGTGCTAAATTCTGGTGTATTTCAGATGGTCCACCTACTCAGGTTTGCAAGGAAAGGTTCTTAAATTTGTGGAAACAGCAGAGGTTGTCGGGGTCCCCATGATGTCCCAGGACATTGGTTAGTAACAACTGCCAAGCTAGTGACTGAGGTGGTAAGATTGGTTTGCATGTAAAGTTTGCACTGTTAGACTATCCGTGAATTGTATTTTACTTTGTACATAAAAGAGTGGATTTGTTTGTGTTCATTGATTTTAAATGGTTATTTGTTTGTTAATGCATAACATTATTTTGTAAGAAGTTAGTTTATAGGAAAAGGTATGAATAGATAGTTTAGTATATAGGAAAAGGTATGCATGGATAGATATGTACAGCACTAGGCATGTCAAAAACATCTGCCTAGACCGAACTCGGGTGATGCGGGTGGGGTAGGGAATGAGGTTGGGCCGGATTCGAGTTTCACTTGATAAACTTGAGGTTCGGTCTAGAATTTGAATTTTATGAAAAAAAGTTATAAATTATATATTATTTTAAATAATTATATTTATTTGATGTAACTATTACATATATTTAAACTTTTAAATATATAAAGTTCATATTTTCAAGTCTAATTTTATTAAAATAAAAATTTAAAAACCATAAAATTATAAATAATTAAATATATATATATAATTATAAAATATAAATTTGGTTTTTTTTTATAAATTAAAAATATATATAATATTATAAAAATTAGCCAGCCTTGGGTGTGCAAAAAACATGTTCAGGCTGGATCCAAGCATTGTCATACCTAGGATGGGCTTGGGTTTTTGCAATTCCTAGACAGAAAGGAAGAACATTGAAGAAATGAATTTATACATAAAATATTTATCTCATTGTTATTGATAGTAGGGTTCATTTGAGATTGTTTTTAAGAGGTTTAAAAGTGGTAAAAGTTAATTTTTCTTTGATAAATTTAAAAAAAAAAAAAGACTTTTTAAAAAATCACTTCATCCTACATAACATTTTTAAAAATAAGGAAGGAAAAGCTTTTTAAAATATGATTTTGAGAATCAATTTAATACTAAATAACAATTTCATATATCCTCACAAATATTATAAAAATTTAAGATTAACTTTATTCAATCAAGAAATAAAATCATTGCATTTAAATGCATTATTATTCTTACCAATTATATTGAGATAACAAAAATAAAAATAAAATTAATAAGTAAAAATATTTATTTTAGTTATCAATTATTTTATATATACAGCAAAAGTTATATAATACATGTTTGTAATTATTTAAATTTTATTAACATTATACTGAGAAGTTGGTAGGGCCGGGATGGAATGGATTTGTCATTCCCAAGACGATAAACTAAGCTATATACAAGTGTTTTAAAATTTGAAGTACAATTCTGTAAGAAAATGGTAATTTTGGATTACCGTTTGCTAAATGCAGTCTAAAATACACCTAAAATATGTAAATCTCAACTTAATATCAATTTTTGTGCAAATATGTAAGGGAAAAATGGGATCAAGTTGATAAAAATAAAATTTATCTTAACAAAAATAAGAGTAAGTTCATATTTATAATAATTTGAGAATATTTTAAAAATTGTCATTTTATAAGGAAAAATTTGTTCAAGTTATGAAGTTTGAACCAATATGCAACATCTTCTAATTGCCATTTCTGCTGTCTCAATATTGTATTTATACCATTTGGTTTTTAAGTATTATTTGCCACCTTGACATTGAATTATCCATTGGATGATACTAGACTAATTGTGATCAAGTTGATTTATGCAAATATAATTCAAACTCCCGCGACTATACTTTTCCTTATTGTTACTTTTTAATCGTTTAATAAATGGCCACAAAAAATTGAACGCATTTACTATTCTAATATTAATAGAGCCACAAACACTTAGTAAAATTTATATATACAAATTGATATAGTATATATTACATCAATTTACATAGATGAAATGATTAGTTTTTCACTATCCTTTGTAAATACAGGTTTCTATGAATAGTTTCTCTTATTGTTTTGACACATCAATTATATTTGAACTCAAAATAAAGAAAAAATAATCAACAAATTAGATTGGTGCATTGGTTATTCTTTGTTAATTGAAAGCTTTTATTTATTTATGTTAGTTGAAGAAATTCAAGCTTTGTTTACTGTCAAAGAACGTTTAAAAGGGGGGGAAAAAGAAAAAAGCTAACGAATTTGGGAATTTCAAAATTGTTGCATCCTTTAAGTTGTAATTTTAGAAATGTCTCAACTTTGACTACACAACAAGAAAAAGCTTTTATGCTTTTCTTTGACCAATTTTTACTGTTGTCAAAATTACACTCTTTTGAAACAAAAAAGTGTGAATAGTCTTTCATTTAGGAAGATTGATAATTTCTCCTTCCTAAAATTAATGTACACTGCATTTTTTTATTATTTTCATAATAATAATAGAGTTAGATTATTGACACCTTTAAAATCCTATTACCCCTATCTCAATTATACTTCAGTTATTGTCAAAATATCTTTTTTTTTAAAGAACCCTTCTTTCCCTTAAAATCTTTCAATTTACAATTATTTTCTCACACTTATAATTCTTTTGCGATGAAATGCAATGGTTTCCTCAAAAAGAAAAATTGGTACAAACTAGTATAGATGCTGCTTTAAATGGTACAGAAGGATTGTAGGTGAATTTAGCGACTTCACAACTGACAAAAATGAAGTTATTATTAAGCATATGCCTAGAGTATCAGCCAAGCCTGTAATTTCCTTCTTGAACACCTGGGTGGCTAGAAGAAGCTTCTGCAGATAATATATTGCAAATATGTTGTAGCTTCCTTACTTTGTTTAATATACAATACTCCTTTTACCCTTTTTTTAATAATCTCTTTTACTAAAAAAAAAAACTGCATTTGATGTCTCTAATCTTCTCAAACTTTCTCTCTCTACAAAACTAAAAAACTTTACCTTCCCAAAAATAAAAATAATTCATATAAAAAAAATAAAAAAAAGGATTGTTGTTTTAAGATTGTGCAAACCAATTGTATAGGTGGGACTAAAAAAGAGAGAAAAGGGGAGAGAGAAAAATAAAAGCAGTTAATTCTTTTTGTATTTGTCCTTAAATGTAATTACAATATAATAGAGGTTTTATAAGATCAATTAAGGGGTGCCAATAGTCGAACTCTAACTAATAATTTCCCTGGTAATATAATTTTATAGTATTATTATCCTTATTTTCAAATATCTTTTATTTTATTTATTATAAATTAAATAAATCATATAAAGAAAAAATTAAAATTAAAAATTAAGTACTAAAAATAGATATATGTTTCGGTGTGAATAAAAAATTAATAATAAGATACTTTTTTGTACTTTTTAAAAAAAAAATATTTTTCTCATAATAAATATATATTTTATATTTTCAAGCTAAATTATTATAGAAATGACTCATTTACCCCTCTCTTCATTTAAATTTGTTGTGCCAGAATGATTTTTGAATATTATGAAAATAATAAGGAATAACTGGTATATATTAATTTTAACAGAGAGAAAATCGACATTCTCTCTTTCATTTATTTATTTATCCTAAAAAAACTAATATGGGCTCTCACTCTTACATCTACAAAAGAAAATACTTGATGAGATATTGGAAGAAACCAATTTCACATTGAAGACTTCCAAAAATTTCAAGCCACAAACAAGACCATAAGAAACATCACACGGTCAAAATTCAAAATTATCACATAACACTCCTCTCTTTCCTTGCCATATCTTCATTTCAACTCTCATTACCAGATCTTTTGTTCTTCACAAAACCATAAATTATACTATTAAAGTTCTCAACTTCTCCTCCATCTCCTTCTTATTCTCTTATAAAATTATCCGATTCAAAGTTGCTCATTTCAGAATTTCCTCTTAAACCCAAAGCCCATCTCTTAAAATTCTCATTTTACTTTGTGCATAAAAGGGTGGATTTGTTTTGTGTTAATTGATTTTGAATGGTTATTTGTTTGTTAACGCATAAATTTATTTTTCAAGTGAAGTTAGTATATAGGAAAGGTATGCATAGATATAGAGACGGCCCATCAAAAAGACGACCCATTAGGATTGGTGGGCCTGCATGGCACGGCACACTATGTGAATGGTCTGTGACATACTGTGCCTTTTTTTTTTCCTTTAAATTTAGCACGTACATGTTGCCCGAGAAAAAACGACTTTTTAATTATTTTTTCATTTTTTTTAAGAAAGTATGCTAAGCTATTAGCATACTTTTATCAAACCCATGTACTTTTCTTAGGCTCATATGCCTTTAGTCCAATTTAATAGAATCAAAAGTTTAAAACTCAAGTCAATACTTAATAATAATAAACTAAAAATAGTACGAGAATGTAATACTAACTACTAAGTTAGAGCCTATGGTATTAGAATTCTTTCTTAATACTTAATACGTAATAATAATAATAATAATAATAATAATAATGAATTTTTTTAAGGGTCAACATTTAGTTGTTAACTTGAACTTATATAAATTCATAGATCATAATTGATAATAACATTAATGCTTACAAGTTTCAAATTAAAATATAAAAATTAATATCATTAAGACAACTATATTATCTAATTTTGCAATAACCAATTATAAAATAATGATACATAAATCTAATTCCATAGACTATGGTAATGATTAATGAAGATTTAAAATTACAACCTCCAAAAATCAATTACAACAAGTCACAACTACGAAATATTAATTATAACAAGTCACAATTCACAACTCGAAATATTGATTAATCAATCGACAAATGAATAAGGTTAATTCTATCTTGGTGGTGAATCAAACAAGCTAACAATTGTTGATAAAACCATTATGTTAACATATGTTTAATGTTGATTTTGATGATAAACAAGATTAAGAATGATTAATCTTTTTCAAATTATTTTCTTTTTAAATAAATCATTATTTTCACATTATAAAGGTTTCATATTTAATGGAAAAATGATTTTATGAAATTGGTTGTTTTTCAAGTTTATGGTTTAATTGGCAGAATTTTGAAAAACTTTGAAATCAACAAGTATTGCTTGAAATTTTGAAAAAAATACTTATTTGAAAAGTTTCATAACATTTTGGGCCATATCATAATTTCAAAAAGGTTTGGGCTTGACAAAATATTATTTAGAAATTCTGAAATTGGACCTATTTGAAAGCTTTCATAACGTTTTGGGTCATAATATAGTTTTATAAAGTTTTAAGGCCAAACTATAATTTTAGAAAATAGTTCACTGTAGCAGTTACTGTAGCAAGCGGCTAACCGGATGTGAAAAACCGGTAAGCCGGATGTTGGGCAGAATCTATCCGAATTGAAAGCGGCTAACCGGATCCTGACAAACGGTAATCCGGTTGTTGGGCAGTAAGCTTCTGGAGCTTAAACGGCTAACCGGATTTCACAAGCGGCATACCGGATGTTCAGAAATTCAAAATTGTGGCTGTAACGGTAACATTAAGCGGCTAACCGGATGTCCATAAACGGTAAGCCGGTTATGACCAAAATGTGCATAACGGCTAGTTTTTGAGCTCAAACTATATAAACTCAAAACCAATTCATTTTTTGCAATCTTGGCAAGCAAAAACAAGTACACACAACTTATATTGAGCTTCAAATTCGAAAATCATCATTTATTAAATCATCTTTGTTTAATTTGTATATCCACTCTTAAAGAAGTTTCGTTGTAATTTTCATTTCTCATCAATACAAGTGTAAACACTTGGTGAAGAGATTGGAGAGATAATCTCTTGTTGTCAGAAAGGTTCATTGACTTGAAGTCAATTATAGCGTTTGAAGCCTTGGAAAGGCTTTCGGATGTGAAAATCCTCAGGGCGGATTTGAACCGTAAAAGTCCTGAGTTTACTTTCTCTTCCTTACTCATTTATTATTGTGCTTTCATTGAATTTATTGCTTTCGAATTTATTTAGGCATTAGATTGGATTGTTGTGTGGCTTTGTAGCTTAATTTTAAAATCCCAATTCAGCCCCCTCTTGGGTTTAAGATTAGTATTTCATTTGGTATCGAGGTGCTCTTGCGTAGACTTAACCGTCTAGAGTTTAAAGATCCATAGCAACCCAAATTAGCTCAACCATCATGGAAGGCCAATCTACCACTAGACCTCCATTTTTCGATGGAAATGATTATCCTTATTGGAAAACTAGGATGAGAATCTTTTTACAAGCCTTAGATTATGAAATATGGGAAATAGTTTGTGATGGTCCATTCATTCCTAGGAAGAATGTTTTAAGTGAGTTGGATAAGAAAAATATGTCTTTAAATTCCAAGGCTATGAATACTTAATTTTGTGCCTTAGATAAAAAAGAATTTCATAGAGTTTCAAATTGTTCTAATGCTTATGAAATTTGGAGAAAACTTGAAATTGTGTATGAGGAGACTACAAACGAGGAGGAATTTCATGAAGTGTCGAATTTGGCACTTATGGCAATTGGAGATAAATTGGATGATGAACTTGATGAGGTAAATGATCTTCCTCCTTATGATGAATTACATGATGCTTTTAAAGAATTGCATGATGAGTGGATGAAACTTGGTAAAAAGAATGCATGCCTTAAGAAGAAAATACTAGAACTTACAAATGAAAAGGATGTCATGCAAAAATGCATTGATTCATTGAATGAGAAGATAAAGGAATTAGAATTAGAGAATAAAACATTGCATGATGAAGTTACATTATCAAATGAGAAATTTAGCACTTTACACAAGCATCTAGAATCACATGTAGATAACTTGAACAATGAAAATGATGCTTTACAAAAATGTAATGATTCATTAAATGAAAAGATTAAAGGACTAGAGTTAGATAATAAAATGTTGCATGATAGAATTGCATCATTTAAAGTTAAACAAAATATTTCGTATGAGCATGAAAAATCACATGTTGATAAATTGATGAAAGAAAATGATTTGCTTAAGAAAAAGAGTAATGAGCTCAATGAAATTGTGTTAAAATTCACAAATGGTCAAAAAAACTTAGAAAAATTGCTAAGCACTCAAAAATGTGTATTTGACAAAGGAGGTATTGGCTATAAGCCAAATTTGAAACAAAAGTATTATCAGAATTACTTTGTGAAGAGTACCTCCATTAATGATCAAATTGTATGTTATTATTGCAATCAAAATGGTCATATGAGTTTTAAATGTCCAGTTAAGAGAAATGCATATTATGGAGCAAAATGTATTTGGATTCCAAAAGGAATCATTGCTAATACTCAAGGACCCAAGAGTATTTGGGTACCAAAGGGCACAACGTGAATGTTTTGTTTGTAGGTACCACAATTAAGGAATGACGGAGAATTCCTTGATGAAAGCTTTTGAGGATAATCATTTGATCATGATCTAAGAGAAAATTATGAGTAAGATGATTTAATTGCTTTGGTTACAATTCTTGCCATATTGATTTTGTTGAATAGATCATGATGGATGAATAATAGCTTGAATTTGCGAAAGTATGTTTGTATGTTTACATGATGGAATTATCATTGTGTATAACATTGAGTGATTTATCATGATGCCTTTGTTTGATTTTGATAATTGTATGAACTTTTGATTTCATCTTTTTAATTGTTTATCATCATGTTTCATGTCATTTATTCATCTTGCTTATTTGTTCATCACTTAAGTATGTGTGAATTCATATGTCATTAATTGTGTTATATCATCATTCATTTATAAAATTGACATCATTGTTTGATACGATTTCATATGTTTGGTCTTGTATGCATTTATGTCTCTTGTATTAATTGGCTTATTGAAAAGTTTTGAATCACAAAATGTTTTAAATTGATCAAGTTTTAAGATAAATTGGTGCGTACAATACAAGTTTTTGGGTTAACCAAAATTCAATAAGAGGCAAATGATCTTTACAACCGACATACCACTTGTAACCAACCGGTAAGCTTTGAGAAAAATTTTATTTTCAGCAAAAACCGGTCAACCGGTTATGAAATCCGGAAAGCCGGATTCGGTTTGGAACTTACTGCCTTACTAGACACAAACCGGTCATCCGGTTATGAAATCTGGAAAGCCGGATTTGCAAAGCTTATTTTTTGCCTCAAAACCGGCTAGCCGGTTATGGTAAACGGTAAGCCGGTTATGCTAAACGGTAAGCCGAATTCGAGCTTTTTAAGGACTATTCATCTTCTTCTCTTCATTCGGCAATCCGGTTCTCTCTCTCTTTAAAATCCACCATTTCTTTTTAATCAACACCATACATCGCCTTGAATCATCTCTAAAATCATTTTAATTGATTCAAACTTACCCTTTTTACTTAATATCTTGAAAATCCGAATTTGTGTATTTTGGGTATTTCAAATTACCTCTTCCATACTGTACTCTCCTTATGGATTTTACCATAGTTTTCTATTATATTATGCACTTACATTTTCATATGCATTGTTGCTTTCATTGTGGATTGATGATGATTATTGTTTGATATTTGGATGTTTTATATTTGGATAATGTGGAACTAATGTGCTTATCTTGAGATTTTGATGATTGATAGGGGGAGCTTTTTTTTACTCTTTTTGATGATAAAGAGGGAGATATGAGATTTAAGGGAGAAATACATCTACTTTGAGATTCTTAAGCATATGAGATTTTTTTTAAGTTATATTGAAATGTCACATTAGATCTTTGATAAGTTTAGTTGTCTTGATTTCTAAAATGTGATTAATAATTATGGAGGATAGTTGATAATATGTTCTTATAACTTTTGCATGCCAAATTATCAAAACCTATTTGCGAAGAACAATTTTCAAAAATTCGGCATGAACTTGGGATGATGAAATTTATTAATATCTCTAGTCATGTTATTAATACTATTAAAATGGATTTCTTGATGATTTTGATGATTAATGATTATATGTGTGTTGCTTGATGAATTGGTGAAATTGTTGGTTTGTAATAATTGTTTAAGCATATATGGAAGTGTTTTAACCATGTTGTATATTTGAGGATTTGTTCATTTTTAAGGGGAGATTCTGCCGAAATTTTTTTCTCGCAGAAAATGGGTAATATGTTCACCTAATTATTTTTGATGATCTTGTTTCGATTGCATCTATCTATCTTTTCTTTTTTACGATGAAAGGGGAGATAAATATGATATGTTTTTTTTTTTGGATAAAATCATTTTGGTTAAAATTTTAAATTGGCCATATATTTAGGGGGAGCATATAATATGATTTTGGATAATATGCATTTTGAACTTTTTTATTGTCCAAAGGGGGAGGCAAAGTAATATATCATTTCGATGTTGTTAAAAGGAGGAGAATAATATGCACTTTGAGTATTCTTTTAATGATTGATATTTGATTATGATGATGATTTTGATGATTTTGAGATAATGATGATTTGATTACATAGTTGTTTTATATGATAATTTTATGTTATGAGTTGTTGATTTGATAATTAATGGAATAATGGTTCATGAAATTTTGGTGTGATGATTTGTGTATGGAGTTGGCTTGTATCATGATTTATAATAATTTGGGAGTAATATTACTAAACTTGTATTTGAGGTAATGCTTGTTGTTAGGGGGAGAATGTGTTGAAATTTCTACTCGGACAAACATGAGTAATAAATTTGCTACTCTTATTCTTTTCCTTTAAGTTTTCTTTTTGATGATGAAGGGGGAGAAGAATACATGTTTTTAAATTTATAAAAATTTACTACTCTTTTTCTTTGCCAATTAAGTTTTCTTTTTTATGATGAAGGGGGAGAAAAATGCATGTATTTAAATTTGTTAATTTAGGTAATTGGCAAATTGTAAGGGAAGATTATATTTAGGGGGAGCAATTTGTGGAATCATTTTTTAAATACACGAAATGTTTGTCATCATAAAAAAGGGGGAGATTGTTAACATATATGTTTCCATAATGTTGATTTTGATGATAACAAACAAGATTAAGAATAATTAATCTTTTAAGCTCAAATTATTTTCTTTTTAAATAGATCATTATTTTCACATTATAAAGGTTTCATATTTAATGGAAAAATGATTTTATGAAATTGGTTGTTTTTCAAGTTTATGGTTTAATTGGCAGAATTTTGAAAAACTTTGAAATCAACAAGTATTGCTTGAAATTTTGAAAAAAGACTTATGTGAAAAGTTTCATAACATTTTGGGCCACATCATAATTTCAGAAAGTTTTGGGCTTGACAAAGTATTATTTAAAAATTCTAAAATTGGACGTATTTGAAAGCTTTCATAACGTTTTGTGCCATAATATAGTTTTATAAAGTTTTGAGGCCAAACTATAATTTTAGAAAATAATTCACTGTAGCAGTTACTGTAGCAAGCGGCTAACCGGATGTGAAAAATCGGTAAGCCGGATGTTGGGCAGAATCTATCCGAATTGAAAGCGGCTAACCGGATCCTGACAAACGGTAATCCTAAACACGAGCTTAAGCATTAACCGGATTTCACAAGCAGCATACCGGATGTTCAGAAATTCAAAATTATGGCTGTAACGGTAACATTAAGCGGCTAATCGGATGTCCATAAACGGTAAGCCGGTTATGACCAAAATGTGCATAACGGCTAGTTTTTGAGCTCAAACTATATAAACTCAAAACCAATTCATTTTTGGTAATCTTGGCAAGCAAAAACAAGTGCACACAACATATATTGAGCTTCAATTTCGTAAATCATCATTTATTAAATCATCTTTGTTCTTCAATTTGTATATCCACTCTTAAAGAGTTTCATTATTGTAATTTTCATTTCATCAAATTGTGAGTGTAAGTGTGAAACACTTGGGGTGAAGAGATTGGAGATAATCTCTTGTTGTAAAGGTTCATTGACACCTTGAAGTCAATTGTAAACGTTTGAAGCCTTGGAAAGGCTCAAATAGTGAAATCCTCAGCAGTGCTTGAAGGCGTGGACGGGATTGCCAACCGTAAAAATCATTGAGTTTGCTTTTCTTCCCTTGCTCATTTATTATTGTGCTTTCATTGAATTTATTGTTTCGAATTTATTAAGGCATTAGATTGGATTGTTGTGTGGTTTGCTTAGCTTAATTTTTAAAATCCCAATTCACCCCCCTCTTGGGTTGCCTAGTTAGTATTTCACATTATGCCATGGATAGCGAATACATTTAGCCTTGCATTGTTGTTTTATTAAGGTTCTCCATCGACATCGTGCTCTTGAGGGTGTTGAGGTTCTTTGCATCCCCATTGTATCCTTGAGGATCCATGGTGATTTTGGAATACAAGAAAAGTTAAAAAAAATTGAATTCTAGTTTCTCGATATTCACAAGTCATAACTTACACTATGATATTTAGTGAAATGTTAAACTTGTGGAGGTAGAGTTTGGCAAGGAAAAAAAAGTATTAAATTATTAGAAAAATAAATGAAAAAATTAAAAAGAAATGAACATTATAAAATAGAATAGAATTGTGCAAAAAATTGATTAATTTGGCTACATAAGTGCTCACAATTTTCAATTGCAAGCGCAAATTGCACACAATTTTCAATTTTCAGAGCTAAAAAGTGAAGTTGATTTAACTACACAATTTAAAAGTGCATCATTCCATCGCAATCGGCATCGACCAAAAATAAATTTCTTTGATTATTTAATAGTAAAGAAATTGAATTGATTTGACTATTCATTCAATGGTTAGAAAAATTATAAAAGATTATGAATTGATTTGACTACTCATCTAACAAATAAAACAACTTAAAACAAAAGTAAAAAGTAAATAAAACAATAACTAGATTTACAATCTTGTAGGAAACTTTGCCAAAATTGTGTATGTTAAAAATTTTAATTATTTATTTTTCCTTTTTACTCTATTTAAATAGTTTAATCATTTTCAATTTTCATCTCAATTTCAACTCATACTCTCTTAGTGGACCCAAAGTCCTCTAAATTCTCCTATAATCCCAAGCAACTTCTTTTTTTTACTTAAATCTCAAACAAAAGTAAAACGCCATTCAATTGGTTTCTTTGTCACTTCTCTCTTGCTCCCTTATTTTTTCATTTTTTTTCACCCGCACAACTACACCACAGTCCACGAGTTTTATACTTTTATTTAAATTTGTTTTATATAATATGTCTCACTCTCACAATAATTATATGAGAAGACACTTTGAGTTGCATGAGAATTTTAATTTTATTGAAGAGGGAAATGAAGTTGTGGATGAAGAAATTGTTGCGTCAGAACTTGATCTAGATAATATATTTATTATCTGACCTTAGCGATCTCCTCCTACTTCTCAAGCAAGTCACAGTGGTTCTATTTCTACCACTACTGGTTCTAATTCTATCATCGGTACCAAATGACCAAGAATATCAATTGTTTGATCATGTTTTAGTTTGGAGAAAGTTCTAAATAAAAAGGGTGAAATTGTGGATGCAGAGGTGGGAAAATTTTGTCAAGCCATTTTAAGTGCCAAAAGTAAAAGTGGAACATGGCATCTCAAACGACGTATGAATACTTGTCAGGCAAAACACTATCCACAAGACCCAAAATAAACCTAAATTTCAAAATATGGTTCTAGACCTTTCAGTATTATAACATCATTCATATGTTCACAGCAGAACATGTGAGAAGGATTGGATATGTATCTTGCTACAGCAAAGCAACCTTTAAGATTTGCAAAAGATAAACAAGTGACGAAATTTTTGCAAAGGTATGTTTAGCTTCAACTTAAGAAAGTGCCTAGAAATACACTAAAATGTGATTCAACCAAAATTTTTAATGAGATGAAAAAATTCTTGACTAATACTTTTATCAATTTCAAAGGTGTTATTTCAATTTCAGCTAATTTTTAGATTGGTATTAATATGACTGGTTATTTTCTATGACTTCGTAGTCTATTCCTACAATTAATGGTGAATGGAGGTTGGAAAAAAATTATTTTCATTTTTTGATTTAGACTATCATCATACTGGTTTAGTAAACATTTTAGCATATCATTTGATAATGCATCAGCCAATGCTGCTACAATTGATATGTTTTGTGGAAAATTTCTACTCTCTCACCTACAAATGGCTCAAAAAATTTTCATGTTAGATGTGTATGTTATAATTATTATTTTAATTGTTCAAGTTGGTATGCTCCATATAAATCCTTATTTAGAAAAAAATTAAAACATCCATTTTATATATTAGAGCACCTTCGAGACATCAACAATTTTTGTCTACATTATAAACTTTTGAATTAAAAAAGAGTAGATTCACCTTGAAATGGAAGTTCATTGGAATTCTATATCTTTGATGTTGCTTTCTTGCCAAAATATTTCCGAAGCAATTTTTAGTTTTTATAATGAGAGAACGAATGATGAAGATTGTCATATAAATGATTATGATTAGAATGTTGTATTTAAATTTCTAAATTTTTTGAAGATATTTTATGATATGCCTCTTACATGTTCTACTTTTTATGAGCCGACTTCATGTAAAGTGTTAAGGTAGGTGTATAATATGAGTGATGCTCTTAAGACTTTAGAGAGAATAATATGTTTACAATTATTTTTGATGCTAGGGAGGAAAAATTCTAAAAACATTGCAAAGATATTCCCCACCTATTTATATTTGCAGTAGTGTTGGATCCTACAATCAAGACAGTTAGTGCAAAACTTTTAGCTGATGGTATTACAGAAAATTCACTCACAGGACTATATATAAATTTTGATACAATTATGTTTTTTATGAATGAACTTTTTGTTAGCCTAAAGGGTTACACATAATGTAATTTTGATGATAACAAACATGTGTCTTAAGTGATTTGGTAAATATTGTATTTCACATTTTCATTAGTTCTTGAAGGATAATATTTATGATGAAGTGAACGGACAACGGCGCGATCAAGAATAAAGTTTAGAGCTCAACGGACTCATTATTGCAACAATTCTTGAAAAACCGGTATGATTTAATATATGTATGGTTTAGCATTTGAGAAGTTCAAGATTTCGTTTAATAAATCATTATTTTTCATAAATCAAAGGTTTTACAATTATAAACCAAGCATTTTATGAAATTTGCTATTTTTCAAGATGTGAACTAAAATGAAAAAGTTTTACAATCTTTGATTTTAATAAGTATTGTTTTGAATTTCGGTTTTGGACATATTTTTTGCAAATATTTGAAACATTTTGGGCTATACTCTAATTTCTTAACGTTTTGGGGTCAAAATATAAATATTAAAAATGAATGGAGAGGTTAGCTCACGGCAAAGTACTGAGGAAAATTTCATATTTTCAAATTTTGGACTAAATTGAAAAGATTTTGAGAACTTTGAAATTTATAAGTATTTTGTTAAAGTTTGAAAATGACTTTTTTGAAAAATATTATTATATTTGGGTCATATCATAATTTCAATTTTTTTTGAGAATGACAAGTATTATTTAAAAATTCTGAAATTTGACCTGTTTGAAAGTTCTATAACGTATTGGGCCATAGTATAATTACAGAAAGTTTTGGGTAAAATAGTAATTTTGTGAACAATATTACTGTAGCAAAATTCAAATTTAATGGTAAACTTAAAGTAGTTAAATTAAGCTTATTGAAATTTTATTATAACTTTTTTTTAACTATAAAACTCAACTCCAACTTTTGAGATTTTTGCAAGCATAAACAAGTTTAAAACAACGTAGTTTGAGCTTCCAATTCGCAAATCATCATAGATTAAATCTTCATTTAGCTATTATTTGTATATCCACTCTTAAAGAGAGTTTCTTTTTTGTAATCTTTATTTTCTCATCAAATTTGTGAGTGTATAAGTGTGAGAAACACTTGAGTGAAGAGATTAGGAGATAATTTCTTGGTTGTAAAGGTTTATGGACACCTTGGAAGTCAATTGTAAAGAACTTGAAGCCTTGGGAGGCTTGGGTAGTGAAATTCTTGAGCTTGGTTGGCTTGGAGGTATGGACGTAGGTGGGGATTGCCGAAACACGTAAAAATATTATGTTTGCTCTCTCTTCCCTTACTCTTTTATTATTGTGCTTTATTCAATTTATTGTGCTTTATTGAATTTATTATTTTTTATTTGATTAAGGCAGTAGATTAAATTGTTGTGCGAATTGTTTTGCATAAGTTTTAAAATCCCAATTCACCTTTTGGGTTGCATAACTTGCATTTCACTTTTTAATTTTTATTTAAACAAATTCAAATCAAGGATTACATATTCTGATGTTCAACAAGCAATGACTTTTCATAGAAATCTAGCTCATCTTTTGTTGCTCAAAAGTAGGGTATTGCTTCTAATATTGATACTAATCGCAATGAAATGCAAAGGTATTTTGCCTCCAATCTTGAAGATTTAGTAACTACTTCACAATTGAAAAGATATTTTAGAATTTTAGAAGGGTAAGACATCTTTTTTCCCTATACTATCCATTATGGCCCATGATTTACTAACCCCTCCAATTTTAAATGTAGCACCAGGGTTAGCTTTTTTCTTGTGATGGCGAATTCCAGATGAACATCGGTCAAATTTGTCATCAGAAACAGTAGACTTTTTGATGTGTTTGAAAGATTGAGAAGATTGTTGCCAAAAATTTTAATATACTCGCAAGCGCACAAATCTAGAAATAGAATAGTGGTAACGAGGTCGAACCCACATGAATTGCTATAAATTGAAAAGTCTATTTTAATTCTAAAATTAATATTAATCATAACCTAGTTGAGCAAATTGAGTTTTTAAGAGAAATAAAACTAATAAAACTAAGAAAACAATTAAAGTAAAGGAAAATTCAACAAGACAAAAATTACCAAGGTTTCAAAATCCACCACTATTCAACTAGTAAGTATCTAATTGTTAATTAATCCTCAATTTTAGAGTGACAACTCAAAATTAATCTATATCATCTCATGGATCTAACAATTGAACACAATTAAAATAAATATTAATCCTAACTTAGTTGAGCAAATTAATGCCACCATAAGCCATAAATTTGTTTCCACTTTTGAAGTTAAAAGCTCTTGCACGTGCACCCCAATTGGCAATTGGCAAAATTAAATCTTTTAATAATTCCATATTCCTGAATTGGATTAATTAATTGCTTTGATTTCTTCTGCTCGGATTCCATCAATTCTTGGCTGTATTTTTGTCTTCTAATTTAATCTTTATTGCTTTCCAAATTAAATTTCTTTATACCCTTTTTATCCATAATCTCCAATTAATTCCCTATTCAATAAAATAATTCAATTAATTAAAAATATCAAATAAAAAATAGCAATTATATAATTAAGGGTAAAATATGTATGTATTATATGTTCATCAAAGATGTTGAAAGCCAAGTGCAACAGGATTGGCAACATGCTTTAATGAAATATATTGAGTATTTGGATTTTGATCAAGAGGAAGTGAGTCAAGATTATGTACACTAGTGAACACCGAACTTACCTCTAGAGACAAGAGACTTTCTTTCCTTGTAACTTTTTTGAATAAATTTTACTTGTGGAAAGGTTGTGAATTTGCAAATAATAGATGGTTTAGTGGGTACCAACCTAGTTAGGATATCTTGTCAACGTAATAATGCAAATTCCATCTAATTTTATTTGAATTACTAATATTGTACGTCCATTTAAACTCCATTCAATGAAAATGCAGCTTTTGGTTTATAATAAAACACATTTCGTTCACAATTTTATCTTTTGCTTGGAAATGATGAAAAATATTTCGCTCACAAATGAAATGTATTTCATTTGATTGATTCATGATTTCATAAATGAAATATTAAAGTCATAAAAGTTTAGATTTATCCTTTATAAAATCATGATATTGTTAACATGTAAGTGTCTATAATGATGAATTTTGTAACACTCCACTTAAATATCTATTTTAAAAATGTTTAAAACATGGTTACTTTTAATACGAATTCTAAAAGTTTAATACAACAAACAAAGCTTTCTTCATAAAGTAAAAGTCATACAGAGATTCCATTGTTTATTTCAAAACTTGATTATTACATAAAGCCAAATTGTTTATTTTTTATTTAAACAAAGCTTAGCCCATTATAAAATCCCAAGGTCTGTTATGCCCATATGCACTTCGTCTTGGTTAGGACTTGGCGCCAACTTGCCTTACTCATCGTTACTTGCAATGTAAGAACTTTATGAGCTAATGCCCAATAAGATAACACTTTTATGCATGTATAAATTATGATGTATATGGATAACCATCTTAAGCTTTTAAAAGAAACTTATTAAAAAAAAAATAACTTCATTAGGGCCCTAGGTATGTTGCACTACAAGGTTGGCACTTTTACTCTTTAAACAATATGCCCTTGGGCCTCATTAGTTGATCTTTTAGGCACTACGTATCGCTGGCCCCAAAAGATTTCTCTTCGCTTAGCTTTGAGGGCTTACCCTCCTCGGAAACTTTGCCACCTAGTACAACAACCTATTTTTGATAAATTCTTTTTCTGAAACATCTTCTTCATAATGTAATGCATGATATGCATGTATCCAATGCAACTTATGTCATAACATTTGAAGTTCCTAGATGCATAACAGAATCAACACACAACACTATTTAAGTATAAGTATCACAGATTAGGCGGCAATGCCGACCATAACATAACTAAGTATCTTTAATTAGGCGGCAGGGCTGACCATAACATAATTAAGTATCATAACTTAGGTAGCAGAGCCGACCATAATATAATTAAGTATCATAGATTAGGCGGCCCATAACATAATTAAGTATCATAGCTTAAATAGCATAACTAAGTATCATAGATTATAACTAATAACATCATAATAGCCATCACAACATAAAGAAATGGTTAAAATTGAAGTTAAGTGTGAAAATAATTTTGTCCTCACATTGCAGTTGAAGTGTTACTTACCTCTTAACCTTGACATCTCTAGATCTTTCTAAATTGAGGATTTCTCTACTTTTGATATTATGACTTAAAATATAAGAGAATGAAATTTCTAGGTTGCATTGGAAATGAATGGGGTAGGGGGTATTTATAGGATTTCTTAAGGCTAATGGATGGCTATAAATAACTTACTAAATTTTAGAATTCTTAACTTTCTCTACATACTTCTACTTACATCATTACATATGTCATCGCTTATGTCATCCTTTCTTATGTCATCATTCCTTAAAATTAAATATTATAAACTTAAAGGACTTGTTAGCTTAAAATAAATTCTACTATATTTAAGTGAGAAAATTATACTTCACAATTTTGATGATAACAAACAAGATTAAGAATGATTAAGTTTTTAAAAGCTCAAATTATTTTTCATACATTTTAAATAAATCATTATTTTGATAAAATAAAGGTTTTATACTTAAAGGAAAAGTGATTTTGAAAACTTTGAAATCAACTAAAGTTGTCTTGAAACTCTGGAAATGAACTTATTTGTAAAGTTTTACGAAGATATGGGTCATATTATAAATATAGAAAGTTTTGAGGTAAAACTATAATTTCAAAAAATAATTTCACTGTAGCAATCACTGTATCAAACAGCTAACCGTTTATGAGATAACGGCTAACCGATATAGAACAAAATTGAAGATTAGCTTCTGGACGCTGACGGCAAACCAACATCTAGAAAATAATGATCCGACAATTTGAAATTATAGTACAACGGTCACTTGCTCAAGTCAAAATGACAATCCGTTAAAGGCTAAATGGGGATCCGATTGCGTGAGAAAGTCATCAACAACTAGTTTTCAGCTCCAACTATAAAATGGCTCAATCAAATTCAAATCAAATGAGATCTAAGAGCTATCGTTGAGTTTGCTACTGAGCATACAACCTTTAAACTTTTTTTTGTTTCATTGATTCACACTTTAAGCTTTCATTTGTAACCATATACGTTGTGTGTGAGAAAATTCATTTGTAATCTTTATTTTTGAGTGATTGTAAGTGTTGGGATACACTTGAGCTAGGCGATTAAGGATAATCTCTTGTTGTAAAGGTCTATTAACACCTTAGAAGTCAATGGTAAGAGTTGTTGAAGCCTTGGAGGCTCGCTTAGTGAAATCCTCAAGCCCGGTGAGCTTGGAGGCATGGATGTAGGCACAATTGGCTGTGAAATACAAGTATGCAACCCAAGAGGGGGGGTGAATTGGGATTCTAAAAAATATTCAATTTATTAAAGAAAAACTTAATGCAATTATAAATCAAATTCAAAGCAATAACAATTAAGATGATCACAATATAAAAAGATAAGGGAAGAGAGATTCAAACACCGAGATTTTTACGTGGTTCGGCCAACCTTGCCTACGTCCACGCCTCCAAGCTTTCCGGGCTTGAGGATTCCACTAAGCAAGCCTCCAAGGCTTCAAATGCTTACACTTGACTTCCAAGGTGTCAATGGACCTTTACAACAAGAGATTATCCCCAATCTCTTAACCCAAGTGTATCCCAACACTTACAATTACTCAAAGTAAAAGATTACAAATTGTTTTTATCTCACACAATATTTAAGATTACAAATCAATGCCCAATTTGTGAATAGATGAAGAGAGAATGTGTTTTAAGCTCTATGAAGATTGTATTCTCAAATATTTGCTCAATGGTCGTGTTGTGATCAATCTTTGTTTGAATTTGAATGAGCTTATTTATAGATGCAGCTGAAAACTAGCCGTTATTGACTTTCTGCACACTGTCGGATCACCGTTATCTAGATGTCGGATCGCCGTTTGACTGGTCAATATGACCGTTGGGCTGATTTTTCAAATTGTCGGATCGCCGTTATCTAGATGTCGGATCGCCGTTTAGGTCCAGAGGCTACTGGTTGATATCGGCGAGCCGTTTATCACACATGTCGGTGTGCCGTTTTCGTCCAGAGGCTAATCTCCATTTCTGCTTGAAATCGGCGAGCCGTTTACTACAGATGTCGGATCGCCGTTTTCCACAAAAACTGCTGCAGTGAACTATTTTGCAAGATGACTGTTTTGTCTCCAAATCTTTATAAAAATACTTTATGAAACTTGTCAAAATAGATGAAAATTATGTTGAGCTTTTAAAACGATTAATCAATCTTAATCATGTTTGTTATCATCAAAATCAATAAGGAATAATTTATGTCAACAATCTCCCCCTTTTTGATGATGACAAACTTTTCAAGAAAATATTTGTGCAATTTTGCTCCCCCTAAGTGAAATTTTGAAAGACTTGTTAACTCCCTTAAAAAAAATATTCAACTGTTAATCTCAAAATTTTAAACACGACAGATTGATTTTTAAAAATGTATGCCAGTAAACTCATGCATGCCAATACTATTTTGCCAAAACCAATTTCGCAGTTTGCCAATTGCCAATTTCTCTCCCCCTTCATCATCAAAAAGAAAGAGACGCGATGAATGACTTATGTTTGGAGAAATTTGGGCAGAGTGTCCCCTGAAATATGAGCATTTCCTCAACAACACACAAAGTTTAAAAAGAGAAACACTTCCATATAAATATACCACCATATCAACCAACCTCCATACCAACAAATTCACACTTCCAGAAAGAGCAATATAATCAATATAATACCAAAAAACAACTTGAGCATAAATCAAGAGCACAGATACACAAAATATCAGAAGCATAAACACAAAATAAATAACATTATATGCATAAGGCAAATAACATGAAATGAGAAATGTCTGTGCGAATATCATAGGGACAGAGAAAACTAAGATGGAAGGTCAAGAACGCGGTCATATCCAAGGTGGCCGAGAAATCTCCGCAATTAACTCCATCGAAATTTGCTCGAAAGGTTGCAAAATCAGATCGGTTGCTTCTTGGGGCATCTACTCGGTCGAGAAAAGCGATCCTCGTGATGCCGCAGAGGGATCTGTGAGGCTCGTCATCCTGAGATGCATCTTGGTGAAACAGAGTCACTGCTCGGCGAGGAACACGCGGTCTAGCCCCAAGACGGAAATCAGGCAGCTCATCCTCGGAGTAGACATCATTCAGCATGCGATCATCCTCGGGTGCAATCAGTGTGGCTTCGTTTTTGGAGGATGTGGTCTTTTCCCATTTCCCACGCTTCTTAAAGAAACCAATGGCAGAAATAATGTCTCGACCGAGCTTACGAGTCTCGAGAAAAACAGGCTCGACGATAGGAACATGAAAGTGGTTCAAGATTTTAGTAATGATGCTGCCATAAGGAAGGGATCGGTTGGAGACTTTAGGAGTGGTCAGCATATGACACATAATGGTGTAGGATAGGCTCACATGGCGTCTACGGATGAGAGAGTCTAAAAGACCAATATCAAGCCTAGTGACCTCATGACCCCGCCAGAGTGACCATGTGTTGGAGAATAATGTGAAGTATTCGAATCTGAAAAGGGAGGAGTTGAGACCTAAAGGACAAAGAGCAGATGTCATCGGAAAGATCCCGACGACGACAAATGTTCCGTACACCATCCACATGACGAAAATTACTAAACTCTAGTTCTTTCCTAGAGGTGTACAGATCTAATCCTCCATAAGCGATTCCTAGAATACTACATAATTCGGGTTCATCAAGTTCAATACGAATACCTCCTACAAATGTATGAAGCTCGTCACGACTAGAAGAGGAGAAATCGATGTTTGAATAAAAGACTCGAACAAGATTTTCATAAATAGGTTCATCAACACTTAAAGCTTGTTTCCAATGACTAAGCATTTGAGTAATTGAGTGACCACAAACAGAAATATCCGAGAACTCCGAAGTGTTAAGAGAAAAAGAGGGAGTTACGGGTTTACCCATGAACTTCTCACGGAATCGCTGAGCAGAGGTAGCATCGGGAAAATGAAGACTTTCGAAGTCTTGAGGAGGAGACCTGGGTGGACTGGAACGGCGTGAAGCAGTGTGCTTGGTTCGAACACGCCTTGGAGGTCGTTCCGCCATGGATGAGAAAAATTGTGAAAATGAAGTTTTAGAGATGAGATAGTGATTGTGGGTGAAAATGTGGTTGGAAAGACGAAGAAATTTGGGTCAAAGTGAACGAATGAGAGTCGGCTGGTTCTAGGGTTTCAAGATGAGATTTTTCAAAATTTGAAGAAAAAGAAGGATTTGAATCGGTTAAAAGGTGTTAGAGATGATAGAAATGGTTTGTAATGCTTCAATTTGGTGAAAAATGACAAGAAAAGTGATGGATTTGAGAGGAGAAGTGCGGTCGGGTTGAGAGAGAGAAGAAATGAGGAGGAAGACGAAGGACTGTTCAATTAACGCGTGATAACGGTGAGCCGTTATAAAGCAAACGGCGAGCCGACAGATTCCAGAGAGTCCTCAAAATAAATTTATATATAAAAAAAAAAAAACGGCAAGCCGTTTATATCAATAACGGCGAGCCGATAGGGTCCAGAGAGTCCACACAAGAAAAATGTAACAGGACGGCGAGCCGATAGACAGATATCGGCGAACCGATAGCTTCCAGAAAGCGTTCCATTGTTTCTGCCCAAAACGGTTAGCCGTTTATTTAAATAACGGCGATCCGTTTTCTACAACCTATGATTTCGCACATGTATTTTGATATTTGGCTACTTATTAATACATTTCAAGATCATTTTATTGATCCAAAATGATTTGAGTGCCATTTCAATGCATAATTCATGAATATATATATATGTATTGCAATAATTAATTCATACATTTTCAAATATACATACACATTACATGCATATTACGATTGAGCATTCCATAGAAATTAAAGCATCAAGTCATAGATCAATCAATAATAATAGACTCAATAGCATGAATGAAGATGTTAATGTGAAAATTTCATCATCCCAAGTTCATGCCGAATTTTGGAAAATTGTTCTTCGCAAAGAGGTTTTGTAAAAATATCGGCAAGTTGTTTTTCCGTAGAAATAAACTCTAGTGCAATGTCTCTCTTTTGAACATGATCTCTCAAGAAATGATGTCTTATTTCTATATGCTTGGTTCGAGAGTGTTGAATGGGATTCTTTGAAAGATTAATAGCACTAGTATTATCACACTTAATAGGAATTTGTTCAAGATTAATGCCATAATCTCTAAGTGTTTGTTTCATCCAAAGAGCTTGTGCACAACAACTTCTATATATTCGGTAGTTGAAAGTGCGACAGAATTTTGTTTCTTGCTAAACCATGAAACAAGAGAGTGTCCTAGAATATAGCAAGTTCCACTAGTGCTCTTCCTATCCACTTTATAACCAGCAAAATCCGCATCCGAAAAACATGTTAAATCTATATGAGTTCCCCTAGGATACCAAAGGCCAATATCTATGGTTCCACTCAAATAACGGAAAATTCTTTTAACAGCGAGCAAATGAGATTCCTTGGGACATGACTGAAATCTTGCACACAAACATACACTAAACATGATATCGGGTCTACTTGCAGTCAAATAAAGTAGGGATCCGATCATACCTCGATACATTTTGATATCCACTTCTTTACCTTTTTCATCTTTGTCCAGCTTGGTTGTTGTGCTCATTGGTGTATTCTTGGTCTTTGAATCATCAATGCCGAATCGTTTGAGTAGATCCTTTACGTACTTGGCTTGATTTATGAAAATTCCTTCCTCGTTTTGTTTGATTTGAAGTCCAAGGAAGTATTTCAACTCTCCCATCATACTCATCTCAAATTCTTTGCTCATACACGATGAAAATTCTTTACACAACAACTCATTAGTAGAACCAAAAATAATATCATCAACATAAATTTGAACAATAAGTATGTCTTGGTTCTTATGCTTAACAAATAGAGTAGTATCCGCTTTACCCATTGAAAAGTCATTTTCCAACAGAAAATTCTTAAGTCTATCATACCATGCTCTAGGTGCTTGTTTTAAACCATACAAAGCTTTAAGCAACTTATAAACATGATTTGGAAATTTTTCATTTTCAAAACCAGGGGGTTGTTTTACATACACTTCTTCCATAATATACCCATTTAGGAAAGCACTTTTCACATCCATTTGAAATAAAATAAAATCTTTATGACATGCATATGCTAACAACATCCTAATGGATTCTAACCTTGCTACAGGAGCAAAGGTTTCATCAAAATCAATTCCTTCTTCTTGGTTGTAGCCTTGAGCCACTAATCTAGCTTTATTTCTTACAACCACACCGGATTCATCCATCTTATTCCTAAACACCCATTTAGTACCTATTACAGATTGATGTTCAGGTTTAGGAACTAATTCCCACACATTGTTTCTTTCAAATTGATTTAACTCCTCTTGCATTGCCATAATCCAAGATTCATCATTTTCTGCATCCTCAAAGGATTTTGGTTCAATTTGAGAGATGAATGCATTATGCTCACAAGTATTTCTAAGTGATGATCTAGTTGTAATACCTCGTGAGGGATCTCCTAAAATTACATCTTTAGGGTGAGAAGAGACATACCTCCACTCCTTGGGGAGTGTTTGAGAAGTACCTTCATTTTGCTCCGCATTTAGTTCTTCATGATGTTCCTCTTGAATTTCATGTGGTGCATCCTCTTGTTTGTCATTTGATGCTTCTTCTTCTTGTTCTTCTTCTCCTGCATCATCATCAACAACGACTTTCTCCGTAGAGGAGGGGTTAGACTCATCAAATGTCACATGCATAGATTCTTCCACAACTAAGGTTCTTTTGTTATAGACTCTATAAGCTTTACTTGAATTTGAATAACCAAGAAAAATACCAACATCGGATTTTGGATCAAATTTACCAAGATTGTCTTTTGTGTTCAAAACAAAACATTTGCATCCAAAAACTTTAAAATATCCAATGTTGGGTTTTCTATCTTTCCAAAGCTCATAAGGAGTTTTGTTAAGATTAGGTCTAATCAACACCCGATTTAAAACATAACAAGCGGTGTTCAAAAATATTTTGGTAATGCATTTTCATTTAACATGGTCCTAGCCATTTCTTGAATAGACCTATTCTTTCTCTCAACAACTCCATTTTGTTGTGGAGTTCTAGGTGATGAAAATTGATGCTCAATGCCTAGATTATTGCAAAAACACTCAAATGCATGATTTTCAAATTCTCCTCCATGATCACTCCTAATGCATACAATACCATGCCCTTTTTCATTTTGTAATTTCTTACAAAGCACTTTAAAAGCATCAAGAGCATCATCCTTATTGGCTAAGAATAATACCCATGTATATCTAGAATAATCATCCACTATCACAAATGCATAATATTTGCCATTTAGACTTGCATATCTAGATGGCCCAAAAAGATCTATGTGAAGAAGTTCAAGTGGTTTTGAAGTAGAAATATGGTTTTTATTCTTGAAAGAAGTTTTAATTTGTTTTCCAAATTGACAAGCTTCACAAATCTTATCCTTTTGAAAACCAATTTTCGGAAGACCTTTAACTAAATTATCTTTCGAAATTTTTGAAATCAAATCCATACTTGCATGTCCTAACCTTCTATGCCATAACCAACAATCATCATGCAATGCCGAAAAACATTTATCAAGAGTAGATGCACATTCTATGTCAATGATATAAACATTACCACATCTATTTCCAACAAATAAGGTTTTGCCATCACATGAGTTCTCAATAACACAACTAAATTTATCAAAGATAACTTTATAACCTTTGTCACATAATTGACTAATGCTAATTAAGTTGTGTTTCAAGTTTTCAACCAAACATACATTCTCAATTAGAGTTGAAGAAACTTTACCAACATTTCCAATTCCAAGGATTTTTCCTTTTGAGTTGTCTCCAAAGGATACGTCTCCACCATTTTCAATTTTGGTAAAGCTTGAGAACCATGCATAGTTTCCGGTCATGTGCCTTGAACAACCGCTGTCCAAGTACCATTTATTCTTCTTCTTCTTCAAGCCCTACAAGAAAAAGTCTCAAGTTTTAGGTACCCAAAGCTTTTTGGGTCCTTGAGAGTTAGCAACGGTTCCTTTTGGAACCCAAATGCACTTGACACCATAATATGCATTCCTTTTCACGGGACATCTAAATTTCATGTGACCATTTTGATTACAATAATGACATACAATCTTATGATCATTTGTGGAGGTAGCTTTAACAAAATAATTCTTATAATACTTTTGCTTCAAGTTAGGCTTATATCCAAGTCCTCCTTTATCAAAAACACATTTTTGTGAGTTAAGCATATTATCCAACATCTTTTGCCCATTTGTAAATTTCAAAACAATTTCATTCAATTCATTATTCTTTTTCTTGAGCAATTCGTTCTCATTTTTCAACTCATCTATGTGTGATTTCAAATGCTCATGTAAGATGCTAGGTTTCTCATTTGATAATGCAATTTCATCATGCAATGTTTTGTTTCCTACTTCTAGGCATACAATTCTTGCATTTAGAGATTCATTTTCATTTTTAAGCTTTGCCATTTCCTTTTTAAGACATACATTCTTTTTACCAATTTTCATCAACTCATTATGCAAATCTTGAAAAGCATCATATAATTCATCATAGGTAGGATCACTTACCTCATTGAGATCATCATCCCCTCCTATTGCCATGAGTGCTAGGTTTGATACTTCTTGCGATCCTTCTTCATCATTTGATTCTTCCTCACTATCATCCCAAGTTGCAACCATTGCTTTCTTCTTGAGTTTGTTGATAAGTGGGCACTCCGATCTTATATGTCCAGGCTTCTTGCATTCATAGCAAGTGATTGCCTCCTTCTTCTCCCTATAGTTCTTGAAGTTTCTGAAATTTCTTCGCTCTCCGGTTTTCTTGAAGAATTTTCTGAACCTCCTTGCTAGCATGGCTAGTTCTTCATCATCCGGTTCACTCTCCCCATCACTCTCATATTTTGAAGCTTTGAGAGCAATGCTTTTCTTCTTCTCCTCATGTCCTTTTTCTGCAGCTAAATCCTCTTCATACGAAATAAGAGAACCAATTAAATCATCAAGAGGTAAAGTATTTAAATCTTTGGCCTCTTCAATAGCGGTTCTTTTAGGTCTCCATTCTTTTGGAAGTGACCTAATGATTTTCTTAACTTTCTCACTATTTGAGAAGGTTTTCCCTAAGGCACCTAGGGTGTTCACTATGTCCGTGAATCTAGTGTACATAGAATACACATTTTCATTTTGTTCCATTTGGAACAACTCATATTGGCGAGTGTATCTACTGATTTTAGACTCTTTCACTTGATTTGTCCCTTCATAGACAACTTCAAGTTTGTTCCATATCTCTTGTGCACTTTCACAACTAGATACTCTATGGAATTCTTTCTTATCAAGGGCACAAAACAAAGCATTCATAGCCTTGGAGTTTAGAGACATCTTTCTCTTTTCTAACTCACTCCATTGACTCGATGGTTTAGGAATATCATCTCCTACTTCATCTTTGAACGTAGGCATGAATGGACCATCACAAACAACTTCCCAAATTTCATAATCTAAGGCTTGCAAATAGATTCTCATTCTAGTTTTCCAATAAGCATAATCATTACCATAAAAAAAAAGGTGGTCTAGTTGTGGATTGCCCTTCTCTAAAGGTTGAGTCATTTAGGGTTGCCATGGATCTTTTACTCTAGACGATTAAGTCTTAACAAGAGAACAAGGCTCTAATACCAATTGAAATACAAGTATGCAACCCAAGAGGGGGTGGGATTCTAAAAATATTCAATTTATTAAAGAAAAACTTAATGCAATTATAAATCAAATTCAAAGCAATAACAATTAAGATGATCACAATATAAAAGATAAGGAAGAGGGATTCAAACACGAGATTTTTACGTGGTTCGCCAACCTTGCTCACGTCCACGCCTCCAAGCTTTCCAGCTTGAGATTCCACTAAGCAAGCCTCCAAGGCTTCAAATGCTTACACTTGACTTCCAAGGTGTCAATGGACCTTTACAACAAGAGATTATCCCAATCTCTTAACCCAAGTGTATCCCAACACTTACAATTACTCAAAGTAAAAGATTACAAATTGTTTTATCTCACACAATATTTAAGATTACAAATCAATGCCCAATTTGTGAATAGATGAAGAGAGAATGTGTTTTAAGCTCTATGAAGATTGTATTCTCAAATATTTGCTCAATGGTGTTGTGATCAATCTTTGTTTGAATTTGAATGAGCTTATTTATAGATGCTGAAAACTAGTTATTGACTTTCTTTGTCGGATCACCGTTATCTAGATGTCGGATCGCTTGAGTCAATATGATGGCTGATTTTTCAAATTGTCGGATGTCGGAAGGTTATCGGGTTGATAATCAGGCTAATCTCCATTTCCTGAAATAGCCGCTTACTGATGTCGATCGAGTGAACTATTTTGCAAGATGACTGCTTTGTTTCCAAATCTTTATAAAATACTTTATGAAACTTGTCAAAATAGATGAAAATTATGTTGAGCTTTTAAAACGATTAATCAATCTTAATCATGTTTGTTATCATCAAAATCAATAAGGAATAATTTATGTCAACAGGCTGAACCACGTAAAAATTGCGTGTTTGCTTTCTATTACCCTATCTCTTTATTTTTCATTGCATGTTAATTTGTTTATTTCGAATTTGGTTGCTTTGTTTAAATTGCATTAAGTTTTAGTTGCTTAAACTTTTAGAATCCCAATTCACCCCCCTCTTGGGTTGCTTAGTTAGTATTTAAGATATTTATAATTTTATTTATTAAAATCATGATATCATTTATTCATTTAATAAATTATAAGCGTAAAATAATTAGAGTATTTTTTTTAAACTAAGATTTAAATGAATTTAGAAAACCTATGCTAATAAAAAATATTAAAAGATTCAATTCAAGCTATCTATAAAATCATAAATTTTAAATTTTACTTCTAATTAAAATTTTTTAATTTGATATAATTTTTCAGATGCTATTCACGGCTCTTTTATGCAAGTTTCATTAAATGAAGTATGCCTATGGCAAGCTTTTTTAAGTGTTGTGCTTTAGCTCATATCTAATCGTGCTATATTTTTAGGCTCACGTCCTGAAAATTTTCAGTCCAGCCCAATCCACATGCATGCCATACTATGTTGCATACCTATTAAAATGTGCTTGTATAGTATCATGATGTATGGACACGTGCCGTGCCCGTGCCATTCCATGTGCTGCCCGGTCCATTCGCCATCTCTACATAGATAGATATATACAGAAGGAAAGAGCAAAAGAGAAATGATTTGTGCATTAAAAATTCATTGTGTTGTTAATAACATTAACATTACTCAATAAACTGTTAATTGAAGTATTATTCTCTTAGACATCATCAAAATCTCAAATGGGTTCTCATGCCTGAGAATTCGATAATAAATTGATAATCTTCTTATTGGCTTTTAGAAATTTCGTTATTGCTACCACAGTGTTTAGAAAATTTTACTTATCTTTTTCTCCATAAAAAATCACCTTTTTAAAAAAAAATTATTATGGAGCCACATCGTTTTCTACGGTTTTGCTACCCTAAAAAAAAAACTCTTTATAAGGTTGAAAATTATTCTAAAATAAAGTCGATGACAAAAAAATTGATTGAAATTTATATTTTTCATGTCTTTTAGTTTGATACTTATTTTAATAAATAGGGCTCTACTCATTGGGATGCATATAATAATTTTCAAATTACGGATACCTCACTTTAATATGGTCAAGACCAAGCTAAAAGATTAAAAACAATCACACTACAATGTAGTGTATCTTATCCTATTATGTATAAAAGTTTGTGCTTTTATCTTTTAACTTTGTTCAAACCATATTAAAGTCAAAGATCCCTAATTGAAAAATTTAGTGTCTATTTTAGTCATATGTATTGTCACAATTGTTAGACAAAAAACTTTATTAAACCCAAAATATTGCTTTTTAAACTAATATCTACTTTTTAAAATAATATCTACCAAATGCTAACTACTCTTCTTCGTAATTTATTATTTTTATCAACACAACAAATAATGATTATATAAGAAAGTACAACACTATGAAACCGGCTCTAAAGATAACAACATATGCTTGAATGATATATCGTCTCTTATTTCTTAAGAAATATTTGTATTTGATTACCTACCATCTCAACTTGACACTAATGTTCTTCCAAATAAAGAGTATTGGGACTTATTTTAGAATACACTATATGTTGAATGTTAAATTTAATAAGTCCAAAAGCAAGACTCACTTGTGGCCGCATAATAAACCTACCATCTCAGCAAGCTAGTCCTATAGAAGTATTTCTTCTCTATCTTTGGAGTAGTCTGGTCCTACCATCTCAACAGGTTGAGGTGGTAGGACTAGCCAACAATACTTTGCCACTTAGCTAAGCAGTGGGTCTCATTATAGGACCCATGTTTTAATATTAAATTTTCGTGGGTCTCACGTTGAAACCCACTTAAGCTCCTACTGAAAGTGTTTCAAGAACTCAACCAAGATTGTTTCACATAACATGAGATTGAGCAATAACAATAAATTGACCTCACTTTGCAATCTAAGTGTCTTGCCTCCAAAGTGATTCACATTATTCACTCTATATTTTAAAGGTTTTTCCTCTAGCCAATCACTTGTAGAGAATAGTCTTATCTTTATATAAGACTTAAAAAAAAAAAATTAAGAGCGAAAATTCAGTGGGTTCCTTAGTTTTCTTTATCTTCAATAGTGGGATTCAAATAAAACTCTTTTATTTGAAAGCATGATATTACTTCTTATCCTTGAACCTAATATTTCAAAATTTGAATTCAAAATATTCTTTTCTTATTTATCTTATTTAACAAGATCATAGACTTCCACTTAAAGTAATTATGTCCACAACATATTGCAATTTACTCCTAAAGCATAGAGAATTTCAAGTGAGACCCTTTATCAATAATTATTTTAAGGAAAATATCATTTTTTTCAACTTTTTCAAAAATACACAATTCTTTTTTTTTTTTTGCTGGAATCCACCTAAAGTTACATTTTGTTTCACTTTTCTACTTCCGTTTAGAATCCGTTAAGAAAACTAACAGAAACTTAAAAAAATGACAATTTTACCCCCCAAAACGAAAATAACAATTTCACCTTAAAAATTACTAAAAATAATCAAATTAAATCTAAATATTTTCCCAATCGGTGAATAAAGAAATTAATTCCACAACCATCAAATGCAGGTTTTTTTTTTAAATATGTCTGTAATTAGAATGCTAAATTATAATAGTAGTATTAAAAATAGCTCAATCTCGCAAACCATCAATTGAATTTAAAATAAGTAGAGTTTTATTATTCATTGAGTTATAATCTCTAGTAGTTAAGATTTTTTTGTACTTCATTAACGTACCAATAATGATATTTATCATTAAATCTTATTATTTTTGGCATTTTTAGGGTGAAATTGTAATCTTCGTTTTGGGGGTAAAATAGTCATTTTTTTAGGTTTCGGTTAGTTTTCTTAACGGATTCCAAACGGAAGTGGAAAAGTGAAACAAAATGTAACTTTAGGTGGATTCTAGCAAAAAAAAAAAAAAATTGTGTATTTTTGAAAAAGTTGAAAAAAACGAGTGGACGGTGGATATTTTTCCTTATTTTAATAAGTCCTTCCAATATAATATATTCCACATGAACTTCAAAGATTGAATTTAAAGCCCACTACAAATTGTTCATGTAATCTTTCATTCTTAATTTTTATTTATTAATTGGACTCATTAAAAAATTTCAAATATTAAATATATACTTTTATATAAATAAAATAATTTTACAAACATTACTGGCCGGCCTTTTAAATTCAATTAATTTATGAACATTTCTTGGATATACTTTCTCATAATTGAGAATAGTGGATCCCTTGTTGAGCATTTATATACTTTAAATATTATCTGTATAATCCAATATGTTTGTGTAATGCTAATAAGGCTATGACTAGCACGCACTAGATCTATTGCAAGATTGCATGTAATAAAATATTTTAAAAAAAAATATAGACCATTGGATTTGATGCGTTGTACAATCAACAACTGGAAGTTATCTTGAAATTATTGAGAGTTTGCGGGCTACTGGCAACAACGGCATGTGGTGGCCTAGTTGAAACAACCGAGAAAATGGGAAAGTTAAATAAGATTTTACTTTTTTTTTTAAGAGCCACATCAACAATTAAAATTTCAAAAAATACTTTAATTAAGATTTTTCAAATGAGAATGTTTCTGTTTCGTCAAATTTGTAGAGTGTTTTTTCCTTCTTTAATTTATATTTTATTACTTTTATAGGGAGGGGGGGAGAGAGAGAGGGAAATCTTTTATTTACTATTTATTTTTCTTTTAAAAAAAGTTATTTGATTAAAATAATATTAACTTATTTTATTTGAAGAGCCCTTTGGAGGACAACATAAATTTTCACTCTTCTATTTGTCACATAAATTAGCAAATAGTAGAGGCTTTTGGTGATGCTCTAAGAAACTGGTTATTGTTACTTATCTTTCTTTTTCAAAATTGAAAAATGGTGCGGGCACTTTTTTGTCGAAAAATTCTAATTACAATTTTAAATATATTTAGGATTTATAATTTCAGTTGCAATATCTTACAATTAAAATTGCAATCGTAAATACAGTAAATACATTAATAATTTCAATTTCAATATTTTATTATTAATTCCAAATTGAATTAAAACAACCATAACAACTTTAATTTCAATTGTAATTCCAATTACAATAGTTACAATTAAAATTTCAATTCCAATTACAATAATAAATGCAATAACAATTGTAGTCTTAATTCCATCAACAATTGCAATTGTTATTATAGTAATATTTAATAACAATTATAACAACAATAGCAATAATAAAATTGTAGTTGTGACAATAATTAGAATAGCAATTGTAATTTCAATTTTTTTAAAAATACAATTGTGATTACAAATGCAATTATGATTACAATTACAATTTTAATTGTATTATTAATTGTAATTAAAATTGCAAATACAGTTGCAATTGTACAAGAATAATTACAATAGCTGTAACAATTACAATTACAACTTCTATTACATTGATAATTACAATTCCAACTGCAATTACAGTTCTGATCACAATTACAATTTCAATTCCAATTCCAGTTACAATTACAACTGCAATTAAAATTCCCATTATAATTACAATTCCAATTCCAAATTTCCAATCACACTGTCAACGACAATTCCACTTGTAGTTATAGTTACCATTTCAATTCAATGACAATTACAACGATTGACTAATTCTAATTTTGATCAAATTTGTATTAAAATAATAGTTACAATTGCAATTACTGATTTTTATATGATACTACATGATCTTTTATATAATGGAATTATAACTCTTTTTTTTTCTTCTTTTAATTTGTAAAAAATCTTTTTAACCAATTTGTTAACAGTTTACAATATTTTTAAAGAATTTATATCTTTTATTAAAATAAATATTTTATACCATTGACCAAATGCAACAGTGCACATTTGTTATATTTAATATTTATATTGCTAGATTGAACAAACCCTTCCCTAATCTAAATTCCTTGCTCTACCATTTTATTGTCGATTGTCTTTCCCCTTAATAGGACTGGCAGAATTCCCTGAATCCTTATTGAGATTTGGGATCCCAGGTCATTTAAGATGGGATTTGGGATAAAATTTATATCGCAATTTACTATTTGGGCTGAGATTCGAGTCATTTGAAAATTCCGATCGAGATCTCTAATGTCCCAAAATCAAGGTTTTTAGAAATATATGACAAGTCAGTTTAATTAATTACATATATTTGACATGTATGACAAGTCAGTTTAATTAATTACATATATTTGACATGTTGGTCATATACATATGATGAGTCGTTTAGTAAAACAATGTATGACATGTCGATTATATCAGTATGGCATATCATTTGTGACATAATCAGCAGTGTATGACAGAAAACTCATGTCATTTAGAAAAATTTGGGATCTTGTTCAAGACGGTATCAGGACACATTTTTGTACCAATTTATTGTTGGAGACAGGATCAAATTCGGTGAATCTTGACCCGTCTCGTCAAGTTGCCAACCCTACTCCATAGTGACTTTAAGTCTATAAAAAAGAGGTATTATAATTTAAAACATATCAATAAACAACCAGGTCTCTAAATAATGCTCAGTTTCTACTCCACTCAAGTGTCCATTTAGTTTTAAGGCCATTGGGACCTTTGTTCGAATCTCCCCCACCCACATTTATTTTTTTAAAATATATATTGATCATTTGTGCAAGATTATGCATCCATTAAAATAAATAAATAAATATAACAATACTAAGTAACTTTCGATAGTTCAATTATCATATAAATTAAGAAATAATATTCATGCTAACACTAACTTAGAGCATAAAGTCTTTATGCCACCTCTAAGGTATCTTCATTAACAACACTTAGATTTCTTCAACAAGTTTTACAATACTAGCTCCAAGCCTCTTGCATCCATATCCCGTTCTATAGTCTCATGCTCCACATGGTCCAAGTTGTTTTTCTCTATTGATTTCAATTCAACTACCATCCACTGAAAAAAAAAATCACTTGGAAAATATTAATTGGAATTAGGATTATATTAATATAAGTTGTGACTTGAAATATATTGCTTAGAAAATATGAAAACAAATTTATGGAATTTAAACATTAAATAATTTAATAATTAGAGAACTAAATTTAATCCTATTTGGATATATAATATTATCATAGTTATTTCCAATTAACAATATTTTAAGAAAATCATGTTATGATATTATATTAATCTTGAACTAAATATACAAAAAGTACAAATATAAGGTGAGTTTCTTAATAAAATTGTGGCTTAATATTTACTAGCTAAGATGATAAGAGACTGGTTACAGTAGTTGTTGTTAACATGAATATGTTTATTATATTGATTTTGATGATAACAAACTTTAAATGTTTTTTATTAAAATGTTGGAGCTATTCATTAATAAACAAAAGCCATAAAATCATTCCAATTGTGTTCATGAAAGATGTAAAGTTGATTATACTTCAATTGGAAAATGATTCCCTGTGATATTTGGCTAAAACTGTGATTCTTAAAAAAGTGAATTTTTAAAAGCAGTTAACCGATAAAATCAGAGAGGACAATTGCTTAAGCTCTAACGGTTAGCAAAACGGAAAACATAAATATCTTTGGGAAGGTCTTTGGAATTAAGCGGTGAACCGCTTATAAAAGCGATTAACCGATAAATTCCAGAATAGAAGCTTGTACTAATCTTGCACCGTTTAACAGAAACAGATAAAGCTATTTCGTTTTGCAGGTCACTGGAAATAACTGGCGAACCGTTAACTTCAAACGGCTAACCAATAATTTTCAAAGTGTCATTTTATGCTAACCTTTAACCGTTCAGCAAGAACGAATAACAGAAATTTATTTTGCAGGTCTCTAGAAATTAACGGTGAAAGGGTAGTGATAAACGGTTGTTGGTTAATTTTTACTCATGTGCTATTGATGTCAATGTGCAAGTGTACACAACAAGTAATAAAGTGATTAGTATTCAAGATCATCTCCACAGGGATTGATGTTACTCGCAATGCTACAATAATTTCAATAGTGCAATCTAACTTTATTTCAAGATGAACAAATTTAAAGTTGATTACTACCGAACCTAACAATTGTAAAGAAAAAAAAATGCACTAATAAAATAAGTTAAATAAATTGCATAGGAGAATCAAATGAAAATGAGGTAGTTGAATGATCAAACTCTCTTCATGACTTGACTACTTTTCATCAAATTAACACCAGTTGCTACAGCAATTTCTATAGCACTGGGCAGAATTATGTTGTATCCTCAGCTATCGCGTGTTGGACTTCTCATACCCTTACGCATCCTAACAATGACCAATTGCTATTCTACCTAAGGCATGGCATTATAAGCATCTTCTCTCTCTGCCCTACAAGGTGAATGCCTATGTCTAGTTCTTCACAAATCTTAACTCCAAGTATAGCCCTTATGAGATTCAAGATAAACTTAATCCAGGAAACACAAATTAAGATCAAGTATTATTCTAATAATATCCACTAAGACAAGCCCTTTTGCGGCTCTATCTTAACTTGAACCATTAAATGGGTGGTTAACCGAAATAACAGTTATAATAAAAGCTATTAGAGTAAAATGCTACAGCAATTATATAGCAACTCAGAAGAACAATCAAAGACCCATTAGATTGTTTGTCATCCAACTACACGCAAGTTTAGTTCATACTTTGCAAAAGAAAAACAAACAACAAAATATTGGTCATGAAATACATCGGTTCAATCAAAGAGTAAAGAAAAGAACAATTGGAGAACAATGAAAATTGAATCCAGATAACTCTGCTGAATTTGTCACTGATGCCGAATCGGTTCCCTAGAATTCTTGTTGTCTTCTCCTTTTTTCTCTCGATTTTTCCAATGCCGATTCCTTGCCGCTATTTTATGTGATGCGCGCCTCCTTTTATAACTGAAAACTAGGGTAAATAAAAGTATCAGGTGTGCATGAGCCAAATTAGGAAACTGCAGATCGCTATTCTGCAGATTTCTCGTGCTAAGCTTTCTCTGTTGTTGTTTCAGGATTGCTACAGCAATGGGTTCTCCCTCAACTGTTACAGCACTGCACTGCTCCAGATTTTGTTTCACTTCTTTGGTGGCCATATTCTTCCTCCCTTTTGCTATGCTACTGCATCAGCACCCCTTCCATGATTTATAAGCTTCTGAAAACCTAAAATTATGCATATGTTTTGAGCAAAAATTACTCTAAATCAAGCAAAACTTATTAAGACTAAACTAAAATGAATGTTTATGCAAAACGTAACGAAAATGTAATAAAAACACATCATTTACTCTCTATGTGATCTTAATTTAAGTCTAGAATTGCCATAATAACTCTCATTTCATGGAGTTATCAACGGTCAACCATTTATTTGAAATTGCCATAAACACATCATTTACTTTGACCAGTACGAACGGTTAACCGATTCGGTTAATGGCGATCCATTTTCTCCTAGAAAGTCAATAACGGCTAGTTTTTCAACTCTAACTATAAATAAGCTCATTCAAATTCAAACAAAGGTTGATCACAATGTTATCATTGAGCTCATAATCGAGAATACAACCTTCATAAAGCTTTAAACACATTCTTGCTTCATTTATTCACATATACGACATTGATTTGTAATCTTAAGTATTGTGTGAGTGAAGAACAAATCTATGATCTTTACTTTGAGTGATTGTAAGTGTTGGGATACACTTGGGTTAAGAGATTGGGGATAATCTCTTGTTGTAAAGGTTCATTGACACATTGGAAGTCAATTGTAAGCATTTGAAGCCTTGGAGGCTTGCTTTGTGAAATTCTCAAGCTCGGAAAGCTTGGAGGTGTGGACGTAGGCGAGGTTAGCCGAACCACGTAAAAATCTCCGTGTTTGAATCTCTCTTCCCTTATCTTTTTATTTTGTGATTGATTTATTTGTTATTGCTTTAAATTCATTTTAGATTAGCATTGAGTTTTGTTTTAGAATTGAATAATTTTTAGATACCCAATTCACACTCCCTCTTGGGTTACATAACTAGAATTTCATTTGGTATCAGAGCCTTGTTCTCTTATTAGGACTTAACCGTCTAGAGTAAAAGATCCATGGCAACCCAAAATGACTCAACCTTTAGGGAAGGATAGTCCACAACTAGACCACCGTTCTTTGACGGTAATGACTATCCATATTGGAAACTAGGATGAGAATTTACTTGCAAGCTTTAGATTACGAAATTTGGGAAGCTATTTGTGATGGTCCATTTATAACTATAACTAAAAATGAAAAAGGAGATGATATTCCTAAACCGTCAAGTCAATGGAGTGAGTTAGAAAAGAAAAAGATGTCTTTAAACTCCAAGGCAATGAATGCTCTGTTTTGTGCTCTAGATAAAAAGGAATTTCATAGAGTATCTAGTTGTGAGAGTGCTCAAGAAATATGGAATAAACTTGAGGTTGTCTATGAAGGGACAAATCAAGTTAAAGAGTCTAAAATCAGTAGATACACTCGTCAATACGAATTGTTTTAGATGGAACAAAATGAAAGTGTGTATTCTATGTATACACGATTTACAAACATAGTGAATACCCTAGGAGCCCTAGGAAAAACTTTCTCAAATAGTGAGAATGTAAAGAAAATCATTAGGTCACTTCCAAAGGAATGGAGACCTAAGAGAACTACTATTGAAGAGGCCAAAAATTTAAACACTTTACCTCTTGATGATTTAATTAGCTCTCTTATTTCATATGAAGAAGACTTACCAGTAGAACAAAAGGGCATGAGGAGAAGAAGAAAAGTATTGCTCTCAAAGCTTCAAAACATGAGAGTGATGAAGAAAGTGAGCTGGATGATGAGGAGATGGCTATGCTGACTAGAAGATTCAGAAAATTCTACAAGAAAACTAGTGAGCGAAGAAAGTTCAAAAACTTCAAAAACCAAAAAGAGAAAAAAGGATCAAATCACTTGCTATGAGTGTAAAAAGCCTGGACATATACGGTCTGAGTGTCCTCTGCTCAACAAGCTCAAAAAGAAAGTAATGGTAGCTACATGGGACGATATCGATGATGAAGAACATCAAGAAATGACAATTCTAGCTCTCATGGCAATCGGGGAAGAATCATTGGATGAACTTGATGAGGGATCAAAGAAAAGAAAAAATAAGTGGTACTTGGACAGCAGATGTTCAAGACATATGACAGGGAATTACTCTTGGTTTTCAAGTTTTACCAAGATTGAAAATGGTGGAAATGTATCCTTTGGAAAGGGAAAATCATTGGTATCGGAAATGTCGGTAATGTATCTTCTACTCTTATTGAAAATGTATGCTTGGTTAAAAACTTGAAACATAATTTGCTTAGCATTAGTCAATTGTGTGATAAGGGTTATAAAATTATTTTTTATAAGAATAGATGTATTATTGAAAATGCATTTGATGGCAAGATATATTGTTTGTAGGAAATAGATGTGTTAATGTTTATACCATTGATATAGATTGTGCATCTACACATGATAAATGTTTTCCCGCATTACATGATGATGGTTGGTTATGGCATAGAAGACTAGGACATGCAAGCATGGATTTGATTTCAAAGATTTCTAAAAATGATTTAGTTAAAGGTATTCCAAAATTCGGTTTTCAAAAAGATAAAATTTGTGAAGCATGCTAATTTGGTAAACAAATGAAAACCTCATTTAAAAGCAAAAACCATATTTCTACCTCCAAACCTTTTCAACTACTTCACATAGGTTTATTTGGACCCTCAAGGTATGCTAGCTTAAGTGGAAAGTACTATGCTTTTGTAATAGTTGATGATTTTTCTAGATACACATGGGTATTATTTTTAGGTAATAAAGATGATGCTTTTGAATCTTTTAAAGTATTTTGTAAGAAAGTTTAAAATGAAAAATGATACGGTATTTCATGCATTAGGAGCGATCATGGAGGAGAGTTTGAAAACCATGCATTTGAAACCTTTTGTAATAATTTGGGCATTGTGCATCAATTTTCATCACCTAGGACTCCACAACAAAATGGAGTTGTTGAGAGAAAGAATAGGTCTATTCAAGAAATGGCTAGGACATGTGGAATGAAAATACATTACCAAAATATTTTTGGGCCGAAGCCATCAACACTGCTTGTTATGTTTTAAATCGGGTGTTGATTAGACCGCATCTCAATAAAACTCCCTATGAGCTTTGGAAAGATAGAAAACCCAACATTGGTTATTTCAAAGTTTTTGGATGCAAATGTTTTATTTTGAACACAAAATATAATCTTGGTAAATTTGATCCAAAATATGATGTTGGTATCTTTCTTGGATATTCAAACTCAAGCAAAGCTTATAGAGTTTATAATAAAAGAACTTTAGTTGTGGAAGAATCCATGCATGTTACATTTGATGAATCTAACCCCTCATCTGCAGAAAAAGAAGTTGTTAATGATGATGCAGATGGATAGTTACAAGAAGAATTATTAAAAGATAAACAAGAGATTGCACCACAAGAAAATCAAGAGGATAGACAAGAAGAGCAAACAAATATGGAAGAACAAGAAGATATTTCTCAAACACTCCCCAAGGAGTGGAGGTATGTTTTTTCTCATCATAAGGATTTAATTTTAGGAGATCCTTCAAAAGGAGTAACCACTAGATCATCATTTAGAAATACTTGTGAGCATGCTGCATTTATTTCTCAAATTGAATCGTAATCTTTTGCGGATGCAGAAAATGATGAATCTTGAATTATGGCAATGCAAGATGAGTTTAATCAATTTCAGAGAAACAATGTGTGGGAATTAGTTCCTAAACCGGAACATCAATCCGTCATAGGTACTAAGTGGGTATTTAGAAATAAGATGGATGAATTCGGTGTGGTTGTAAGGAATAAAGCTAGATTAGTGGCTCAAGGTTACAACCAAGATGAGGGAATTGATTTTGATGAAACATTTGCACCCGTAGCTAGACTAGAATCCATTAGGATGCTATTAGCATTTGCATGTTATAAAGATTTTATTTTATTTCAAATGGATGTCAAAAGTGCTTTCTTAAATGGGTATATTATGAAAGAAGTGTATGTGAAAGAACCCCCTGGTTTTGAAAACGAAAAATTTCTAAATCATGTTTATAAATTGTCAAAAGCATTATATGGATTAAAGCAAACACCTAGAGTATGGTATGATAGACTTAGAAATTTTTTATTGGATAATGAGTTTTCAATGGGGAAAGCGGATACTACACTCTTTGTAAAACATAAGAATCAAGCTATACTTGTTGTACAAATTTATGTTGATGATATTATTTTTGGTTCTACTAATGAGTCTTTGTGCAAGGAGTTTTCATATTGTATGAGTAAGGAATTCGAAATGAGTATGATGGAAAAGTTGAAATACTTCCTTGGGCTGCAAATTAAACAAAATGAGGAAAGAATTTTCATAATCAAGCCAAATATGTGAAAGATTTACTCAAGAGATTTGGCATTGATGACTCGAAGACCAAAAATACTCCAATGAGCACAACGACCAAGCTTGACAAAGATGAAAAAGGCAAAAAAGTATATATCAAAATATATCGAGGTATGATCATATCCTTACTTTACTTAACTGCAAGTAGACCCGATATCATGTTTAGTGTATATTTGTGTGCAAGATTTCAACCATGTCCCAAGGAATCTCATTTGCTTGCTGTAAAAAGAATTTTCGGTTATTTGAGTGGAACCATAGATCTTGACCTTTGGTATCCTAGAGGAACTCATATAGACTTAACATGTTATTCGGATGCAGATTATGTCGGCTACAAAGTCGATAGGAAAAGCACTAGTGGAACTTGCCATTTACTAGGTCATTCACTTGTTTCATGATTTAGTAAGAAACAAAATTCTGTTGCACTTTCAACCACCGAAGCTGAATATATAGCTGGAGGAAGTTGTTGTGCACAAGCTCTCTGGATGAAACAAACACTTAGGGATTATGACATTAATCTTGAACAAATTCCTATTAAATGTGATAATACTAGTGCTATAAATCTTTCAAAGAATCTCATTCAACACTCTAGAACCAAGCATATAGAAATAAGACATCATTTCTTGAGAGATCATGTTCAAAAAGGAGATATTGCATTAGAGTTTATTTCTACAGAAAAACAACTTGCCGATATTTTTACAAAACCTCTTGGCGAAGAACAATTTTTGAAAATTCGGCATGAACTTGGGATGATGAAATTTTCACATTAACATCTCTATTCATGTTATTGAATCCATTAATTGATGATTTGATGATTTTGTGACATTTATGAAATGCTTAAGTATGATATATGAGTGATGTGTTTACATTTAAATTTTTGAATGTTTATATGAATTGATTGTTTGAATACATGTTAGTTCATGAATCATGCATTAAAAATAGCTCTTAAAACATTTTTGGATCAATTACATGATCTTAGAATGTATTATTTGTTGGCCAAATATTAAATTAAATGTGCGAAATTATAGATGAAATAAACCGATAACCGTTTCTCAATAAATGGTGTATCGTTTAATTCCAGAAACTAGGATATGATGGCTGTCAATTACTCCTTTACCGTTTGATGCAAACGGTAAACCGTTTAAAAACAGAGAGCTCACTGGATTTTACCCCTTAACCATTAAAGACTAAACTTTAACTGTTCCCCATTAAGTGCTCTCTAGAATTTACTCCCTCACCGTTTACTGAAAACGGTTCGCCGTTTTCGTGCGATATAAAACTGTTCCAAGGGTTTCTTCTTCTTCTTCACTTACCCGTTTACCGTTTACGCCATTGACGATGCAGTCGAAGCTTTCTCTTCCTTTAATCTCTGATTTTTCTCCATTCACTTATCAAATCAAGCCCATAAAATCATTTCTAATTATCATTAGAACCTTTTTACCGATTCAAAAACTCAAATCGAGCCTAAAAAAAAAAAGCAGCCGAACGGTTCTCACCATTTTTGACCGGATTTTTGCCCTATCACACCCAAATTGAGCCTCAACATCACTTTCTCTACTCTCTATCAACCCAATAAACGGTTCATTTTCTTCCAAACTCATCTTCCTCATATTTCCTCATTTTCTTTTTTTCCCTTCATGGCAAGCTCATCTCGTTCAACTAGAAGGAAGAAAGCAGCTCCCACTAGAAACCCTATAACACTACGGGAAACCTCTGAATTCAAAAGAATCCATTTCCCAACAGCCCTGTTGGTCAAGCGCTTCGAGGACCGCTTTATGGGCCGAAAGGTACTCGACTCTTACTATGTTGATATAGAAGATTTTAATGAGTTAATTGTCTGCGGTAGAACTGTCAGAGATATGCTTCAACCTTGGGAATCTACTATTGACTTTGATGATCGAGTATATCCTAATCTAGTGTGTGTTTTCTATTCAAACATGGAAATTTCCGCAACCCGCCTATATAGAATAGTTACTCAGGTTGGTGGTGTGCCTATTGAATTTGATGATGAGGACCTTAATAGTTTTCTTGGTATATCGAATGATGGTCATGAAATTTATACCTCTAGGAAAGCTCTTTCCTTTGCCAACTTTGTTCATAATGATGGAGTTCGTAATATTTGTCAGTGTCGAGACCTTAGTGATGACATTTGTGCTCTACCATTTCGGTCTCAATTGTTACCTCTTCAAGTTCGCATTCTCCACACTATTTTACAGCATATCATTACGCCTAGGAAGTGTCATTCGGATGAGGTCATGAGATTGGATGTTGGCTTATTAGATAGCCTTATTTTAGACTGACCTATTAACCTTGGCTATGTTATTGTGCGACACATGCTGAGTACTCTTGTGGTTAACCACCGCTTACTTCCGTATGGCAGTATCATTTCTAAGATACTGCGGCACTTTGACGTGCCTCTTCGGGATGTTGTGTACACGGAAACCAAGCAGATTGGTCCAGAAGCTATGACCATTATTGACTTTTCTAGAAAGAATAGAAAATGGATCAAGACTTCTACCTCCAAAAACTGGGATACATTGATTGCTCCGAAGGACGATCGGATGCTTAATGACATTTATACCCCCGATCAGCTTTCTGATTTTCGACTAGGCACTTAGCCTCCTCCTCTACGTCGACGGTCTGTCCCCCAGCCTCCTACTGATTTTGATACTGAGGAGCGTGAGATGGACACTAATATTCCCTCTACTTTCGAGTCGCCTCGCTTCTCGAGCCGCCTCCTCCTGCGAGCCCCCAGACACTTTTTAGTTCGATGTTCGCAGACTTTCTGAGCGGCAGTAGCTAATTCTCGATAGATTGGACATTCTTTCTCGAGACTAGCAGTAGCTACGCTCTCAGTTTCTGACTTTTCAGCAGCAGAGCATCGATCAGCAGCTTGAGCTTATTGCTGGACAACAGACTCTCCTTCGTTATTTTGGCTACGACCCTGGCATTTCATCTTCACCACCTCCATCTTAGTTCCATTCTTTATCTTTTCGCACATACATTTCATATTATGTCTATATATATGTGTGTTCTTGATACTTATATTTTGTGTTTTTGATTCCATTATGTTTTGTTGATGATTTTGATTATGGATTCTTATACATGATTTTGATGATGGTTGAGTATATGTGATTGAATTATTTACTGTTGGAGTTGTTGATTTGACAAACTTATTATATCATATTTGAAAGTGTTTTTAATCATGTTTTGTATTTGAGGATTTGTCCATTTTTAAGGGGAGACTGCCAAAATTTCTGCTAGTTTACTCTGAGTAATCTCTTCCTCAATTCTATGTTTTTATGTATTCTTTTTCTATCTTTTCTTTTTGATGATGAAGGGGGAGATAATGATAATGAATAAGTATTCTTTTTATGCTAAAATGAATAATCAGTATAAAATGATGAAGGGGGAGATAGCAATTAAATAAGTATAATGAATAAGTATTCTTTTTCTGCTAAAATGAATAATCAATATAAAATGATGAATGGGGAGATAGCAATTAAATAAGTATAAATTTTACTTTTGAAATAATTTTTTTAAATGATTTATTGAGTAAAAATATGTTTATTGAACAATTTTTAAATTGTCTATATATTTAGGGGGAGCATATAGTTAGGGGGAGCAAAATATTGAAAGAAAGTTGTCATCATCAAAAAAGAGGAGAATGTTAACATGAATATATTCATTATACTGATTTTGATGATAACAAACTTTAAATGTTTTTTATTAAAATGTTGGAGCTATTCATTAATAAACAAAAGCCATATAATCATTCCAATTGTGTTCATGAAAGATGTAAAGTTGATTATACTTTAATTGAAAAATGATTCCCTGTGATATTTGGCTAAAACTGTGATTCTAGAAGTAAACGGTGAACCGTTTACCTTGAAACGGTTAACCGATAAAATCCAGAGAGGGACAATTGCTTAAGCTTTAACCGGTTAGCAAAAACGGAAAACATAAATATGCTGGAAAGGTCACTGGAATTAAACGGTGAACCGTTTATAGCAAACGGTTAACCGATAAATTCCAGAATAGAAGCTTGTACTAATCTTGCACCGTTTAACAGAAACGGATAAAGCTATTTTGTTTTGTAGGTCACTGGAAATAACCGGCGAACCGTTAACTTCAAACGGCTAACCGATAATTTCCAAAGTGTCATTTTATGCTAACCTTTAATCGTTCAGCAAGAACGAATAGCAGAAATTTATTTTGCAGGTCTCTGGAAATTAACGGTGAAAGGGTAGTGACAAACGGTCAATCGTTTATTTGAAATTTGGCTCAACGGTAACTTTGACCAGTAGAAACGGTTAACCAATAACGGTTACTGACGATCCGTTTTCTCCCAGAAAGTCAGTAACGGCTAGTTTTTCAGCTCCAACTATAAATAAGCTCATTCAAATTCAAACAAAGGTTGATCACAACACTATCATTGAGTTCATAATCGAGAATACAACCTTCATAAAGCTTTAAACACATTCTTGTTTCATCTATTCACTTATTGGGCATTAATTTGTAATCTTAAGTATTGTGTGAGTGAAGAACAAATTTATAATCTTTACTTTGAGTGATTGTGAGTGTTGGGATACACTTGGATTAAGAGATTGGGGATAATCTCTTGTTGTAAAGGTTCATTGACACCTTGGCAGTCAATTGTAAGCATTTGAAACCTTGGAGGCTTGCTTAGTGAAATCCTCAAGCCCGAAAAGCTTGGAGGCGTGGAAGTAGGCAATGTTGGCTTAACCAAGTAAAAATCTTCGTGTTTGAATCTCTCTTCCCTTATCTTTTTATTTTGTGATTGATTTATTTGTTATTGCTTTAAATTCATTTTAGATTAGCATTGAGTTTTGTTTTAGAATTGAATAATTTTTAGATACCCAATTCACCCTCGCTCTTGGGTTGCATAACTAGAATTTCACTTGTGACATGGAGTAAATTACTTGGAACATTAACAAGCAGCAGTTTAGACAATAAGAGACTAGCGACAAAACTTTTGACAGAGAGTAAACAACTTAGAACACTAACACACAAACAAGAATAATTATGAATTCACCAGGAATAAACGGTCACTTTACAATTGAATTGGTTACATGTCATGTCAAAATGAAGCATGCCTACACCTGATGTGTGGCAGGCAGACCCAATAATAAACATGATTGGCATCGCCAATTGACAATATCAAAGTCACATAAATAACATACAAATATCTAGAAATCTCTCAAGTCTAAGGACAATTAATAAATTTTAGCTGAACTATCCTTTACTTTTGACAGTGATTATTTAATTTGGGTATTCTAATGGGACTTAGTTTAGTGTTTGTACTTGCTACATTACACCCACTTATTTGCTTAAGATCACTAGCTCAATGATGGAGTAAATCATTGCTAGGGAATTTTAATCCTGCCCAAGATTTTGTAAGTGAAAATATCAAACAAATAATAAACAAAAAATAGATGGAGAATAAAATCAATCACAACACAAAAATTTACATGGAAAACTCCTATATAGAAGAAAAACTATGGCCACCAAGGACGACAAGAGAAAAATCCACTATGTAAAAAATTATTATAATAATTATGGTATTTTTCTCGCACCTAAAATCCCAATAACACCTAATCTCTCAATAGACTTATCGTTTCTCTCACACTATAAACTAACTATTTGCTGAGAACTGATTGTCATGTTATATAAATAAGTGAACTCAAGCTCCCTATATATGGTGATTATTTCTTGTAGGAGAAGTATTTCTTTTGCTTATATAAGTTGTATTCCTTCTTAAATAAGTTAATTCTCAAAAGGGAAATTACTTATTACTTAAATAGGAAATATTCTTAATAAGAAAATTACTAAATATGACAAGTCCAAGAAATATCCTAATTTATGATTTACAAATCTTCATTGAGAAAGGGGACATTTTTCCTAACAATCTCCACCTTGGCAAGTTTTTCAGTAAGGCGACAAAACACGATCCACTGTGTAGCCATGCAACCATATTGTCTCCACATTCTTTACTACACCAATACCACACTCCACCACAAGTAAGATCTTATTCTCTATCTAGCAACTAGCCATAATTCTCTACACCAAAAATCATTATACTCCACCTTGTCCAGAGGTCACATATTCGGCAAATGTCGATCACCTTGCTGCAAAATACCTACTCTCATGTTTGGCTTCCTTGAGAGTCCTCAGCCATCAACATAAAAACTTTTACCATACACCTTGCATAAATTCCAAATCATGCCTTATGTACAAATCTCATAGATCCATTAGCAATAGCATATCCTCTTCCATGGAACACTAAAAAGTATAAACCAGTCTGTCATGGAGAAAAGAGACACAACAAACTAAAATTATTAGTATCTCTATATATTGATTTAGAGCTATTTACCGAACTTGCTCTATTCCAAAAATCTTCTTTAAGGTGCCTTTGATTGTCTACACACCTCCAAGAGTTTCCACTAGTGGGAACAAGGTTTACATCGCCCTTACTTTTCTTGTGTAACTAGATTGAATCAATATATCCTTAACTTGTATTTGCCACAAGCTAAAATTGATTCTTCCATCAAACTTTTCTATTTCTACCTTCACAGGTTTTGAAAACCTTATTGTTGATATATTTGCTCTGCATTGCAACCTTAGCTATGATACCACTTATTAGAGAAATTTAATCTTGCCAAAGATCTTGCAAGCAAAAATATCAAACAAATAATAAACAGAAAATAGATGGAGAATAAAATCAATCACATAACATAAGAATTTATGTGGAAAACTCCTATAAAAGAGAAAAACCATGGTCGCCAAGGACGACGAGAGAAAATCCATTATGTGAAAAATTGTTACAATCACTTTGTATTTTCCTCTTATCCAAAACCCCAATAACACCCAATCTCTCAATAGACCTGTCGTTTCTCTCACACTTTGTCTATTTGCAGAGAACTGGTTGTTGTGATATGTACAAAAGTGAACTCAACCTCCCTATATAGTGATTATTTCTTATAGGATAAGTATTTCTTTCCTTATATAAGTTGTATTGCTTCTTAAATAAGTTAAATCCCAAAAGGGAAATTACTTATTACTTAAATAGGAATCCTTATAAATAAGAAAACTACTAAATATGAAAAGCCCAAAAAAAAATCCTAATTTAGGATTTACAAATCTTCATTGAAAGAGGAGGCATATTTCCTAAAAATCATTTTATCATATAGCAGCACAACAAATGTAGTCAAAATTTGTATTTTAATATCAACATAAAATTGTCTAGAACGAATATTAAGTTCACAAGGTACTGAAAAAATATTGCTCGCAGCCTAGTGTCTAATAACCAGTAGCATAATTTTTCTACAATGTTACCTAAAAATCTTATATCACATATAACAAAAAAATAAGTACCCAAAAATTATGCTAATAATTATTAATTATTATTATTAAATCTTAAAAATAATTAAAGTACTATTATAATTATTGAGAATATGATAAGAAGTATGAATAAATAAATGATATAAGAAGAAAGAAAAGATAGATTTTATTAGAAAATGAAAATTATTATTAATTTTACAATGAATTACAAGTGAAGTACAAGACCCTATTTATAAATTGGATGAGCCAATATAAAATTGCCACAATTAAATCACACATGCATAATTACAAACTTTGCCATTCACAGATGTATCCAAAAATCATCCTTGATCTCTTGTGACTAACCATGTATGCATGTGCTTTACTTATAGTGTGTTTATTTTTTGGATTAGAGAATTGGAATTCAGAATTGAAATAATTGACAGCGTTTACTTTGTAAAATAATCAGAATCATACCACAATTGGGAATGGGGAATGGGAGATTGATTCTTTAAGAGGGGTAGGAATTACTCTCCCATTCCTTGGAATTTCAATTTCGGCCCCCAAAAAATTCAAAAACCCAAATTTTCCCTTAGTTGAAAAAAAAAAAGAGCACAGGTAAGATTCGTCGTCTTTGTCATTTTCGTCTTCCAATTGTTGCCAAAATCGAGCCTCATTGTACAATCTTCGTCCTCACCATTCGCAATCCACCAGCAGCAGCCGTCACTGGTGGTGATGTCTATGACGACGACGATGTTGCCGATGTGATGATGATTTTTATTATGGTTGTATTATTATTATTATGTGAATGGATTATTATTATTATTGATAAAAAGTATTATAATTAATTAATATATTAATGTTAATAATAATATTATTATTAACAATAATTACCAATAATAATAATTTTTAATAATAATAATCACAATAACTAAAATAAAAATTAATATTTATGACAATAGTTAATTAAGGACCTTTTAATAATTTGAACAATAAAACTCATTCTGATTCCGATTCTAAAACAAAGTAAACACATTAATAGAAATACAACCCATTCCAATACCAATTATTACAATTCAAGTAAACAACTTATTTTGATTCCTATTTCCCATTCACATTCTAGCCCATTCTGATTCCAGCACATTTCAATTCCAGCTCTTAGCTTGTTAAACAATCAAGGTAAATGGTTTGTATGTTGTGCTAGATTAAATTTTGCACACTTGAGCTCGTCAAGCTTAGCCTCCCGTGTCAATTAGCTTTGGTCTTGTAATATTAGTTGATGGTGGAGAGCCACATGTTTGTTGTAAGATTGCACATGCAAGAACTATTGGAATGATGTGCTCTTTAATACATATTTATTTGTAATAAATGGCTTTCTTATTAATAAAATTTTAATAGATTTTTTAGATATCTTAATTGCATAAGTATTTTGAATAAAGTCCATTGAATCATATTATATATATTTATGTGATCAATAATTAGATTCTTAAACGACATAAATTTAAGTTATTTTATGATTAAATAAATCTAGATTGTAGTGAATTTCTTAAATGATTTGTACTAAATCATAAATGAATTTACTAATGTAGTTTGACTATATTGAACTGGATTATAAATGAGATTTGACTATATTAAACTGGATTGTATATGAGATTTAATTAACCTTGAAATAACTATCAGATTTACTAACTCTCATATGCATTAAGTTTATTGCAATCTTAATATTGAGTTAATTATAGTTTCATGATTATGATTTTTATTCCATTTGAGTTACTATATACATTTGTAGTCAAGATTACTTGATATCTTAGTAGAAGCATTTATGAAGTGGAATTATAGATTAACAATATAAAATTTGCAACACTTCTTGACATGTTTTGATACTTGATCATAAAATTCTCAAGTGTGCTAACATAATTAGTATGTTGAAAATGATCAGAAAATTAGTAAGTGTCAAGGAACAAGTGTAACTAAACTAATTGGGTTGAGATATCAATTTTATTGATGTGCAAAGGATTGTTAGTAAAGAAATCAATATGGAATGAGTCCAATTATTATTCGGAACATTATCTTAGATAACATGCAATTATGGTCAATTTCAATCTTTTAGTGGAAGTAGATTTAAAATCTAGTTTAATTATAATTATTCAGAACCACTATTATATATACCCAAATAATCTCGTTTGATTGATAAGACCAATCTAATAAAAAAGAACTAGTTAGTTGGGTCAAAAAGTCCAAATATATTATTTGGTAAAATGTTCATTTAATATGCTTGTATATAAGAGGCATTGTGTTATTTTATAAAGTGAGCCCCTATAATAAGCACAAGTGATTAGGGATGGCAATGGTATCCACAAATCCGTCCAAACCCGCCCGTTATGGATAATTTTACGGGTTGCGGGCGGACTTGATATTATAAATTGAAATCCGCACTAGGTTGCGGGTAGGTTGGTATTAGCCAAATATCCGTTGAAAACCTGCATGGATATCCACAAACCCGCAGGCTTTTTAATTATTTTTAATTTAATTTTAATTGAAAAAATGTTTAAATCTAAAAATAAACTAATATCATTATTATAATTTTGATTGAATTTTCTTTAACTTGATGCATGGATTATTATATACTTATTATAATTTTGTATAGACTATTATTCTTTAACTTAATGCATGGATTATTTCATTATTATAATTTTGTTCTTTGGATTAGTATTTAAAAAGTATTATTCTTTAGAAAATATTAATTTTAATCGTTATTGTCGGAATTGTGTTGGATGGGCGCTAATGGTGGTGAATGAAGTGAAAATCTTCTCTTGGAGCTTGTGTTGAATGATAATATGAAATGATAATTGTTATTTTTAGATACTAGTTTGTGGCTTTTTTTTATATTTGTGTATTTTATACTTAAATTTAAGAATTTGTGTTGGATTGATGTTGAAATTTTAATTTTCCATTTACATTTGTTAAATTTAAAATTGAGTATGTTATGTGAAATTTTAGGTCATTCTTATAAATTTACATACTGAACATTTGTAATTTTAAATGTGGAAACCAAAAATCCATGAATCTAATTCTTGGTAATTGTCAAAACCCGCAATGAGTAGATTTTTTAAAAAAAAATTAAAGGGTTTGGTAATTTAAATTTTGTGCTAATTGGCCATTGCCATCCTACAAGTGATGTGCCATTTTTGGCTTTATCTTTTCTTTCAATTTAAATCGAATATTTTTATTTAATAGAATTAACAATGTATAAAATAAAAGCCTAGGGTTGCAATAAAAAAAGGTATAACAAAATTTGTTTTTCACAAACGAAATATACAAGACACAATATAGAGAACAAAGAAATGGTTCTCTCTAACTTTGAGAGAAAATTTTTATTGTTGGTTGCTTTTAGTAATAACGAGGGTGCGTTAAGTATAGATTGAACTTGATTTATAATCTAAAATATCGTTGGTGACAGATCGTAACTTAGGTGCCTAAACTATTATTACAAAAAATTAAAAGTAGGGATGACAGAAATCCCCATGGGGATTTTCCTTACTTTGGGAGGGTAGCGATTTTATACCCAATTTCTTATTCAGGGATAGGACATTGATGATTTTTTACCCAATTACTTATTCGGAGAAGGGACGTGGATGAGGTGGAATCCCCATCCCCTCCCCAATTCCCCATTTCCCTATTTTAATTTTTAATTTTTTTTATTTTTCTAGAATTATTAGTCAATAAATAATAAATTTTAAATTGTAAAATATTAACTATTGGTGTAAATAAAAAATATCAAAATATTTATACAAATAATATAAATATTAGTTAATATACAATGTTTAATATAATTTAAACTTAACTATAACCAAAAGCACAATCCCACAAGTTTCATAACTCACAAATCAAACTCTAAATCACTTTCTCATCTTTTCCAAATTATTTGTAGTAGTAAGACCCAATCCATCTCATCAATAGCATGTGTTATCAGTTAAACTCATCGCAACGCAACTTTTTGCGCCATAATAAGTGATCATGTATCATTACTTCAACAATCACGCTAATATTATATAAAATCACATTATTTGAATTTGTTTTGAAAATCATTATTTGAATATTATATATACCAAAAGTTTGAAAGTAGAATGAAACAAAACCCATTCATGATCATTTTCATTTTATTTTATATATTTTTATGTTAATATGATTAAATTAAGTTTAAAAAAGATATCGCTTATTCGGAGAATCGCGATCCATCATTATTATTTGACATCAAGCAATTACGACGGGAAGGGGATGAGAACACATGCACAACATCGGGAATGAGTACGGAAATATTGGTCCCTCTCCTCCCCTCTCCATTGCCATCCCTAATTAAAGGTATGATTTTTAGATTATAATAATGTTATATAATAAATGAGAGTTGTGGTTAATAATTTCCGCTGCAAAATAACTTTCAACCAACAATAACGCTATTGGTCAGTCTTATTTTGATGTTACATTTTATTGGTGCAATTGTTCTTCCTTTAATTTCATTAAATAAGAGTCGTTGGCCATATGGCAAGTGGACTTGATGTTACATTTTTGTCGGTGCAATTGTTCTTCCTTTAATTTCATTAAATAAGAGTGGTTGGCCATATGGCAAGTGGACTTGGAGCAATTAATTAAATTAAATGACACGCTTCTCAATTATTAAAGCTTAAAATATTAAAATACCAAATTGTTTACCAGCTACACTTGTATATATTATAGCACATGCAAAAGTCTTACGGGTCAACATAAATGATTGTCGAAATAATGATTTAAGACCAAAACCTTTACCGCAAGTGGATGAAGGATTTGGTCAAAATGTATGTTTATTCGGGGAATTCTAAAAATTTAAAGAAAGAAGACAAGGAAGAAAATGAGATGTTTTATATTTTATTTTTGGTTTATATGAAGACGAAGGATTCGATTAAAAAATTATGGTTGTGGATCAAAATTGGTGGTGGATTTTGAGATAAAGAATTTGAGTTCACTGGTTTTGATATTTTTTTAATTCTAATTTATTGTATTAATTTATGTTGGTGCGCACAAAGGCCTATGATAATCCTTTTACTTAATTTTTATTAAATATTCTAATAGAGTAAATAAGAAAATAAAAGAGGTGATACAAATTATAAACAATGAATGAGAAATTATACAAATTAAAATTATTTGAATATTTTTACTAATGAGTATGTGGAATCGGATTATTAGACCAATTAAATAAATTAATGACACATCTAAGCATGACAAACTATTAAATCTTAAAAAGAATTAAAATACTATCATAATTGCTGAGAATATGAAAGGAATTATAAATACATAAATGATATAAGAAGAAAGAAAAGATAGATTTTATAAGAGATTGCGGAATGAATCACAAGTTAATTTCAAGGCTCTATTTATAAAAGGGTGGGACTATTTACACTCTAAAAAATACTTTAAACACTGTTTTACTAATAACACTCACTTGTTAAATTTTTAAAAAATAATTTTACTCAAAACACTCTTGAAAATGCCAAAACAACCCTCAATTTGTTCATCACTACAAACCCAGAAAATTAAATCCCATACAAAGAACTTCTTCGAAAGTACTCTTCCTCGTAACTCTAACACAATGGCATTGACCTTTGTTTAGTTGCTCTGAATGAAGGGACGATGATAAGGGATTAAGGGTGAAAAAAACAAATATGATTGATAATAATATACTTGAACCTACTGCAGAAAAAGGAGCTACAAAAATTGGCTTGTACGCTCTTGTGACTGTTAGGAACTAACAAATATGAAATATTAACTTTTGATAAATTGGAACCTTGAGATATTACAAGTATGATTTTTTATAGTAGTAGAATTCGATGTAAAAGCTGATTCAACATATATCATTTTCGCCATAAAATTATTAAGTTCGATAGTTTCAAGAACAGCATCAGCAAGGTAGCCCATGACGAAAACCAAACTTCTCATTCTAAAATGTATTTAAGTGGTATAATAGTTTAAAATTGATTATAAAGTGGACTTCAAGAAGCATATCAAAGAAATTAGAAAAATAAAAATTAGAGTTTATGTTGATGTAGTGAAAGGATAAAGAGTAATGTATTTTATTTAATCACACAAAATTGTCCTTAATGGTAAATTAAACTATGGGTGTTTTTGTAATATAAAATTTATAAAATAAAAGAGTGTTCAGAGTAATTCTTAAAGTGCAAATAGTCCCACCCTTTATAAAATCCGTGAGCCAATATAAAAATTGCCACAGTTAATATCGCACATGCATAATTACAAACTTTGCCACTCATGGATTTATCCAAAAATCATTCTTGATCTCCCGTGACTAGCCATGTAGCATATGCTTTACTTATGTCCAATTTGATATTAAGGTGCCATACTTTTTAAATTACGGTTATTGCGAAAAAAAATTATAACTATAAAATAAAAATTAACAGTACGCAGTAAATATAGTTTTTAAATAATAATTTTACTAAAATTAATAAAGATATAATAAATTTTTTATTTTATAAGTATAAAATTAAATTAAATTAATTTTTAGATTATAAAAGATAGTCTTTACCAAATATTTTAATATTGTATCTTTTAAATTACTGCTGCTCATTCTAAATTTCAAACAATGCCTTACCTTATTAACCAATCTCGGTAAATGGTTTGTGAGCTATGCTAAGATAAAGTCTGGCACCCTTGGGCTCGTCAAGCCTTAGCTTCCCCGTCTAGTAGCTTTGGTCTTCTAATAGGTGGTAACCTAAAAAAAATTACTCAATATTAAAAATATGGATTAAAATTTAGTGTTGAATTCAGTTTTTGTTAAGTATTAAATTATTGATTAAAATTTATTTATTTTTAACCAATTTAATTCTCAGGAAAAAAGTAATTCTTTCTATAAAAAATATGATATCTAAAATGAATGAAAGATTATAAATAATTATTTATGAATTATATATAATAAAACTTAACAATACCCCTTTTAAAATTAATTAATGGTGGAAAGCCAGATGTTTGTTGTGAGATAGCACCTGCAATAGTCGGTACGCTTACATAATTGATTGTGGAAATAATGATTTAAAAATAATTTGGTAGTCTTTAAAAAACTGATATCTCAGGCATGTTCGCTGATCCCTTTGAAAGTAACAACGCTTGATTCACGTGGGATGTGCAATTTGCAGAGAAGATAAGATCAAGTCTCTTGATGGGACCTGTCTACCTTACAGATTCTGTAACATACGCACCCAATGCATGCACCACACCTGTCCTGTATACGGAGAAAAAGCATGCAATTGTTTTTGTCCTGTATATGGAGAAAAAGCATGCAATTGTTTTTGTTTGGTAGCTAGCTAACCAATCAGGAGCTGGCTAAGTTGGATCTGTATGTTACAGAATCTGTAACTTAGCCAGCTCCCTCTTGATGTATGGCTCTTCATAAATTATTTAATTTAATTTTTCATTATCTCGTCAACGTCATACGGGAAAAAAAAGAAAAAAAGAAGAAGTTGATTATCTCTTCCATCAGTGGGCGATGCGAATTGTTTACTATTTTTGGAACTCACAAAAGTTATATAATTTATTGCCAAAGGTGCAAAAGTCTAGGAGGCAGAATTAGCTAGCGTATATATATCTTGAGAGAGAAAATGGACTCCAATTGCAGTTGTTCATCATTGACTAACGGTGGAGCAATTTTCCGTGTTGAAATAATCGACAAACATATATTTATTAGGGCGGCTGAACTTATTTTGAGATGAGATTATATTAATATTCATAAAGTTGAATTAATGACAATGATGCTTTTCATTTTTTAGATATATTATAATCTGAGTACTATTGATCAGAAATCTGTCGGAATCCTGAATAATCTTATTACAGTACAATTCGAATGTCAACTTCCGCTTAAAGGAGGTTTTCTTATTAATATTGGAGGAGATTGATTCTACTCCAACGTGTTCTACTAACCCTCATTATACAGGAAGTTAAGTCTCATGATCCGCTGACTTGAGGCATGGGCGTGTCAATGGGTCATTAAAAAAAGATAAGGAAAAATATTAAGGGTCCGCCTAAGCTACGGTTGGTGTAACTTATAACTGTCCTGTAAAATTTCGTTCAGCTCTCTATATTCTATATTATTTATAATTTATTTATAAGTATTATAAAACTTTTTATATTGTAAAATTTCATTTAACCCCTTATACTCTATTTTATTTCATTAAACCCTTATAGTACCAATTCGCCCTCTATAATTTTAAATTTCTAAAATACCCTCCATTTAATTAAAAAATATAATTATTATTAAATGAATTATAACTATAATTATAATTATTATTTTATTATAACTATAAATATAATTATAATTTTTAAATAGATTATTATTATTATTATTATTATTATTATTAACAAGAACAAAAAGTATTATAATTAATTAATAATAATTTTTTCGTTAAATTGTTAATAATAATAATTATTGATAATAATTATTACTAATTAATTTTTGAATAATAATAATAACAATAATTAAAATAAAAAATAATAATTATGATAAAAATTAATTAAGGATTTTATAGTAATTTGTTACAATTTAACTCATTCTAATTGCGATTCTTGTTTGGTGAACACACTATAAAATTATAAACTACTCTATATTCAATTAGACCACTCTATATTATTTACAATTTATTCATAAATATTATGAATTTTATAGTGCATTCATTAAATAGGAATCGAAATTAGCTGGAAACATAATAAGTGAGAATCGGAATAGCTATAATTAGTCTATTTCAATTCTAGTTTAATGAACACTTGAGTAAATTATTGATTTAATAAGTGATCATTCGAAACTTAGCTCCACAATCAACCTCTCTCCATTTTAAAGAGTATTTTTTTTAATTACAGGAGACTAATGCTCATATTACAACTCATATTGTATGAGATTACAACTGATATTTTCAATTAGACAATTACTGAGACTAATTTATATTAATTCTTACACAGCATTGCCCAGATTTCTCATATTGTATGAGATTACAGCTGATATTTATAATCTAAAAATTACTTGGACTAGTTTACATTAATTCTTATATAAGACTAGTTTACATTAATTCTTATGTAGCATTGTCCAGAGCTTACCCTCTCTGATATTCGAGAGGTGTCTACTACATTAATTTTTATATAGCATTGCCCAGATTTTACTCTCTCTAATATTCGAGGGATATCTACTATACTTACATTTCGAAAGGGAGAAGATTATCTTCACTTAATTATATATCATAATTAAGGAAGAAAATAAATCCCTACATGCGTCGCAAGGGCTCAAACTGCTGCCCTCTCTTTAATATTCGAGGGATGTCTACTCCACTCACATTTTGAAAGGGAGAAGACTGTCTTTACTTAATTATATATCATAATTAAGGAAGAAAATAAATCACTACTACTCCGCCAAAGGCCGAGTGGTTTATTTTAAATGGTATTTTTAAATCAATATCTCTGTTATCTCATGACTCATGAGATATATCATTAGGACAAGGCTACTGTATGTACTGCTGTAAACCTTGTATCAATTGAGTTCCAACATTTTCCTCTCTCCTGCAACGCGTGGATCCTCCCTATTTGCTATGTTACATACAAAGTCTGTAACATAGCTCCTATATATAATATTTAATAACTTTTCAATCTGTATCTAATCATATAAAAATATAAATTTTAATACATTATGAAATAAAATATATGATATTAAAATTTTATCTTTTTAATTTATTTTTAATTTTATTATGGTTAACAATTCTTAATTGTAATATTTTTAATACCACACATGAAAAACAATTAAACATGCAAATGGGTTTATTAATAAGAAAAAAAAACCAAGGTATTGAGCTTTTTAAATGATACCTAAAATTAGAGCATGAGAACTCAAGCCCGGCTCAACCATGTTTTGGGCCTTAGGCAAATAGTTTTAATTAGTTCTTCTTAAAATATGAGATAAAAAATATATATTAGATATATTATAAAATTTATTTATTTAAAATCAATTCTTCCAACAACCTAAAATGTAAAATTATTAAATAAAATTCTATTCTACTATTGCTAATTATAACATTTCCACTTATTATTTCTTCACTCAAATTACATTTTTTAACTACTCCTTTTTTAGATTAAACTAATTTTTCTATTCTTCTATTTTTAATGTTTTCTGATACATTTTTATTTCAAAATAGATAAAACAAGCAAACATAAAAAAATAATAATAGTAGATGAACAAAAGAATATATTAAAAAGAAATAAGAACAAATAAATAATAAAACTAATTAAGAGAATAATAAAAAGATAAAATCTAGAATTTGAGTGAAATCATAAATTAATTTTATCTTTATCTTAATTATTTGAGGATTTGAGAAATGACCAATACCATGGAGAATAGAGAAAACTATTAGATTTCTCCCTCTAAAGCATCAAGAACATATAGTGTCATAGTTTTTAGAGGAAAAATTTAATGTATAAGTAACAAAATGTGAGGCTTTTATAGAGGTTTAAAATGAATATAAATTTTTTAATTATAATATATTAATTTTAACAATAAAATAGAGAATTTTTAGGATTGAAACTATTAATTTATAGGTGTTATAGGGATTACAACTATAAAGTATTACATTAAATAGACTTTATAGGAATTTGATAGTTTATTTAGGAAAAGAAAGTTATAAAATAATAATAAATTAAATGAATAACAATGGCTTTAGAATTCACTTTTCTTTTTTATATACAAAATAATCGTCTCATATGAATTTAGGACCTTCATATATAACATGGCCCTAGGCAACCGCCTAAGTTGCCTAATGGTCGAGCCGTTACTATGAGAGTAGTAGTATAAAAGATTCAATAACACTAAGCTAAGAGCAAAGCAAAGCAGGAGCAAGAAATTAAACGTGCAAATGGGTTCTTCCACTGAGAGCAAATCAAAAGTGACCAATGAAGAGGAAGAGGTATATTCACATGCCATGGTACTGGGAAGTGCAATAGTTCTACCCACGGTTTTTCAAGCAGTAGTAAATCTTGATGTTCTTGATATCATAAACAAAGCTGGTCCTGGTGCTGAGCTTTCTGCTTCAGAGATTGCTTCTCAAATTCCCACCAAAAATCCTGAGGGTGCTGCCAAGATGTTGGATCGGGTTCTCGGGCTTCTGGTGAGCTTCAATATCCTTTGTTGCTCTTTCAGTACTTATGGAGTAAGGCTCTACAGTCTCGCTCCTGTCGCTAAATACTATGTGAGTGATCAAAACGGCGTCTCAATGCGTCCCTATATGAACTTGTCTCTTGACAAAGTAATGATGCCAGGCTGGTATGTTCGCTCTTCTTTTACTTTTCTATTTTTTTTTTAGTTTTGTTAAATAATATATTAAACTCCCTCTTGGAATTTAATTTTATCATTTTAATTCTCCTTTATCTTAAATTTTTGTAATATCTCATTTTATTTTTTATGTTAGAATATGAGACAGTAAAAGAAAGAAAAAAAACACGGTTAAAGAATAAATATGACTTTTATATATACATATCTATTATTTGAGTCCTCCACATAAATTAAAATTGGTTAATTTATTTATTGATTAAAATATTACATGCTAATGGCATACTTTTTTTTTTTTCACAATTGGAATATCATGGATGAAATGGGGTACTAAAAAATCTATCATAAATTAAAGTGATAGAAATAAATTACAAGAGGGATTAAGTACGGTCACTCTCCCTTCTAGTTTGATCCGTTTTCATTCCATCAAGCTTCTAAATGTGTGTTCTTATTTGGAAATTTTAGGTTCCAATTGAAAGACCAAATTCTTGAAGGAGAACTTTCGTATAATAAAGCCCTCGGAATGGATTTCTACGATTATCTGGGCACTGACTCCAGGTTCAATGAAGTTTTCAACAATGGAATGATCGGCCAGACTTCTTTTGTAATCAATAAGATTGTAGAATCCTACAAAGGCTTTCAGAATATTACGCGCCTTGTTGACGTTGGCGGTGGTTTAGGAATCACCCTTACGACCATAATTTCCAAATACCCTCATATTAAGGGTATTAATTTTGACGTACCTCATGTTATAAAAGATGCCCCATCTTATCCCGGTATGTTTTAATTTATTGTCTACTACCATGATGTTAATATTTCTATTTTTGTCAAAAACTTATCTAATCCTGTATTTTTGCTGATTAGTTGATACTACACTAACAAAATGGGTCTATTAATTTATATTTCAGGCATGGAACATGTTGGTGGAGATATGTACCAAAAAATTCCAGAGGGCGATGCCATTTTAATGAAGGTTAATCATATTTTTATTTATCAATCGCATGCATGCATAATTACTTGAATTATCTCATTAATTAGTACTCAGCATGGGGCTACTAAGCAAGTAACATGCAAGTTTATCTTTCAATTTTGCAGTGGATGCTTCATAATTTTGATGATGAGAATTGCATAAAGATACTGAGGAATTGTTACAAAGCTCTTCCAAATGATGGAAAGGTACTTGTTATTAACTCAACGTTGCCAGAAGTGCCTGATAGTACCGAGACTTCAAGGGATTCCTTCATTTTAGATGCAATTTTTTTAATCCAAATTCCTCATGGAAGGGAGCGGACCAAAAAGGAGTTCACTGCATTGGCAATCGAAGCTGGATTTAAGGGTATCAACTTTGAATGTAACGTTTGCAATTCCTATGTCATGGAATTCTACAAGTAACTTTGAAGCTAGATTGCTTCATTCTTTCTTTATCAGAAAGATGCATCTTCTCAATTTTAATTTGGAGTGTCGATACTCCATTTTCTTTTTCTGTAACTTTCTGTTTTGTTTGGCCTTTAGGGCTCGCGGGAACTTCTTATGTAATGCTTTTGTGTTTTCAATAATATAAGTCTTGTTTGGTATTGAGGTGTTGTATCTTAAAAGCTACAACTACTATGGATAAAAAGTTATAACTATAAAATAAAAAGTTAATAATATGTAATAAATATAAATTTTAAATAATAAATTTGACAAAATTATTAAACATATAATAGATTTTCTATTATACAAGCGTAAAATCATATCAACATACCTTCCAAGGTACAACAGTTAGTGTTTACCAAACACTTTAGTGCTGTAACTTAAAAGCTATAGTTGTCCAACCTCAATCCCAAACGCACCCATAATCTCCTTGAGCTTCTCCGGGAGATAGATTTTAAAAATAAATGATTTGATTCTATATCACAAAACTAAAAATAGAAAGATACATTTTAAACTGAGATACGTTTTGAAGTGAGTATAACATAAATTTTGTTAAAAAGATAGTATTTGCTCTTACAGGTTTTCTTTTCTCTTTGTATTTTACGGTCTAGCTATTTTTCCATGGGGTAAGTAACCTCGTGATTTTGTCTTTGTTCTAATCTTGTCGTTAGATTATAAGGGTGATTTTGTCTTGTTCTAATCATGTCCTTAGATTGTAGGGCAATCCAACGGCTACAAACACAAAGGGCAATGCCATTCAGCTTCTGAGACTTAGGTTTTGTCTGAATCTAGAGTAACTCTAAAAATTGGGAGGGTTTTTGTTGTGTCGTGTGGTTTACCGACGATGTCCGGGAATTGAAAAACGGCTATAAGGAAATCATTCGCCAGTGAAACCACCTCTCAAGTCTGTAAATAGCCAAACCAATCTTCCCGTACCTATCATGAACATCTCCTAGATTTGTCCACATCTTTCAATTTCCTTTTTCTTTTCTTTTCTCCGGTTGTGTAGTTGTCGATGGAAAAACCTTTATAAAGATTGAATTTTTCAAAACAAAAATGTTGAAGATAATCACACAAACTAAGGAAGTAAATAATGTACAGTTGCTTAGTTTCTATTTTTATTTAAGTTGTTATAAATAAAATAAATAAAGAAAAATTTTACACTAAAACAAAGTACTTTAAGTACCTTGTTAATAGTTTAGTATTGATGAGTTTTTGTGAATTGATTACCTTATTAAAAGGGCATATATATAAACTTTATTAAAGTGTAAGAAAGCTATTAACCCATACAGTTTAATAGTTTTATGGTCATTACACTATTAAATCGCACAGTTTGGGATTTAATGTCTATATGCTTAAAACTTTAAGTTACTACATTAATGGGGATTTGATGTGGGACTTTACAAAAGTAAAGTGATGAAGTCGCTACAATTTATGACACCCCTCTTGAATTCACCACTTTAATTACATAAACGTTTCATGATAACAAGTGGGACTAAGTGAGCTTCAATATTGTCTCGTTAAAACCTTTTTAGTAAAACCCAATTGTGTATCGATCTGATGATTTATTGAGACGACACATGTCAATACTATGGACTAATTTCTCAGATGTTAATATAGGAAAAGCTTTAGTAAAAAGATTAGAAAAATTATTTGTGGAGCGTATTTGTTTTGACATCAATTTTTTTTGTCTTACTAGAGCCTATGAGAGTAGAAAAACTTTGATAAGATATGCTTAGTTCTATCACCCTTGATGTATCCTCCTCTAATTTGAACAATACAAGCATAATTGTTTTTATATATAATTGTTAGAATATCTATTACAAAAGTCAAATTGCATGTGCTCTGGATATGATGGATAGTAGACTGCAACCAAATACACTATCTATTCGTTTCATATAATGCAAGGATCTTTGAGTGATTAGAGGAGTTGGCAATGAAAGTCTACTTAGTAAATCACCATGAAATTGTCGTGCCATTGTAAGTGAAAACATATCCTATTTGTGATGGGCTTTGTGAGGATCAAGGAGGTAGCATGTGTCTGCATAACCAATAAGATCGGGATTCTTCGTTGGCTCACTTGACTAAGATAACCTCAAGTTTGTTGTCCACGAAGGTATCAGAAGATGTGTTGGTACATTAAGCTAGATACAATAATGCACCAACTGCATTTAGATATTGTAGTTATAGATCAAGTATCTCATCATCATTCTCTTTAGGACGAAATGAATCCTTTTTAGGATTCAGAGATTGAACAACCATAAGAGTGCTTAATGGATGAGCATTATCCATATTGAAATGCTTTAAGATTTTTTCAACATAAGTAGATTGATAGTTATGCATTCCGTTTGTTTTACACTCGATCTATAGGCCGAGACAATTTTTTTTCCCAAAAACTTTCATTTCAAATTTTCTCTTTAAATATTCAGCAATTTTTAAAAATTCTTTGGGAGTTGCAATTAGGTTCATGTCATAAACATAAACTGCTATATTTACAAATCCAAATTAGAATTTTCTCGCATAGCCAAATAAGATTATTTTAATATAATTCTTTAATCAAATATTCACCTAGAAGATTATATCACATGCGCCCAGATTGATTTAGTCCATATAAGGACTGTAGAAACTTGATTGAATACAGATTACAATGTTTTGATTTATATGCTTCAAACATTTTGAATCATTCAAGGATTTTCATGTAAATATTAGTGTCCAGTGACCTATACAGATATTTAGTCACCACGTCTATGAGACGCATGCTAAGTCTTTCTGAGACTATTAAATTAAAAATTGAAACGTAAGAATATCCATTACTCAAGAATATGTATCCTCATAATCAATACTAGGTATCTGTGAGAAATCTCGTGTAACTAGTTGCGCTTTATATTTGTGATTTCATTATGTTCATTTGTTTCCTTACATATGCTCATTTGTATCCATTAGGTTTGTCATCTTTAGGCGTCTGAACTACAACTCTAAAAACTTCATATTTAGTTAGAGAAGTCAATTCTGCTTGGATTTCTTATTAAGGCCAATCATGCCCTTGTTTAATTCATCGACAATTTAAGGCTCAAAATCATTTTTAATTTTAGTAACTGTTGTGAATGAAAATACATTGTCGATGTTTATTTCATTACGATCACACATTTCCCTCGTATAAGAATAATTTGTAAACTTTTTCCCATTTTGTGTTTCATACCCCTTCACGGGTTACTGTCTCTTTAAGGACTTGTGTTTCTTCAGGGACCATCAATTCATCTAGAACTGATGATTCAAATAATATGGGTAAATTTATAGCTTGAACATTATTTCAACATGATCTTAATCTTTTATTCTCCTCTTCCTGGGAACATTGTCTTTGGAACTAAGTGGTCTACCACATTTTCGACATGTAACATATAACTCATTAGCTACTATTACGCTTGATTGTTCAACATGAACAATTGCCCAGGTTGGTGTATTAGCAGTTGGAATATTGGAATATGTGACTTGTTTACTTTTACTAAATTGATTTGCAATTTGCTATAAAAGTACTATCATTCTTACTTTATTTTCAGATTGACTGGTATAAGGATCTAAATGAGATAAAGTGAAAACTTTTCAAGAAAGTTTATACCTTACTTTAAGAGGTTTTTCATCCCTTAATGATGAAAAATTGTCTTATTAAAATGACAACCCGCAAAATGTGTGGTAAAAAGATAACTTGTTAGGGGTTCAAGATATCTGATAATTAAAAGTGAGTTAAAACCGACATAAATCCCCAAACGACATTGAGTTCCCATATTTGTTTGCTGAGGGTGTGATACAGGAGCATGAACATCATAAGCAAAAGTGTGTAAATGGTAAATGTCAAGTTCTTGACCAAGTACAAGTTGTAATGGAGAATATCAATAATATATTGTGGGTGTAAGATGAACTAATGTCGCAACATGTAAAATAACATGACCCTATATAAATATTGATAATTTTATACATATAAGTAAAATTTTTACAATTATCTGCAATCACTTAATCAATGATTCTACCAATCCATTTTATGTATGAACACAGGGAATAGAATGTTCAACATTGATCCCAATTGATGTACAATAGTTATCAAATGTTTTAAAGGTAAACTTACCAGTATTATCTAGACATATGGTTTTAATTCGATGATCTAGAAATTGTGCCCTTAATCTTATAATTTGGGCAAACATTCTTGCAAATGTAAGTTTACCTGTGAAGTAACGAAATGGTTATTGTGCAAATGTATCAATCAAAACTATGAAGTAACGAAATGGTCTACTAGGTGGATGAATCGGTCCACATATACCTCATTGGACACTTCATAAAAGCAATAGAGATTCATGATTAACCTTACAAGTGGATGGTTTAATAACAAATTTTCCTTGTAAGTAAAGTAACAATCTCATTAGAAAATAGAATCTTCTGGTTCTTTAATGGATATCTTTGAGAATTTTCAATAATTCTACTCATAATTGTAGATTCTTGGTGTGCAAGGCAATCATGCCACAATATAAGTATTTTTGAATTTGTAAAGTTCTGGTTCATTACTAAGTAGCTCTCAATTGCGTAAACAATCCTAATGAGAATGCTAAAAGCTTTTCTAATATGCATTTCTTCCCCCAAATATTTTTAATAATGTACAAATATTCCACATTATTTTCATTTAAAATCTAATATGATCTCTATTTTGGTAGATATATTTAAAGCTTAGCAGATTTCTTTTGGATCTTGTTGAAAATTAAGCATTTTGGATTGTTAGTTTTGTTCCACTTGCTAACAAGATTTTAGCTTTACCAGAGCCTTCAATTAGGTCTGCAAGACTACATATAGTGTGCATGGTTACACTGTCAACCAAGCATACATCTCCAGCTTTCATTTCCAAAATAGATTATTTATTTCCAAAATCCATAACCTTACATTAAACAAAAGTTCATGCACTCATTAGACATCAGGGTTAGATATGAACATTAAATACATATGATGAAACTATAAAAAGTATAAATGTTAACATATTAGAAACTTAATGATTATAGCATAATAACGGGAGCTTAATTAGTATAGACATTTCCATCAGCAATTAAGTGATAGATTTTTCCTCTTGTGCCCTTGAAGAAATTGGAGACATCAAGACGAGTCAAATCATTCGGATCCGAGTCATCGAATAAATTAGTCTTAATCTTTCTTTTGCCTTTCTTAGATGCTTGGTACAGGTCTATAAAATGTTTATCTGTATGGCAGGTATGTGACCAATGTCCTTTTCCTCTACATCGATAACAAATTTCGTCATTATCATTTGGAGCCCTATTATCCAAATCTTACACTGAAGCATATGAAATTTTGGAGAGAATTGCCAACAATAATTATCAGTGGCCATCAACTAGACAAATTGTAGCAAGAGGAGCAGCAGGGGTACATAACATAGATGCAATTACAGCACTGTCAGCTCAAGTAACATCATTGACTAACATGGTAAAAGCCATGACTTCTACTTCTGCAGCAGTAAAGCAAGTTGCTGAACTATCTTGTGTGTATTGTGGTGAGGAGCATGTATTTGACAACTGTCTAGGAAATCCAGCATCAGTAAACTATGTGGGAAACTTCAACCGACAGCCCTAGAACAACCCATATTCAAGTATTTACAACCCTGGATGGAATCAACACCCAAATTTCTCATGGAGCAATCAAAATCAGCATGCTCCAGCACCTAGTGGACAGAACAGACATGCTCAGCCACCTGATTTTTATCAGCAGAACCAAGGGCAAAAACACACTAGCCATGATCAAATCACCTCATTAGAAACACTTATTAAGGAATATATCGTGAAAAATGAAGCAATTGTGCAAAGTCAAACTGTATCTCTGAGAAACCTGGAAAACCAAATTGGACAGCTTGCCACAGTAATGAGTAGCAGATCTCAGGGAAGTTTACCCAGCAATACAGAAGATCCAAGAAGAGAGGGTAAAGAACACTGTAAAGTAATCAACTTAAGATCTGGGAAGAATGTTGATATTGCTGTTGATGTGACTAAAAAGAGGTTGGAACTTAACTCCTCACAAGAACCACCTCTAGATGAAATGATGTTACAGCAACCCAGCCACCAAGATACTGGCACTAGTGGTCAAGCTACAGCAACCTTGGAAGAAAATCACCCAATATCTGTTGAAGAAGATGTTGCAACACCAGTGGTGACAAATTACAATAAATCAAAGGAGCAGATATTGGTACCTCTTGAAGTTGTACAACAATTTAGGCATCCACTTCCTTTCCCACAGAGATTCCAGAAACAAAAACAAGACAAACAATTTAGCAAATTCCTCCCAATTACACTTGATTAGTTACAAAACTGAAAACAAATCCTATTAATTTATTTGTTACAATTCATTTTATAGCAATCACATAATTAACTAAGCTCCATCTAGTAGTAGAGAATATGTAGAAAAAATCACAAAACAAAATAGACACTACCATTGATAGTACACTTGAGCTGAAACAGAACAGGAAGAATAATCATCTCTAATGCAAGTACACACTTAAATTAATATCATGAATTAAGAACAAGAGTCAAATGCTATAGTATATATAAAACTTAACCCTTTCATATGATGGGAGTTGGCAGTGTATTGGCGCTAATTACTTCAAGGAATTCAAATATTTCCTCTCATTTACTAACATACCACAAGCAAAATTAATAGACTACTACATAATGAATATTCTCAGATATCATATATCAATTTAGTTGGGTACTTTATAATAACTTAGTGTTACATAAAGCATCCATCAAGATTAAGCCAAACATATAAATAATAGGGCAAATATCAACATCCATCACTACAATTTACAATGATTACAGGCAGTAGTCACACTTAAAATATGTTTATGTAACTGATATTTCACTAGACATTGAAGTGGCTTGGAAAATTATACACTAAATAACATTGAAATGGCTTGGAAAATTAGACACACAATAACTATCGAACTCTTAAAATGACATTTGGAAATTCTGGATCAGCAAAAACCTTAAAAATGTTGTGAAGAACACCAAGATCAACATCTTTAACATAATAAATATTTATTTGTTTTCTAATTTTCTCATTTTTCATTAAAATGTACATAACTAGCAAGCTTAGTTCCTTAATGGTACGGCAAAGGCATAAAGAATTGCATTTCTAAACATTACCCAAAAGGAGTTTATGTATAAAAGTTTGCATCAATTACCTAGAAGAATTCTAAGAATTAGTAAGAATACACTTACTCAACATTAACTAGGGCAGCCCCACAAATCAGCAAATTCTTTAGACCCTGTAACAAGAAATTTCAGGATAACATCATTTCATAGAAATAAAATACCAAAACATACAAAGAAATTTCAACAGCAACATTAGCTTGACCGAAAGTTTGCTTTCCATCTAAAAACACAAGTCAATATCACAACATAAGTTTTATAACAATTATTTTTAAAAGCTGAAAATTTTCCACGATTTTAAAAATAATTGTTCACTTTGGTATTTTCCTTCATCAAAACAATTACTACAATGATTTTTATAGTTGAAATGAAAAATTATTTTTACCTTCCCTTTGTTCCAAGCTACCATCCAAGCTCTAACAATTTTCATTTTTCACACTTAAAAGGCTTGGACCATTATCTATAACAAATCAATATACAATTCTACATTTTATTTTGATCTAAATATAATACAAGACACAAAATTAAACAAGTAAAGATTAAGACCTTGAAAAATTTGTGCACTGTTGCCGCAAAGTGGAGGAAGATTTTGATGGAAAATATTGGGAGAGTGAGTTGGTAAAGGAATTAGGTACCTAGTATAAAGAGCCATGTAATGATGATGCATCTTTTTCTATATACTTTTACATCAAAATCATTATATGGACAAATTTATAAATTTCTTCAAAAATTGACACAAACATCACAAGAATGCTTTCCAAAAACAAAATCAAAAGCTACTCACAAGTGGCATTACTTCAGATTGCTCTATTTCTTTTTGACTCACTTTAGTTACCAAAATTTATAAAAATATTTTTGAAAACTTATTAAACAATCCATTTATAAATTTTCTCCATTGGACTACCTTTACAAAACCCATAAAGAAGAAATTGCATGCACTACCACTCTACATCAATAAAAAGAAACAATGGACAACAACCCAATCTTCTATGCACAAGCACAAAGCAAGCTCAACAAGAGAAAATCCTAAAAGTTAAGAGTAAGCATTATACAATCAAGACTGAAACCCCACAACCTATAATAATAAATATAGTTGTTATTTTTTATAAAAATATAACTAAAATCTAGCTACACTATATTTGTACGGCCATTGACAAAATTCAATCTTGAACTCTACACCATATATCATTTCAATACCTAGCACAATTGCTCTTATTTAAAATAAAATCGATACCTGATTGGCTGTTTATGACCTCTTCAAAGCATTATCCATGTAGTGTTCCAATCCAAAATACTACACGCAGACACCACAGACCTCGCTTTATGCCACGAAAATTGAGGATATTAGACTACAAATTAAAATCGAAAGTATATATCTATGTATATGCATAGAGAGGGAGAGAGAGAGAGAATTAAAAATAATCAAAAATTGATTAACTAAAGGTTAGATAGATAGATCTAATAAACAGACCTGTAATTGATTCCAAATAGAACTGGCTGAATTTAATTTGTTTGCTTGGCTTGTGTTTCTCCAGCGCGATGATAGTGAGGGTTTCAAAAGTTAAGGTCACGAAATTTAGGGTTTCCATAGTTAAGAAGTGAGAGGCAATAAGACATTGAAACAACGACGAATCGAGAGTGAGTGTTCAAACGACAGCAAAGTGGCGGCTTGAACACGAATGTCTAGGGTTTCTAAAGATGAGAGGGTGAGGCTGTGAGTGATGGTTTTTGTTAAGTGATGAGATTCAACACTCAGGAAAAAAAAAGGATTAGGATTACAAAGCACCAAACTGTGCGTTTCATATTTTCAGAATTTATTTTATAATTAAAAATTTTAAAATTTTAAAATTTTAATATTTTAAGTTTATATAATACATCAAGTTTGGGTCAAATGTGGTGAAAATTATTTTTCTATCATACGTTTTTTATAGAATAAATTTCTATCACAATTCTATCATAATTTCATGATAAAAAATAATCATATCATAAAACCATCATTATTTCATGATAGTAAATATTTTTGTCACAAGCCCATCATAAATCTATGATAGATTCAAAATTCTATCACAATTTTATCGTAATTTTATGATATACCTATAATCTGTCATAAATTATCTGTCATCTATTGGCTGTTTTCTTGTAGTGTGTGTTTCAGAGGAAGAAATTCCACATATACTGAAATCTTGCCATGCTGCAGCATATGGAGGACATTTTGGTGGACAAAGAACAACTGCTAAGGTTCTGCAATCAGGTTATTATTGGCCTTCTGTTTTAAATGATGCTTATGAGTTTGCTAAATGTTGTGACAGGTGCCAAAATACAGGAAACATAACTCAAAGACATGAAATGCCATTGACAAACATTCTGGAAGTGGAGATTTTTTATGTATGGGGAATAGACTTCATGGGCCCTTTCCCACCATTCTTTGAGAATTTATATATCCTGGTTGCTGTGGATTATGTCTCCAAATGGGTAGAAGCTGCAGCATTACCCATCAATGATGCCAGAGCAGTGGTGAATTTTCTTCAGAAAAATATCTTCTCTAGATTTGGCACTCCACGAGCAATTATTAGTGATGAGGGTACTCATTTCTGCAACAAAGTATTTGCTGCAGCAATGGCTAAATATGGAGTCAAACACAAAATTGCTACAGCATATCACCCACAATCCAATGGCCAGGCAGAAGTATCTAATAGGGAGATTAAGAAGATTCTAGAAAAGGTAGTGAATCCTTCAAGAAAGGATCGGTCATTGCGATTACATGACTCTTTATGGGCTTATAGAACAGCATACAAGACACCACTTGGCATGTCTCCCTATCGAATTGTATATAGGAAAGCTTGCCACTTGCCACTCGAGCTGGAGCAAAAGGCATATTGGGCACTGAAGCAATTAAATTGAGATATACATGCTGCAGTAGAGCAGAGGAAACTTCAATTATGTGAACTTGATGAATTACGGTTATTCTCATATGAAAATGCAAGAATCTATAAGGAGAGGACAAAATAATGGCATGACAAACACATCCAACAAAGAAAATTAATCTCTAGTCAACTAGTTCTGCTCCATAATACAAGGTTAAGACTATTTCCAGGAAAGCTGAAATCTAGATGGTTTGGACCTTTCAAGCTGCTCAGAAACATAGTTAAGCATTACATGCATTCAGCTACAGATTGTTCAAAGGAGGTCTTCCTCCTTAGTGAACCGGCAGTGTGAGCATTCAAGAAAAGTCAAGTTGAAGGAAGTGGATCCTCTATGTTTTTGTTATAGTATTTTTTTTATTATTTTTCTTAGTTAGGATTGTTTAATTTTTATCTTTTATTGTATTGTTTAAAAAAAACGAAACATCCCAAGTCACGCAATTCTTGGAGTTGGATTCAATACTGACAATTGGTGTTGTAATGTTAACAGGTTACAAAGATAAGTTACTTGACAGCAGCCATCTGAGGAGATTGTTGTGTAGATTGCTAGAGCACACGTTCTGTTGCTGCAACAACCAATTTTACCGTTACAGTAACTTAATTACGGAGCCTCACATTTTATCGTTGGAGATAACATGTGACAGCTGGTTGGGTGAACTCGGATAGAGATTGAAAAAGAATGCATAATCTCTTAAATAACTGCATCAATATCTCTTTCCTATTTTTATGGGATATGCTTAATAAATTCAAAAATTCTTCCCTAATTTATCTCTTTTATCGGATTTGTTTTACTTATTTCCACCTATATAAGAGTTTCACTTTGCATGTTGACCTCTAACACTATTTTCTTTTCCCTTCGCAGTCACAACTCCTCTGCCTTATAACCTTTCCTCCTCGTTTCACTCTTGGACATATTACCACAGTCATATGTGCTAGAGTTTTGTAACCACCCCCGAGACCCTGTGTTGCCACTGGTGAAAGAATTTTATGCCAACTTATTAAGCCCTGGCCAGCACAATATTTGGGTAAGAAACTCACTTGTACCATTAGATTCTCGAGTTATTAATGCTTTCTATAATTTACCCTCTGAAGTTAATTGTGAGTATGCAAAATTGCTTGATAAATTAACCCCACAAAGATCGAACAAAATTTTCACAACACTTACCGTAAATGGTGCATCTTGGGCTAATAAAGAAGGGCGTGTGATTAATAGGATAGATTTGACACCCATTACTAAGCTGTGGGTGAAATTTTTAAAATCCAGATTGATGCCAACCACACACACCACTACTATTTCACAAGAAAGGTTAGCACTTTTGTATGTCATTGTTAGAGGGTTACCCATAGATGTGGGAAGCATTATAGAAAAAGACATTCGAGACTGTGCCATGAAAAATCACAAAGCGGCGGCCTTGCTATTTTCTTCACTAATCACCAGGATCTGTGTGGTATAGGGAGTCCACCTTGATGCAAAAGATGAACACGTTAAGAATGATGGTGCTCTCACTGCAGCAATTCTTGGTGAAGTTCTTTGGAGCCCCCAACCATTCGTAGTAGGGGCAAGAAGAGTTGTTGGGTTGGAGCAGAGAATCCAAGCACTGAGCACTAGCATCACTCAATGTGCTGAAGCTCAACAGAGGGAAAACAATCGGTTTTGGAGCTATTCGCAGCACTTGGAGGACCACATACACCAATTTGCTATATATATGAAAAATACACACCGAAATTTCCCTAATTCACTGCTACAACAGTACAATTTTGGTACCTCCACTACAAAAACTCCAGCAAAAGTTAGTGAAGATGCTATTGACAGATGAACGGAAGAAAGAAGCGAGGATCTGATGTCATGATCACCAAAGATGAAGAAGAGGGTGTCAAGTCTACAACTGACAGATCCCCGACAGAGGAGGAGGAAAAGCATGAGAAAGAACTCGAAGAACCCCCAACCAGGACCTCTTCCAATTCCAGGAAAAAACACATCATACAAGAAAAGGAAGATGAACCTGCAGAGGAGCCTCCCATTTCAGTCCTCTCTCGAAAGGGCAAAGAGAAAGTAATTGCCCCTCCTGCATCCGACGATGAAGCCGAGCACATTGATGTAGAATTGGAAGGTGCAGTAGCCAGGGTTACTCGTACACACACCGAGACAAAGCATCTGCTTGATATCATTGCCGCAATCACGGCTGAGGGGTATGCAGCCGAAGACCCAGCTCCAGCTCCAACTCCCTCATGGCAAACCCCCAGCAAACCTATTCTCGCTAGTCTTAAAGGACCCAACAATAGAAAGGGGGGCACTTCTGGAGGCATTGTTGCAGCAGACACACCAGAGCCAAAGAGGACCAGATTCTGCCGGTGACCATCGCAACTCCTCCCACTAGCCCATCGCAGAGAAAGAAAAAGTCGTTGCCAACTACCTCACCTCAAGAATCTCCTAAGGACCGACTGCGGAGCGCCTCCAAAAAGCGATGAATTGTTTATAATTTGTTCCAAGACTGGAGTACCACACCGCTAGTTTATTTTACTTCTTCATGCAACAACTTTTTCTTCATTTAGTTTTAATTTTCTAATTTATTTTGCATGTCCTTTTATTTAGTGTATGCATATCTGGTTTATGTGGTTTTGTTTTGTGTGCTTGTGAGGACACAACACCTTTCAAGTTTTGGGGGGGAGGGGGTTGTGCTATCATATAATGTGTTATTGAGTGCATTGCATGTGTTGTGATGTTGTTTGTGAAGTGAAGCTCTGTATCTACTGCTTGTGTATGGATTTGAAAGCCTAATGAAGATAAATTGAGTGTTACTCAGTATGTATGAGAATGCCCAGTAGGGATAGTTATATATGGAGGTTGAAATTCTGTCCCGACACTTAGACTTTGGTTGAGATTCATGAGAATGCTGTAGCAGAATCAAGAAAACTACAAATAATAGAAAATATCTCAAGTTTGGGGGAAATGTGTGTGTTGAACCGTGCTTATTAAAGTCTGCTCCAATGGCTTAAATGGCTGAGTAACCAGGGCTGAGTATGTACCCTATATTCAGACTTGAGTTAAAAGGCAACAAGAGTTACGAGCATTGTTGTAGCAGTTTGAAAAAAAGGAAGTCCTCTGTCTGAGAAATTGAGTAGCCAGGTCTATTCATGAGCCCCATGTTCAGCCTTGAGTTAAAGATATCTTTAGATAAGATTATGTTATGACCATTGTTGCAGCAACTCTGACATGTATATTGAGTGAGTAATTGGGTGTCATCATTACAAGTGATAGGCATTCACACAAAAGCTCAATGTTGCATTGAAGAGGTTAAAAAAAAATATATTTTTTGTTTGTTGAAGCACAGTTTAAGTTTATTTGTGAATTCTGCTCTCCCATATGTGAATATATTTGTGTTCTACCTCTGAATTACATGCAATATCTCTGTAATGTTGTAGCACCTCTGGACTTTGATCAAAGTGGCACAACACATTTTGGATAGAATGCAGCCTAAGTATAGAACTGAACTGCTATGGCTATTTTGCATGATTAAGAGTGTGATCTGAGGGTGGAAAAATCCTTGCAACTTTGATGACAGAGCTGAACTATTTGTTGCATGATTGGGTGATTGAAGTGTTAGCATTGTTGTCATTACTTGAGGACAAGTAATGGTTTAAGTTTAGGGGTGTGATAATTCTATGAAATGAGAGTTATTAAGGCAATTCTAGACTTAAAGTAATATTACATAGAGAGTAAATGATGTGTTTCTATTACATTTTTGTTACATTTTGCATAAACATTCATTTTAGTTTAGTCTTAATAAATTTTGCTTAATTTAAAATAATTTGTGCTTAAATTGTGTGCATAATTGTAGGTGTCCAGAAGCTCATATCTCATGGAAGGAATGCTGATGCAATAGGCTTGCAAAAAAAATGAGGAAGAATGTTGAGTGTTAGAAAATGCATATTTATAAAGGAGAAAACCGTCATTTTACATTTCAAGTCTTACTAACAACCCTTACTTTTATGTATTTAACATTCTTGTGATTTAATTACGTGTGTTTTATTTTAATTAAGTAATTTATGTATTTTAGGGGCATTATAGTCATTTCACAATAAAGGAGAGATCAGACGGCAAAACGGACATCACTTTTGAACTCGGTGATCCGAAAACCTTGAGGAGCATAAAAGGAAAAATGACACTATTCACGGTACTATTCACGTATCAGATGTATCGTTTCACATTCACATGATGATGGCATTGATCGATGAGGTGTCACGATCCTGTTGGCTAAAAATTCTTGTTGATGGTGACGTGGCGATATATCGAAAAAATCTCACAGACGTGCATGCATCACACGATTATTTTCAATCAAACCGTATCGTTCAAAGTCGGGTCAAAAGCATCGTTCATCCGTGGTCAAACCGCGGACTGATCGATGACGCAATCCTCAGCCCAAACTGTTTTTTAATCCGATGGCCATGATTTACTCCATGTATCTATAAAAGGGCCTCCCCCTAATTTGATATCTGAATCCATTTTGGGATCCATTTTCTGTAATTCCTCTCCATCTTGTATTTTCTTCGTATTTTAATAAATTTCCATTTTGCCTAGTTGATTATGAGTGGCTAATTTTTTTCAAGCTTGGGTTGAAGGTGAAGTCTCAACATGTGTCATGGGCTTTATTTGGTAAATTTATTTTCTTTTCCCCTAGTTTTGTGGATGATTTGACTTTATCGACAAATAATACTAATCTTGATCTGCATTTCTCAAGTATAAGGTTATTATTATTTTACGATAAAGACCATATTGATTAGAGTGTGGTTCATGAGGTGTGGATTCCCCCCTCATGATTTAATTGGCATTAATACGGATTATTTAGCCCATGATGCATGTTGATACGGATCCGGATACCCAAGTGCTTCATTTCAATAGATTTCGCTTCAATTTATTCTCGCCATTGCAATTCCAAATTTTAGAATTTATTCTCGCCATTTTAATTTAAGTTTTAGCATATTCCAAATCATTTCCACCATAATTCCAACCACCCATTTACAAAATTAATTCTATATATAATTAAAATCCACCTCCTCGTGGGATCGACACTCGTCACCATTGATCTATACTACAATAGATTCGTGCGCTTGCGAGTACATTAAAATTTGCACAACAAGTTTTTGGCGCCGTTGCCGGGGAGGTAAGTAATTTTAATTCATAGAATTAATTTTTGTGAATAATTTCTTTTATTTGTTTTCTTGTATTCTTTTTTAATTATTAAAAAAAAAAAGTAAATCTACATTTAAAGGTTAGTATTTCTTTTCTTTTTCTCTTCTTTAAATTTCTGTAATTTAATTTTGAATTTATTTTTCTTTGTAATTTTTGTTTATCTTATTAATTTAATTTTTAGTTAATTTATTTCACGTATTTATTTTTGTGTATTTTTATAGTAAGGCTGTAACAGCGTAATAAGGTTAGTATCGTAATTTCTCCCTCTTGTTTATTTTTATTTGTTTTGTTCTCATCTTTATTTTTTATTTGTTTTGCATCTTTATTTTTATTTTATTTAATTTGCATGCATGGTCGTAGGTCATTATTACCTAATCTTGAACCTATAGACCTTGAATTAGAAAAAACACTTCGCACACACAAATACGTTAAAAATAAAATGGATTTACAAGCACCACAGGAGAGGCCATTTAAGGACTACTTCAGTCCCTTAGCTAATTTGAGCACGATAAGATCAAATGTAGTTTTGAATTAAAACCTAGTGTGTTAAATTGTCTCCCCACATTTTATGGCCTAGAAAATGAGGATCCATATAATCATTTGAATGATTTTCATGCCATTTGTCAAACTTTTAAATATGAAAATTTTTCAGACGATGATGTTAAACTTAGATTATTCCCATTTTCTTTAAAGGACAGAGCTCGTTCATGGTTAAATACGTTGCCTGCTAATAGCATTTCATCATGGGAACAAATGGTAACTAAATTTTTGAATAAATATTTCAAGCATAAAACCAATCTTATTCGCAGGAAATCGAGTTTACTCAGAGAGAGGGAGCGTTTTTGAAACATGGGAGCGATTCAATGGGCTACTCTTGAAGTGTCACATCGAAAAATGGCATCAATGCCAATACTTTTGGAGGATTATTGCCGAATGTGCAAGAATGGCTAATGGCAACAAGTGGAGGAGAGCTAATGTCAAAAAGTGCATCAGAGATTTGGGAATTCTTCCAGCGACAAGCGGATAATTCCCAACAACGGAGTCGGTCACTCAGGAATACCAAAAGAATTAAGGGAGTAAATGAGGTTCAAATTGGCGAGTCAACTTCGGGAATCAAAGAAGTCAAGGAGATGGTTGAAGGTCTTGCTCGACAAATAGCATCGTTATCAACTGCTAAATCAACAGAACCACATGACCATGACTCATACTCAGATCAAGCCAATGCCATAGGTGTAATGAGAAAGCCATCTAATTACAACCCATACTCCAACACATATAACCCTGGATGGAGAGACCACCCCAATTTTTCATGGTCTCAAGGATTCCAACAGAATGGACCAGCAGCTCCAGCTCCACCAATGCAACAAAATCCTCAAGCCTCTCAGCCACCATTTAGACCATACAATCAGAATCAGAACCAGAACCACTCTCAACCTAGACCATGGGAGGATGCATTCCAGAATTTCAGGAATGTTACTCACTCCACGATTGAGCAACAGAACCGCACTATTGATGGACTACGAAATGAGTTGAGAGCAGGCTTCAACTCACAAGCTCAATCAGTTTCAAGCCTCGAGAAGATGGTGGGACAACTTGCTTCTTCAGTTCAGACCTTGGCAATGACTGTTGAGAAAGGTAAATTTCCAAGTCAACCAGTGCCTAATCCTAAAGGAGTACATGAAGCAAGTACCAGTTCACCACAACAGCATGGAGAGATCAAAGCAGTAATGACCTTGCGAAAAGGAAAAGAAGTCGACAACAAAGTGGAGATGCCGGTGACAAAAGAAAATCAAATTGTACCTGTGAATGTTGACGACTCACCATCGGAGGAAAAAGAAGAAACCAACCCACGAGAATATGTTCCCAAAGCTCCATTTCCTCAGAGGTTAGCGAAAGGAAAGAAGGGAAAATCCACAGGTGAGATTCTCGAAATCTTCAAACAGGTAAGTGTTAACATCCCTTTACTTGATGCTATTAAACAAGTTCCATCTTATGCCAAGTTTCTTAAAGATTTGTGTACTAAAAAGAGAAACATGCATGTTCAAAAGAAGGCATTTTTAACAGAAAACGTTAGTTCTATACTCCAACATAAAATTCCTTTAAAATGCAAAGACCCAGGCTCCCCCACTATCTCATGTAGTATAGGGAACCACACAATGAGAATGCTGTTGGATTTAGGAGCTAGTGTAAATTTGTTGCCTTACTCGGTGTTTGTGAAACTGGGAGAATTACACCCAACTCCAGTGGTGTTACAGCTTGCAGATCGGTCCACGAAAATACCTCGTGGTATTGTGGAGGACGTGTTTATCCAGGTAGACAAGTTTTATTTTCCTGTTGATTTCATTGTAATTGACACTCAACCAATACGACTCAAACACATCCCCATTATTCTAGTCTTTCTTGGCAATCGGATGCTCACATTCAATGCAGGATCGGAATATGCGCTTGTCCTTCAACATGACTATGGAGCTAAATATTTTCAACATTGCCAAACAACCTCACGGTCTTGATGATGGAATTGTTGATGGATTTAATTAGTTGATGACACTTTTATTTCAAACCTTAGTGATGATCCTTTACAAACATGTTTAACTCACTTTGGTTTGGATTTTGATATTGACAGATCGGTTGATGAGGTCAACGCTCTACTTGACTCAGCACCATCCATGGACACTAATAAATGGAAGTCAAGAGTTGAACAACTAGCACCATCAGAGAAGAAACTCATCCCATCATCAGAATCACCACCGAAACTCGAGCTCAAACCATTGCCCAACACTTTGGAATATGCATTTTTGGGGGAAGAAAGTACTTTGCCGGTAATCATTTCATCATCCCTCAATGATAAACAAAAAGGTAAGTTGTTGGATGTTTTAAAAGAGCATAAAGGAGCATTAGGATGGACCATAGCGGACATAAAAGGTATAAACCCTGTAGACTGCATGCATTACATTCACCTTGATGAAAATGCTAAAACTTGGAAATGCAACGTCGGTTAAATCCTAATATGAAAAGTTGTTAGAACTAAGTCCTGCTATTAGATGCAGGTATCATTTACCCATTTCTGATAGTTCATGGTCACCTGCAAGTTGTCCCCAAAAGTCGAGTCACAAAGAGTTGAATGCGAATAATGAATTGATACCCACTAGAGTGACTACGGTATGCATTGATTATAGAAAGTTGAATTCTGTCACACGTAAAGACCATTTTCCTTTACCATTTATCGATCAAATGCTTGATAGATTGGCAGGCCATGAATTTTATTGCTTTCTAGATGGCTACTCAGGATATAATCAGATTCCCATAGCACCAAAAGATCAAGAGAAAACTACTTTCACTTGCCCTTTTGGCACATTTGCATATAGGAGAATGTCATTTGGATTATGTAATGCACCTGCTACATTTCAACGATGCATGTTGAGCATTTTTTCTGATATGGTTGAACGATTCCTTGAAGTCTTTATGGATGACTTTTCTGTCTTTGGTGACTCGTTTGATCAATGTTTACATCATCTAACGCTAGTTCTGCAGAGATGTATCGAGAAGAATTTAGTCTTAAATTGGGAGAAGTGCCATTTTATGGTAAAACAAGGTATTGTTCTCGGTCACATCATTTCGAGCAAAGGTATTGAGGTTGACAAAGCCAAGGTGGATCTCATTTCTAATCTTCCTCCACCTAAAACAATGAAGTAAGATCTTTCCTTGGGCATCGGTTTCTATAGACGCTTCATTAAAGATTTTAGCAAAGTTTCTCTTATGCAATTTACTTGCAAGGATGTACTCTTTATCTTTAATGATTCATGTCTTATGGCTTTTGAAAAATTAAAATCAATTGACATCATCACCCATCATTCGTGCCCCAAACCTGGAGCTTACCATTTGAGCATGTGATGCATCCGACACAAGAGAGCAGCTTTAGGACAAAGAGTTGATCAATTCCTCATGTTATTTATGCTAGTATGACATTGAATGATGCACAATTGAACTATTCAACTCAAAAAGAAATGCTAGCAGAGTGTTTGATTGGAAAAATTTCGATCTTATCTCATTGGTTGTAAAATAATTATATTTACGATCACGCCGCTTCTTAAATATCTTCTCACAAAGAAAGATGCAAAGCTAGACTAATTAGTTGGGTATTACTTTTGCAGAATTTGACTTGGAATTCAAAGATAAGAAAGGCACGAAAATGTCGGCGGACCATCTCTCTCGCTCCATTTGACACAATTACGAGCCATTACCATTAAACGAGTCATTCAGGATGAACAATTGATGAATGGAAGTATTACCTTGGTATCGATATAGTTAATTATCTTGTTGTAAACTTCCGAGCATTGGACCAAGAAGACAAGGCTAAATTTTGCGTAGATAAAGAATTTCTTTTGGGACGACCGTATTTGTTCAAGTATGGCACCAAATTGTTATGTGTCTCAAAAAGTGAAATTCAGAATATCCTTTCATTCTGACATGAACAAGCATGTGGAGGACATTTCAGTGCTAAGAAAACAGCTACTAAAGTTTTACAATGTGGTTTCTATTGGCCAACTATATTTCGAGATGCTTACACTTTCTGTTCTTCATGTGATAGGTGTCAATGAATGGGTAGCATTACACGAAGGAATATGATGCCACTAAATCCAATTTTAGTGGTTGAGATTTTTGACGATGGTATCGAATTTCATGGACCCTTTCCCCTTCTTTGGCCATCAATACATATTGGTGTTGACTACGCCTCAAAATGGGTGGAAGCAATTATGTAGGACCAATGATCACAAAGTGGTGATAGGATTTTAAAAGCAACATTGTTTCACGCTTTGGATTCCCTCGAGCAATAATCGATGGTGCCCACTTTTGTAACAAAGCATTCAAAGCTCTTTGACAAAGTATTCAATCACACACAAAGTGGCTAATTCGATCATCCGCAAACCAGTGGCCAAGTTGAAATCTCCAATCGAGAAATAAAGCACATATTAGAGAAGACGGTGAGGCCAGACAGGAAAGATTGGTCATTAAGACTTGATGATGCATTATGGGCATATAGAACGGCTTTCAAGACCCCGATTGGGATGTCACCCTATAGGCTAGTATATGGAAAAGCTTGCCACCTACCTGTGGAACTCGAGCATCGTGCATATGGGCCATCAAGAAATTCAATTTGATACGCAGCACCAGAAAGAAGATTACACCGCGAGAACTTGAAGAAATTCTCAATGATGCATAAAATGCCAAGATTTACAAGCAACGAATGAAAGTCTTCCATGATAAGCAAATTATGAAAATCGCTCACCAGTCGAAAGTGCTTTTATTCAATTCTCAGCACCTATTCCCGTAAGTTACGCCTCGTTGGTCCGCCCATTTATTGTACATACTGCTTTTTCCACGGGCAATTGAAATTAAGGACCCAAAGAACTGTCACGCTTAAAGTTAATGGTCAAAGATTAAAGCCATATCTAGAATACCAACCATGGAGAAGATCAAATAAATTTGAGGACCCACCAGATTTGAATTGATTTGTTTTTTCTTTTTGATTTGATTTTTTTTTCTTTCTTTTTATTATTCTTTTGCTAATTGAAATTATTTTTGCATAAGTGTGTTTGTTTAACTATTAAGTTTTCTCTTATCATTTTTAATCATGAGTACCTTTACTTAGACCGCTCCTCCCGAACATTCTTAAACCACTTCAACGCGTGTCAAACTCATCTCATAAGGCGATTCAATTTTGTAAAACACATCGATTTGGGCTCTACAACCACCAGTTAGTAGCCTATGTCGAGAATCTAGAAAGCCAACGAGATATCGAGAGAAGTGTTTATTTACATCCAAATGGAGCTTGAGGTAAATTCAATAAGAGGACGATTTTAATTTTCTTTCAGGTGTTTTAATTTGTTTTTCGTTGTGTGCTTTAGTTTGTTACCCCGAAGTGGCGGATAATTCCGTGACAATCAAGTTTACTTCCATAATAACTGATATTCTGAGGCGAAGGTATGGACATAAACGAGATTCTAGCGAAGCTTCACAAGCGATTCCCTTCACTCCCTCAGAATGCCCTCCTTACGATCTATAAAGCCCGATCTGAACGCATGCGATTACTCATGAGGAATAACATACCTGCTGACATCCGTTGGTTAATCGAGGCTAAAGTACGATTGGCAGGTGAGTTACCTCCTAAATTTATTGCATTCATGCCTGGTTGTGGTAAAGGAAATTATGCAAGAAAACGACGAGCTCGAAGAATTTCTGTTGCTTGTCACAAGTGTGCCAGAATGAGTTGCGATAGAAACCCATGTTCTTTAGGAATGATGTCTGATAACAGAGAAGATAAGATTCAATTCATTAGGATGGCTTGAATAAGAGTCATTGGATGATATCCTTTTGTCTCTTTGAAACGCATCCCAAAAGTGGATATGTGCAAGCGATTCTCCATTTACGGTCATTATTCCATAACGAGCATGCACGATATAGTCTCGAATCGATTATAAACGACCATGTTTGGGTTTATAAGAAAACCGGATGGGAAGCTTTATCCTCGACCCATAGTAGGCGTTTAAGCCGCTTCTGGACGAAACCAGAGGAAGATGTGCAACTACGTGTAAATATCCTTTTACTTTATCTTATTTTATTTCATTTCAACCGTTGTTTTATTGTTTGCATTATTGTCTTTAATAATTTTGTTATTTACTTTTCCTTTTTTTTTTTCTTTTGACTCATGAGCCACGTGCTTTACGCTGTTATTTGACATCGACATGTTACCTCATTACACAACCGTGATCCATCACCAAGATTCTTAAATGTGATTTCCTTTTTTGTCAAGCACTCACAAATTGTTTTCGGTAAGTATCACAATACTCCCAATAGACAATTCAAGAACATTTGTGTGCTCGATTTACCATGGAAAACATAAAGAGTTGGCGCGTTTATAGATCTTGGTCAAGCATAATGAGAAAATTACACTGGTGTAATGGAGGGAGGTAACCGAGGGTTATCAAAATGGTCTCGTATGCCTTTTATCGAGGAAGTCAAGTGTTAAGCATCATCCCAAGAGTCCTAAAACCATTGGGCATTCGACTCATCAACTCGGAGAAGAGTTAATGTCTCGATGCAAGAACTAATAATGAAATGCTTAATCATGCCGATGCTTTTATTTTCCTTCCGTGAGATCTTGCAACACTAGAGGCACTTATGACACTAGCATCTGGCCCATCTCAAGACATTCACCGTAAACCCATCTTGTTAAATGTCAATAACTTTTACGATGGCTTTATCGCATTTCTTAACCATGCAAAAAAATTATTTCATTCCTTCTAATGTGAAAACTCTTTATTTGTGCTCACACCGCTAATGAGCTACTTGATATGTTATAAGCTTATAAAACCCGGACCTTTTGTGTTGGAGCGACCAAATAATGATGGTAATGTAGTAGAAGTACAAATTAGATTTAACTCTCACTTTGTAAATATTTTCTTCTGTTGCACCACCGGGTGATGTCTTCTAAACTCTACTTTTTCCTTTTAAAACATGAGACAATGTTTCGCTCGTTGGGGAGGGAATAAGTGACAATTGTGGAATTTTGGTTAAGTTTTTACTAATTTTTTTGTCACAGAAACTAATTCTAACTTTTGTCAAGATTGAATATAATGACTCTAAACGCATCCTCATCGCTTAAAATTAATAATAATAAAAACAAAATAAAAAAAACATAAAAAAGAAAAATAATTCAGACATTTTCTTTTTCTTTTTTTTGTGTAAATGTTTATTTTTATTCTATTTATTTTCTCCTTTTTATATATACATTTTCCAACTTTGAGTCGAAGATGGCTGAATACGAGTGTAGCCTCTAAACGCATCTTCTTTAAAAAAAAAAAAAACCCATTTTCGCTTTTCATCATTTTACGTAACTTTTCTAATTAGTTTTTATGCATCATTTTCACATTTCTGCATGCATATTTTCCTTTCATGCTTAGAATAGGTTGGGGGGTAGAATATAGTTCAAAAAAAAAAAAAATTTATTTTGTGTGATTTGTTTTAACATTGGATGACATGATTAATTTCAAATTTTAGTATTTGTATTATCTTTGGTCTTAAGTGATGTTACGCTATGTTTGCTACTTTACATGTTGATGTCGGAGACAAATATTTCAAGGAACGAATCATAAATAAGTACCAAGTGAGTTTTTGAGCCTATCATTTTTCTTGGAGAGTACCCCTTTTGCCCATTCTTTATACAGCTTAACAGTTTATTATTGTATACACGATCTCTAGATTTCTTTTGAGTTAACCCTTAAAAAAATATATATATATTTGTAAAATTAAAAAAAAAAAAATGTGTGTTGCTACATTTGGAGGCCCATCTAACTAGTAGATATGGAAGATTATTTAGAGCCCTAAAAGACGATGGAAAGGCCATCTTTGATCCGTTTGAGCCTTTCTAGCCATCCCTTTTATTAAATATCCATAGTTACCCCTTTTGAGCCTTTAAAAAAAAAAAAAAAAACCTTTTCTTTGTCAAACTTATCATCTTGACCCTCCAGATGCCTTATAAGTTCCATCACCTATTTATTTTTTATAAAATTTAAATAATTATGTTTTTCAGTTAAGTTATGACAAATAAAAGCCAAAAAAAAAAAGTTGTTGTTTCAAAAGAATAAAAATAACAACAATAGGTGAAATACACTGCAACTTCAAAAAAAAAAAAAAAATTCTCTCGATTTTCTCAAACATACACTTTGTTTCCTTATTTTCTTTGTTAGCCATATCCCTACCACGTTACGTCTAATAAAAGTCCTTCTGATTTTGAACCTATCAAGTAGGTTATATAGCCAAAAGATAGTGATGCATAAAAAAAAAAAAAAAAAAAGATAAATAAAGTGGGTTGACTAACATTTTATTTGACTTGAGATCGATTATTTCTAAGTTCGAGGCATATTTATTTCATCTTGGTGAGCATGTGATATCATTTCTTTATTATTTTCTCTCTCAATTACCATTCATTCGGAGTGACTATGTTTATTGGGTTTTAATTTTCTGTGAGAGTGTCACCACTTCCAGTGAGATTTTGGGGTTTGACATGTCATTCTTGAAAGTAGATATAACAAAGTCTACTGGGCTGATTCATGTGGATGGTTAATATGGGTGTGATATTTCTTTAGACTGGAGATAATGCTTATACTTTTATTTCGATTGCTTATCATTAACTGATTGAATAAATATGAGTGTTTCAAAAAAAAAAAAAAATCATTTTGAATTTGAATTTTGTTTTCGCTTTATTTGTTGTGACTAAAAAGTGTGTTGAGTGTTAGAAAATGCATATTTATAAAGGAGAAAACCGTCATTTTACATTTCAAGTCTTACTAACAACCCTTACTTTTATGTATTTAACATTCTTGTGATTTAATTACGTGTGTTTTATTTTAATTAAGTAATTTATGTATTTTAGGGCATTATAGTCATTTCACAATAAAGGAGAGATAAAACGGACATCACTTTTTGAACTCGACGTCGAAAACCTTGGGAGGAGCATAAAAGGAAAAATGACACTATTCACATGTACATTATTCACGATATAGATCAGATATCGCATCGTTGTTCACGTCACATGATGATGTGGCGATGAGGTCACGATCTTGGGCTAAAATTTTATGTCTTGTTGATGGTGACAGATATCGGAAAAATCTCGCATGCATCACACGATTATTTTCAATCAAACCGCTATCGTTTCAAAGTCGGTCAAACCGTTATCGTTTCATCCGCGGTCAAACGATGACGTGGGCGCCCAAACTGCTTTTTTAATCCGATTTACTCCATGTATTCTATAAAAAGGGCCTTCCCCTAATTTGATATCTCTAAATCCATTTTGGGATCCATTTTCGTAATTTCTCCATCTTGTATTTTCTTCAGATTTTAATAAATTTCCATTTGCCTAGTTCAATTATGAGTGGCTAATTTTCTTTCAATGAAGTCTCAACATGTGTCATTTTATTTGGTAAATTTATTTTCTTTTCCTCTAGTTTTTGTGGATGATTTGACTTATCGTAAATAATACTAATCTTGTTCAGATACATTACTAGCCTCTAGTATAAGGTTATTATTATATTTATCTTAAGACCATATTGATTAGTGGTTCATGATGGATTCCCTCATGATTTAATTGGCATTAATACGGATTATTTAGCCCATGATGCATGTTGATACGGATCCGGATACCCAAGTGCTTCATTTCAATAGATTTCGCTTCAATTTATTCTCGCCATTGCAATTCCAAATTTTAGAATTTATTCTCGCCATTTTAATTTAAGTTTTAGCATATTCCAAATCATTTCCACCATAATTCCAACCACCCATTTACAAAATTAATTCTATATATAATTAAAATCCACCTCCTCGTGGGATCGACACCATTGATCTACACTAGATTGGCCATAAAGTACATTAAAATTTGCACAACAAAGAACATGGCTACAAAAGAATTGAAACTAATCTGGAACAATGTAGGTGTCAGAAAAACCATTCAGAGTAACTCGAACAACGAGAGAAAATTTAGCGTGGATACTTGCAGAATCAGCCTTCCTAATCGACTTACGCTACTTTAGGCTTCTTACCCTAGTTTTCAGTTATAAAAGGAGCACGCATCATATGGAAACGCATCATATGGGAAAGTGGCGGCAGTGAATTAACATCGAAGAAATCAAGAGGAAAAGAAGGAAAAATCAGAATGCAAGGGAGAACAAGTCTGCACCAGTGAAGAGATCGGCAAAATTATTTGGATTCAATTTTCATCGTTCTTTAATTGTCCCCTTTCTTACTCTTTGATTGAACGGATGTATTTCATGACTGATACTTTACTGTTTGTTTTTCTTTTCCAAAGTATGAACTAAATTTGATTGTAGTTGAGTGACAAACAATCTCAGTGCTACAAGATTGTTGTAGCATTTTGCTCTAATAACTTATATTACAATCATTATTTTGGTTGACCTCCCATTTAATGGTTCAAGTTAAGAGAGAGCCGCAAAATGGCTTGTCTTAGTGGAATTTATTAGAGTAATACTTGATCTTAATTTAAGTTTTCTGGATTGAGTTTAACTTGAGTCCCAAAAAGGCCACACTTGAGTTAAGATTTGTGAAAAACTAGATATAGGGATTCACCTTGTAGGGTAGAGGGAGTGTATGTTCATAATGTCATACCTTAGGTAAAATAACAACTGGTCATTGTTAGGGTGCTTAAGGGTATGAGAAGTCCAACAAGCGACAATTGAGAATGCAAAATAATTCTGCCCAGTGCTGTAGGAATTGTTGTAGCAATTGGTGTTAATTTGAACAAAACAGTCAGCTCGTGAAGAGAGTTTGATCATTCAGCTACTTCATTCTTATTAAATTCTTCTTTACGCAATTCATCTAATTTACTTTATTACCGCATTTATTTTATTAAAATTTTTAATTTCAGTAGTAATCAACTTTAATTAGATTTCTCTTTAGATAAAGGAAGTTTGCACTATCGTGATTGTTGTAGCATTTTTAGTAACATCAGTCCCTGTGGAGACAATCTTGAATATTCATCACTTTATTACTTGTTGTGTACACTTACACATGACATCAATAACAATTGAGTTAAATTAACCAACAAGTGTGTCCCCCTCCTCTCTTTTTATACTAATACAAGATTAATCCACACCACAAAACTAAATAAAACAAATTACATCTTAGCCTTACATTTGACCCACTAACAAAACATACATCTAACTTAATCCACTCAAGCATATCCAACACATTCCACTAACAATTATAATACCTAACATAGTAAAAATTTATAATTTCACAATTACCATATTTACCATGGTAAAAACTTATAAATTTACAACAAAAATAGCGGATCCTCTTCCACAATGACATAATTTCTCAGATTTTTGAAATCCAAATTTGACATCCGTACATTTGTTTGGAGTCTCAAATTGTGTGAAATTATTATTTTTACCTAATAAACACACAAAAATACACAAAGTCAAATATTTAGAAAAATTATTAAAAATTCATAATATGTTACATAATTACAAATGTCAATTATATTATAAGCACAAAATAACATTTTACTCCTTAATAAACATACAATTTTTAACACTAATCACACCCCCCAACTAGCTTATTGCTAACCCCTAGAAATCAAAGCATTATATTAAATTAAGATTTACAAAATTCACATGCAACTTAATAGTTGTTCATCTATCCTCTAAACTACCAAATAAATAAATTCTCCCAAAATTTTCTAACTCTTTGTCATTCACTCATTATCCAGAATATCATAAACTTTCTTTTGTGCTCAAGTAATTAACACAATACTTATGGGGCTTCATTAAAAGAAAACAACATTTTCGTTCTAAAACTCATTAGAAATTATATCTTCAGGCAGTAGATTATTAAAACATTTTTTTAAATATTACATTTTTAACCCATGTGAAAGCTTTAGGCCGTTGACTTGCACTAGTTGGCCTTAGGGCACTAGGTTTTGAGACATCTCTCTACGGACTTAATTACTCGAGTCTTTAATAAATAAGTAAATAATTTATCTATAACCCATGTAGCGAGCTTTAAGCCAGTGACTCCTAAACCAGTTGGCCTTAGGTCATTAGGTGTTGAGACACCCTTACGGACTTAATTACTCGCGTTCTAGATATAACAAAATTAAATACATTCAAATTTTTTTTTTGTAATATGCATTTTCTATTACCTTAGATATTATCCCTAATAAATCAAAAAATTGAATGTTGCAAAAATTTTAATTTACAACCCACTAGTATGTGTCATAGTGTGTGTGTGAAGAATGATTTAATAATACTTGTTAAATGAGTAAACAACAAAATAACTTAATAAACAAATGGAGAGTTCACAAATTTGAGTAATTCAAAGAAAAAGGGAACAAAAACAACTTACTATGAATTTTAAAATCAAAATATCATACAACAGAACAATTAGGATGCGTCTCAAAAGTCATGACTTGATGAGCATAATTTATATACATATTTTACCCATTATTATATAATTGCTAGTTATTTTTAATTAATTGAATTATTTTATTGAATAGGGGATTAATTGGAGATTATGGATAAAAAAATGACATAAAGGAGCTCAATTTTGAAGGCATTAATTGATTGATTTTAGGAGCAATTAGGCAAATATGCATGTGAATTCAAGACAAATTCATTCATCCATGCGCATGAAGACAAAGAAGATTATGGCCATCACGTGAGAAGCAATTGTATGGCGTTAAAAAAAGAATGAAAAATCCAAGTGGAGTGCACGTGCAAGACCAAGCAAATAAAAAGGCCAAACCTTTCGGCTTTGGAATTTAAGAGGTGGGGCCCATTTTAAAGACTATATAAGAAAGCTAAACTTTGGCTTTTGGAAAAGAAAAGAGCAGCCGCCGGAGGAGAAAAGAGACGCAGACGCGATTCGGCAGGGAAGAGCAGCAACAGTTCGGTTTCTCCATAGCTGTTTTTATTTACTTTGTTGCTTCCAATTCAAGTATGTCTAGCTTTTTTTTTTTATAATCGGCGGGAGTTTCTATTCAATGAAAAATTATCTTTTATTTATTTAATTCTTTATACGTTTTTCATGATTATGATTTTATTTCACACATTAATTGGATGTTATTAAAATCTTTTCATCAATTTTATGCATTGATTAGGATTAATATTCGATTAAATCTATACTTGGATTCATAAAGTTTATACATGATTTCGATTAAATTGTTTACACAGCTTGAAACTTCAATTTTCATATTCAATATGTTTACATTGGATGCGTAGATATTATACTATTAAGCAGAAAAATAACCTACACAAGATTAATTTATTTGGGCTTACATAGATTGATTTCGAGTTGTCACTCTAAAATTGGGGATTAATTAATAATTTGATAATTACTAATTGAATAGTGGTGGATTCTGAAACCTTGATAGTTTTTGTCTTATTGAAATCTCATTTTCTTTAATTGTTTTCTTAGTTTAATTAGTTTAATTATCTTAAAAACTCAATTTGCTCAACTAGGTTAGAATTAATATTAATTTTAGATTTAAATTAGACTTTTCAATTTATAACAATTCCTGCGGGATCGACCTCGTTACCACTATTCTATCTCTAGATTCGTGCGCTTGCGAGTATATTAAAATTTTTCACAACATGACTCTTTACACAGCCATCCTAAACATAAATTTTTTTTTGTTGTTTTTGGTTTTTTGGGCTTTTTTTTTATAAATAAACACACCTATTTACAATTTACATCAACTATCCCTTCCCCCCAACCTAATCTAAATATTATTCATAATTTAAAAAGATGCTTGCAAAAAGATGAAAAAGATAAAGAAAACATAAATAGGAAATATCACACCTGAACAAACCGTTGAAGATGCGTTTTTAGAGCCGTTACACCCCATATTTAGCCATCTTCGACATAAACATTACTAGGATTTGGCATATTCCAAAACTGTCAACTATTCCCTCCCCCCAACCTGAACAAAACATTATCCTCAATGACTTAAAGGAAAGGAGTTTAGAAGACATTACCTGATCACTCCAAGAAGATAATTACAACCAAAAAGTTAAGTCCTACTTGTACTTCTTACTAGGGCTAGGGTTACCATCATTAGTCAACCATTCCAATGCCAATGTCCTAGGATCTAGCTCTGGTTTGTAAGCTTGTAAAAGATTAAGTAACTCATTAGTAGTAGAAGCACAAATAAAGAGTTTTTTTTGTGGAGATTGGAATAAAATGATTCTTAATTACATGGTTAATGAATGTGAGCAAACCATCTTAAAAATTATTAACATTTAGTAAACCGATAGGTTTTTTATGGATGTTCAAATGGGCCCAAAATGCAAATGTAATCAGTGCCTCTAAATTTGCAAGATCTCCTGTCAAGAAAATGAAAACGTCAGCATGATTTAACATCTTAGATATTCGCTCTTGCATACTTGAGACAACTAACTCTTCTCCAATTTGTACGTCGGACAGGCACCCTAGAGGTTTTAAGACTTGTGCAATGATACCTAGCACCTAGTTTCCTCTAATAAAAATAACTTATGAGACAAGTTTTGATAACCTACAGTCACCTCCTTTCAGCTATGACACGACCAAGATCTACAGCTGCCTGAACGAACTCCTTGTATTTTTCGTAATAAAATCCATAGAGCACACAAATGTTTTTGAATTGTCTACTCGAAGATGTTGCCATTGGAATAATCTTCAAAAACAAGTTGTGAGTGGTTGGAAAAAGAGCTCATATTTAAAGATCTTAGTGACAGACAAAATGAGAAACAACTGTAAATTGGTTGGTGTATTTGTCAGAGACACATAAAGCTCATGTCTCAATAATTCAAAAGCAAACAGTGAAAAGAAAAAAAACATTAAAAGAAAACAAATAATGTTAAATACAAAATCACACCACTAAACGGAATAATGCCATTGATAAAATAATAGCAAAAGAAAAGGATATTTACTGGTAGTTGTGATTATGGCTCACATTTTCCTCTGGTTTTACGTCCAGTAACGGCTCGAACGCCCTCTATGGGTCGAGGATAGGCTTTCCATCCGGTTTTCTTATAAACTGGCAAACATGGTCTTTTTGAGTCAGATTCTCAAGATTACACTGTGCTCTTTCTTGTCTCCATAACCTATGAATCTCATATTGCACATGTCTGCTTTGATGCGTCTTAAGAGATCCTAAGATATCATCCAACGATTCTTTGCTCAGGTCATCTTTAACGAATTTAATTTTATCTTCTCGATTATCAGAAACCATTCCTAAATATTTACAAATTTCTCGTTTGCAACTAAGTCGTACACAGTTACGACATTCTGAGCCAAGTTTTTTAGCTCTTTTTTTTTTTTAGCAAATGTGCTTTTACCAAAACCAGACATGTAAAAAATAAATGGATCAGAAAACTCACCTGCTAATTGGACCTCTGCTTCAATTAATCAACGAATGTAAGAAGGAATGCCTTTGATCATTAACAAACGCAGTTGTTCACAACGAACTTTGTAAATTTTCGCGAGGGCATCTGAGGGAGAAAAGGAAAACGCTTATGCAATTTATGTTGTATTTCTTCCATGCTTGATTTTGGGATGTCAGTTATTATGGGAAACTTAGGATACCGACTTAAAAAGTTACGGAGTACAATTATTTTCTATTTATACAGGAAAATAAATAAAAACACACCAAAATGAAGAAAATCATATCTGTAAAATCAAATCAAATGTGAAAACGACCAACAAAAAGAAACACACAATGTAAAAAGAAAAATGGACTCACATTTGTCCTCTTATTGAGTTAACTTCAAGCTCCAATTGGAAGTCATATATACCACCCTCTATTTCTCTGATTGTCTTTCTAGATCTTCAACGTAGGCAAAATGTTGGTGGTTGTAGTTCCCAAATTGGATGTGATTTACAACTTTGTATTAGGTCTCTTAAGTGAAATTTCACTCGCAAAAAGTTTTTAAGATGTCTTAACAAAACCTTCCTTATTGAGGTACTTATGATGTATAATGACGAAAAAAAAACACAATTATAAAAAAAAATTTAAGCAAGAAACAACATAACGCGTATCATGAAAGACAGTTAAACAATTCAAACGGTAAAATAATAGTGAAAAGTTAAATCACCCATTAGAAACTTAATAAAGATTTAATGGGCCACTCCAATTTATTTCAGTGCTTTCTTCACGTGGTTGGTATTCCAGATATAGTTTTAATCTTTTTCCATTAACTTTAAATGTGACAATGTTCTTTGCATTCTCAATTTCTACAGCCTTATATAGATATACATTTTTTTACAATAAATGGGCCACTCCACTTTGAATTTAACTTTCTCGGAAACAAATGAAGACGAGAATTATAAAACAATGCTTTTTGACAAATCTCAAATGTTTTCCGAAAAATTCTTTTATCATGAAAAGCTTTTGTTCTTACCTTAGTAATTCTTGAATTTTTATATGCATCATTCCTTAATTCCTTAAGTTCATTCAATTGCAATTTTCGCGCATTACCAGCATCATCTAAATTTGAATTAAAAGCTTTAATGGCCCAAAATGATTTATGCTCAAGTTCAACAAGTAAGTGGCAGGGTTTATCATAAACTATCTGATAGGGTGACATTCCTAAAGACGTCTTAAATGTAGTACGATAGGCCTAGAGTGCATCAGTTAGTCGAAGAGATCAATCTTTGCGGTTTGGGTTAACTGTCTTTTCAAAAATTTGTTTTATCTCCCTATTTGCTAATTCAACTTTACCATTTGTTTGAGGAATGATTGACACTAAAAAGTGTACATTTAATGAGGATAAAATTATTAGTTTTTCATTTATTGTGTCAATTAATGCGCTCGTTATTTCTAAATTATCTTAAAACTCCTCAAATATATTTTTATGTTAAATTAATTCGTAATATGCTAATTTTTATCTTGTAAATATTTTTTTTCAAGAATAAAAAGGAGTTGGAACTGGAAGCGGGAACAAACAAGAATTGTTGGAGCCAATTGAAAAGAATTATTGAGGAGATGTAATTAAAAAATAATAATAAATCAAAAATAAAAATAAAAAAATAAAAAAAAAATAAAAAAACAACAATTGGGCAATCATGTAAGTGATGGTCAGGAGGCCATCACGCCTCTTGACCATCACACATTTTAATTAATATATATATATATATATATATATATATATATATATATAATAATAATAAAATAAATAAATAAAGATAATGCATTCCTAGCCTATAAAAGGCAAGGAGATGCAGGAAGTTGGGGGAGAGCCAAGCAAGCTAGAGAGCTGAGTATTCGAAAGCCGAGAGAGAGAGTTCAGCTGAGGATTTCTTTCTTTTCATTTCTTGTAATATATTCCAAAAGTTTGTCAAATAAAAATGGTGTTTTATTTTCTTTCAACATGAGTGGCTAATTTTACTAAGTTGAGGTGAATGGTGAAGCTCAAAGTATAAAATCATAAAATAAATTTCTTTCTCAAGTGAGTTTTAAGTTTATTTTATTCTTTTCTGGTTATTTTTATGTCATGTTAATTTATAAATTTCTTTGGATCTGTATGGTATTTTGACATAATGTCGACACATTAATATAGTGTGGCACATTAGGTACTTGATTCCATATTTACACACATAATTAGTTAGAATTAAATGATATAATAATTAACTGGTAAAAGTGAGACAAAATATAAAAAATGAGAAAGTATTAAAATTATAGTTTGAATGTTGAGTGTGGATCCTGTAACCTTAACTTATTTTTAAATCGATTTCAAATAATTTCTTTTCTCGCAATTAAATTTCTCTGTTTAACAAATTGACAACTAAATTTTAATTCCCTGTGGTTCGACTCTGGACTCACTGAGTTATATTATAACTAGACACTCTTATATTTGAGAGTAATACACTTTTAAGTCGTGTCAAGTATTTGGCGTCGTTGCTGGGGAATTTCTTAAATTTAGTGTCATTTTATTTTTTTATTTTGTCAATTATTGTTTAAATTTTGTATTTTCCCTTCGTCATTTCTTTGTTTGGTTGTAATAATTTATTTTGTAAAATTTCAATCAGCTCCCTTCTCTCACTCATAATCATAGAATTGTCATAAAATTTGTGAGAAACTTCGTTTAATCTCAGAAACTTTTGCAAATCAATCCTCAAACTGAAATTTTTTCTTTAAATTTCTGCAATTTACTTTCCGCATTTATTTTAAATGGTCAGTTCAACTGCCTGATTGTTATTTAAATTTTTTCATTTATTTATTTTTGTTTATATGGTCGGTTCTACCGCCTAACATTTTAATTTCAGATTATTTATTCTTGTACATTAATTAATTTAATTTTATGTTTTGTTATATGACTGGTTCTAAAATACTGCCTAATATTTTGTTAATTGTTTCCTTTAATTACTTTATTTTTATGGCTGGTTTCACTGCCTAATTTATTTTTTATTTATTTTCAGTTTGTTTATTATTTCGCATTTTTGTTTATTTAATTTCCAGTTTACTTTTATTTCTGCAATTTTCATTTAGTGTTTTATGCATCATTGGTTTAGCACACATCATTAGCATTACATGCGTCGTTGGTATCGTACAAATAGTTGCAGATTAATTAGGAGATCACCTTCACCACCATTAGATATGGGTGACAGAGGAGCTAAAAATTTTTTCAGAGCACGAAAATAACCAAGCCTTACAAAATCTTCATGAACAACCTAGGACCCTTAGAGACTTCATGCATTCTACTAGAACAGGGTCACCATCATGCATAGTTTTCCCTCCTGATGCATCACGTTTTAATTTAAAAACTGGTACCATTCAACTTCTTCCTACTTTTCATAGTTTTGAGTCTGAAAATCCATATTTGCATTTAAGAGAATTTGAGGAAGTCTGTAACACATGTACTGATCAAAATTGTAGTATGAATATAATCAGGTTTAAAATTTTTTCCTTTCTCACTAAAGGATAAAGCTAAAACTTGGCTACAAAATCTTAGGTCAGAATCTATCAGAACTTGGGATGACATGCAAGCATAATTTTTGAAAAAGTTCTTCCCACCCCACAAAACAAATTCTTTCAAAAGACAAATCACCACCTTCACTTAAAAACTAGGAGAAACCTTCAACCAGTGTTGGGATAGGTTTAAAGAACTTAAGAACATTTGTGTGCTTTCTGGATTTTGCTATTGAAAGTATAAGGAATTCGTTCAGGCAGCCATAGATCTTGGTCATGCTATAGCAGAGAGAAAACTACATCTTGTATATGGAGGAGGTGACCGTGGGTTATCAAAACTTGTCTCTGAAGCTGCTTTCGTTTGAGGAAGCTAAGTGCTAGGCATTATTCCAAAAGACTTAAAACCTTTAGGATGTCTACCAGGCCCACCAACTGGAGAAGAATTTATTTTCTCAGGTATGCAAGAAAAAATATCTGAAATGTTAAATCATGCTGACGCATTCATTTTCTTGTCAGGAGATCTTGCAACTTTGGAGGCGCTAATTACATTTGCTTCTTGGGCCCATTTGAATATCCATAAAAAACTCATCGGTTTGTTAAATGTAAACAACTTTTATGATGGCTTAATAACATTTCTTAATCATGCAATTAAAAATTATTTCATTCCACCCTTAGCGAAAAAAAATTTTATTTGTGCTCCTACTGCTAACGAGTTACTTGATCTTTTGCAAGCCTACAAACCAGAATCAGATCCCATGAATTTGGCGTTTGATTGGGCAACTGATGATGATGACAGTAACCCTCATAAAAAGTGTAAATTAGATTTAACTCTCCGTTTGTAAATATTTTCCAGTAGTGATCAAGTGATGTCTTCTAAACTCTACTCCTTTATTCTAAGACATGGAAGACAATATCTCCTTCAGGTTAAGGGGATGGAATAGTTAACAATTGTGGAATGTTTCAGTCCTGGTGATGTTTTTACTAATTTTTGTTGTAAAGACTAACTTTGAATAAAAATTTGAGTCGGTGTGATCTTTTAACATTGGATAACATGATGATTTTCAAATTTTGGTATTTGTATTATCTTTGGCCTTGAGTTATGTTACACTATGTTTTCCCCTTTGCATGTTGAAACATAAATTGAGAAATTTGATGAGTGAAATTGATTAAGCCATTTGGAAGAATGTACATGTTATGAATAGTCCAAGCGAGTTTTTGAGTCTATTATCTTTGGAGAGTAACCTTGGTTGCCTATACAGCTTCACAATTTATTGTACAAGATCTTTATATTTTCTTTAAAGTAAAAAAAGAAAAAAAAAAGTTTGTGCAGCCGCATCTAAAAGTCCATTGAACTAGTAGATACGAAAGATTGTTTAGAGTCCTAAAAGATGACAGAAGACAATCTTTGATCCGTTTCAGCCTTTCTAGCCAACCATATTATAAAGTATCCATAGTTAACCCCTTTGAGCCTTTCAAAAAAAAAATTGTTTTCTTTGATAACCTATTATCTTGTCCCACTCCAAATGTAGAGTATCACCCTATGTTTTATGTTTACCACCATTCAATTATGTTTGAAAATAGGGATGATTATGTATTCCTGATAATGGTGCTATAAAAAAAAAGATATGTATATATATAAATAAAAAAAGAACGAAAAAAATTCCAAAAAAAAAACACCTTGTAATCTCCAAAAAAGTCCCCTATTTTTCAAGCATATATTTTTGTTTTCCTATTACCATTTTTTGTTAGCCATGACCCTAGCCGACGTTACGTCCTAATTAAAGTCCTTCTTCATTTTAGGAAATTATAGTATGAAGTAAAAACTGGTAATATGGACTAAAAGATGTGGTGATGCATAAAAATAGAAATAACTTTTGCTAGTAATTCCTTGGACTTGAGATTATTTTATTTCTAAGCTAGGGCATTATTCTTTCATCTTGGTAAGAGCGTGCGGCATTGTTTTACTATTTTCTCAATCTACCACTTTATAGAGTGACAGTTTTTCTGGGCTATACTTTCTTTTAAGAGAGTCACTTTTAACCATGAGGTTTTGGGGTTTGACATATCATTCTTAAAAGTGGCTTGATTCATGTAGTTTTGATAATTGATCATTTTACATGATTTTACCTAACTGATTTATGTGGTGTGATTTTCCTTAAGCTAAAGATAATGCTTATACTTTTATTTGATTGTTGTCATTAATATAATGAAAGAAGTAAACACAATTTTTCAAAAAAAAAAAAAAGAAGATTTCAATTTGGTTTTGAAATTTCGCTAAATTGTTATCGCTTAAATTGCTAGGGTCTAGCAATAAGCTGGTTGGGGGGTGTGATTGACACTAAAAAGTGTACATTTAATGAGGATAAAATTATTAGTTTTTAATTTATTATGTCGATTAATGCACTCATTATTTCTAAATTATCTTAATACTCCCCAAATATATTTTATGTTAAATTAATTCGCAATATGTTAATTTTTATCTTATAAATATTTTTTTTCAGGAATAAAAAAGAGTTGGAACTGAAAGCGGGAACAAAGAAGAATTGCTGGAGCCAATTGGAAAGAATTATTGAGGAGATGTAATTAAATAATAATAATAAATCAAAAATAAAAAAAATAAAAAAACAACAATTGGGTAATCATGTAGGTGATGGTCAGGACCATCACATATTTCAATTAATATATATAATATATATTAATTAAATAATAATAAAATAAATAAAGATAATGCATTCCTTGCCTATAAAAGGCAAGGAGATGCAGGAAGTTGGCGGAGAGCCAAGCAAGTTAGAGAGTTGAGTATTCGAAAGCCGAGAGAGAGAGAGCTCAGCTGAGGATTTCTTTCTTTTCATTTATTGTTTTCTTCTGTATTAGTTTTCTTGTAATATATTCCAAAAGTTTGTCAAATAAAAAGAGTATTTTGTTTTCTTTCAACATGAGTGACTAATTTTACTAAGCTGAGGTGAAGGGTGAAGCTTAAAGTTTCAAATCATAAAATAAATTTCTTTCTCAAGTGAGTTTTAAGTTTATTTTATTCTTTTCTGGTTATTTTTATGTCATGTTAATTTATAAATTTCTTTGGATCTGTATAATATTTTGACATAATGTCGACACATTAATATAGTGTGGCACATTAGGTACTTGATTCCATGCTTATTCACACACATAGTTAGTTGAGAATTAAATGATATAATAATTAACTGGTAAAAGTGAGACAAAATATAAAAAATAACAAAATATTAAAATTATAGTTTGAATATAGAGAGTGAATCCTGTAACCTTAGCTTTTTTTTAAATCGATTTCAAATAATTTATTTTCTCGCAATTAAATTTCTTTGTTTAACAAATTGACAACTAGATTTTAAATTCCATGTGGTTCGACCCCGGACTCACCGGGTTATATTATAACTAGACACTCTTATACTTAAGAGTAATACACTTTTAAGTCGTGTCAATGATGATAAGGGGTAGCAACTTTATGTGTAATACCATATTACTTTATTAAAAACTCAAATGATTTATTACAAAAGTGCTTATCTCCATCATTGATAATGGCTCGAAGGATTCTAAATCAACTTAAAATGTTTTCTCTTAAAAATTTAACCACAGTTCTACTATCATTATTTCGACAAGAAATTACTTCAATCCATTTTGAGACATAATCAACTGCAACTAATATGTACACAAATCCAAAAGATGGTGGAAATAGACTCATGAAATCAATTCCCCAACAGTCAAATATCTCAATCCCAAGTATAGGAGTAATTGATCCCAATTTTTGACAATTTTCACAAGTTTTGCAAAATTCATTTGTGTCTTTGAATATGGTAGGCTAATAAAATCCACATTGCAAAATTATAGCTGTAGTTTTTCTTGAAGAAAAGTGTCCATCGTATGCTTCAGAATGATAAAAATTAATGACACTACTTACCTCATTATCAAGAATGCATCGCCGAAAAATCTAATCAGGGAAATATTTGAACAAGTAAGGGTCATCCCAATAAAAATTTTTTACTTCAACCAAGAATTTCTTCTTCTCTTGGGAATTCCATTGCAAAGGCATTTTACCTGTAACAAGAAAATTAATAATGTTAGCATACCATGTTATTGAAGTAATAGAAAATAAAAATTCATTCAGGAAGGAGTCATTGATAGGTGTTATGTTAGTACATAATTTAGATGTGAGTCTTGATAAATGATCAGCAACGACATTTTCGACACTCTTTTTATCTTTGATGGTGAGGTCAAATTCTTGAAGTAATAAAATCTAACGAATTAGTCTTGGTTTAGCCTCTTGTTTAGTCATCAAATATCTTACAACAGCGTGGTCAACAAAAACAACAGTTTGAGAACCAAGCAAATATGAACAAAATTTGTTTAATGCAAACACCACAGCAAGTAATTATTTTTCAGTTGTCGAATAATTCATTTGAGTACTATCCAAAGTCTTACTCGCATAATAAATCACAAACGGCTTACTATCCCTTCTTTGTCCTAAAGCAGCACCAACAACAAAATCATTTGCATCCCATTAATTCAAAAGACAAAGACCAATCAGGAGATTGCATAATGGGTGCAGATGTCAAAAGACAAATTATTTTCTCAAAAATTTTTGACAATCATCAGTCCATTTAAATGGTGCATTTTTTAATAAGAGGTTACAAAGTGGTTTAGATATGGCGCTAAAGTTTTTTATAAACCTCCTATAAAATCCTGCATGTCCTAAAAAAATCGCACATCTTTAACTGTTTTTTGTTGTGGCAATTTAGATATGACTTTAATTTTATTTTTTTTGGTCAACCTCAATTCGTTTAACAGATACAACATGACCTAAAACAATTCTAGAAGTAACCATGTAATGACGTTTTTCTCAATTTCTTTTTCAACACATCTTTTTAAAAATTTTTCCAAATTATCAAGGCAATCATCAAAAGAATTCCCAAACACAGTCAAATCATCCACAAAGACCTCTAAACAATATTCAACCATATCACTGAAAATACTTAGCATGCATCTTTGAAATGTTGCAGGAGCATTACAAAGTCCAAATGACATTATTTTAAATACAAATGTTCCAAAGGGACATGTAAATGTGGTATTTTCTTGGTCTTCAAGTGTTATAGGAATTTGATAATAACCTGAATATTCATTTAAAAAGTAGTAGTAAGGATGTCCAGTTACTCTTTTTAAGATTTGGTCAAGAAATGGTAATGGAAAATGATCTTTTCTAGTGGCTTCATTTAACTTTCTATAATCAATGCACATGCGCCAATTAGATGTAATTCGTGTTGGAATTAATTCATCTTTTTCATTTTTAAGAACAATGATTCCAGATTTTTCAGGCACTACTTGTGTAGGACTTACCCACTTACTATCAGAGATAAGATAGATAATTCCCGCATTAAGTAATTTAAGAACTTCTGTTTTTACTACTTCTTTCATGTGTGGGTTTAATCTTCTTTGAGGTTGTTGACATGTTTTAGAATTTTCTTCTAAATTGATTATATGTGTGTAAATTAAAGGATTAATACCTTTAATATCATTTAAAGTCCATCCAATTGCATTTTTATACTTTTTAAGAACAAATAGTAACTTACCTTCTTGGTCGGTTGATAGGGTAGAAGCATTCACAACAGGATAAGTTTGTTCTTCTCCAAGATAAGCATACTTCAATCCCTCCGGCAAAGGTTTCAATTCCAATTTAGGTGCTTCTTGTTGTTCAGTCTTTTCAATGATTCCAAGCTCGTCAAATTTTGATTTCCCATCATCATTTTGTAAAATCTAACAAGAATCAAGCAACAAATTTATATTAGAAGTATCATGTTCAAGTTGCTTATTTGATTCAATTGAATTAACCAAACAAATTTCACTAAGTGTAAACAAATTCCCTTTTTTGAATAATCTCCTCCATATAAGATTTAAGCAATTCCTTTTGTTCATCAATCTCATCTTTATTCTCATTTTCTTCATTAGGTTGCCTACACATGTTGAAAACATTCAATTCCAGAGTCATATTTTGAAATGACAAATTCATTAAATCATTCCTACAATTAATCAAAGTATTAGCAGTTGCTAAAAATGGTCGACCCAAAATTACATAAATTGGTTTATAATTATTCACAACAGGTTCAATTTCTAAGACAATAAAATCTACAGCGTATATAAATTTATCAACTTGTACTAAAACATATTCCACTATTCCTTTTGGTACTTTAACTGATCTATCGGCAAGTAAAAGTGTAGTTGAAGTTGATTTTAATTCACCAAGATTAAGTTGAAGATAAACTTAATATGGAAGCAAATTAACACTAGCACCAAGGTCTAACAAAGCATGCTCAATTTTGTGATCTCCAATAATACAAGAAATAGTTGGACAACCAGGATTTTTATATTTCAACTTATTATTAGTAGACATAATTGTACTTACCTGTTCAGCCCTGAAAACACTATTTCTTACATTCAATTTCCTCTTGACAGTGCATAAGTCCTTTAAAAATTTGGCATATGAAGGTACCTGCTTCATTGCATCTAACAAAGGAATGTTAACTTTCACTTGCTTAAAGATTTCGTAAATTTCAGAAGAGTAGTTTGATTTCCTTGGTTTATTCAATGCATGCGGAAATGGTAGTTTAGATGGAATAATAGTTATTTCTTCACTAGGTGTAAGTTTATTTAGTCTTTCCTCACCCTTTGAATTTTCATTGTCTTTGTCTTCACAAGTTTTAAGAATAGGTCTATCAAATTTTGCTTGTAAATCATGATATTTCCTAAGGTTATAGATTTCTCCACTAGATGGAGATGGTTGTGGTTTATTTGTCAATTTAAAAGTGCCAACAATATCTCAATGTTGAGCATTTTCAACTAGTTGGTCAATGTAATCTAGTGCATTTTCAGGATTTTTATCTCTAAATTCACCATTACACATCATTCTACAACTTGTCTAGTTTTGGGTGTTAAGCCCTCATAGAAATAAGTGACCAATCGCCAAATTTCAAAACCATGGTGTGGACATATGTTAAGCAATTCTTTAAATATATCGTAACATTGGTATAATGTTTCTCCATTTTTTTGAGTGAAAGAATTGATTTGCCTTTTAAAAGAATTAGTTCTATGAGGTGGAAAGATTTTTTTCAAAAACTATTCTTGCATGTATTTTCAAGTTCTTATTGATCCAGATCTAAGGTTTTATAGCCAAGTTTTAACTTTATCTTTTAATGAAAAAGAAAAAAGCTTTAATCTAATTATGTTTATGCCACAATTTTGCCTCGTATATGTATTACAAACTTCCTCAAAATCTCTTAGATACAGTTATGGATTCTCATATTGTAAACTATGAAATGTTGGTAAAAGTTGGATAATACTTGGTTTGAAGTTGAATCGAGATGTTTTTGGAGGAAATATTATACACGATGGTGCTCCAGTTCTCGTTGGATTCATGTAGTCTCTCAAAGTTCTTGGTTGATTATGATCATGTTGCGATTGATTGTCTCCCTGATCAATTAGAGGATTAAGTTGGCCCAAAATGTTTTCGTCTTGGATCTCGTCTATGATTGGTGGCAGTGATTGAGATCTACGAATTAACCTGCCACTTAAAGTTCGAGACCAACGTCTCATGCAATAATGGTGATGATGATGTGAGTGTGTGAAATTATGTTGTAAAGATGACATACAAACAAATGAATAACATAAAAAAAATAAAAATTGCACAAATTGAAAAAAAATGAAAATTAAACAAGATAAATGTACAAGAAAACAAATGCAAAATAAAAATAAATAAACTGAAAATTAACTAACTGAAATTAAAATAACTAAATAAATATTAAACCAAACATATAAACAAAGTAAATGCCAAAAAGCAAAATAAAATAAATGAGAAAATTAAATTGTAGAAATAAAAAAAGGAGGCACTTGAAAGTGTCGTAGAATCTTGGAAATAATATTGCCATATGGGAGCAAATAGTGGTTAAACGCAGGAGTACTCAACATGTGCCTCAAAATGACATACCCAAGGTTAATAGGTCTCTCCGTAATAAGACTATCCAATAACCCGACATCCAACCTCGTAACCTCATTTGAATGACCCTTCCTATAAGTGATAATATGCTATAAAATAATGTGGAGGATTCGAACTTGTAGACACAATAATTGTGACTGGAAAGGAAGAGCACAAATATAAACTGTAAGATCTCGACGCCGACAAATGTTTTGAACACCATCATTATGAGCAAAGTCAGCAAACGAAAGGGCCTCCCTAGATTTATAAATCTTATGATCAGCATTTAGAATTCCTAGGATATTGGTTAAGTCCTCAACATCAAATTCAATGGGAACACCCCCAACATGAGTAACTATCATATCTAATCTAGTTGCGGAAATTTCCATGTTCGAGTAGAAAACACGGACTAGATTAGAATATACTCGATCATTAAAATCTATAGCTGACTCCCAAGGTAGGAGCATGTTTCTAAACTTTTACTGCATAAAATTAACTCTCTAAAATCCTCCAAATCCATATAATAAGAATCAAGTACCTTTCGTCCCATGAAGCAGTCTTCGAAGCGCTTGGTCATCGGAGCTGTGAGAAAGTGGATTCTTTCGAATTCAGAGGTTTCCCGTGGTGGTATTGGATTCCTACTGGGAGCACATTTTCTCTTCTGAGTCCGTCTAGATGATTCCGCCATGGATACTCTTGAGGAAATGGGGAATTTTTGAAAAAGAAAATGAAGATAAAGAGAATGGAACTGATTAAAGATATATTTAAGAGTAAAGGATATGATTGGGAGGGTCAATTTAGTCAAAAGAGAACAAAAATCCGGCCAAAATTGAAGAAACTCGTTCGGCTACCCTTAGGGTTTTGATTTGGAAATTTTAGATTTGGGGCTTGATTTGTTGTTTTGAATCGGTAAAAGTAGTCTAATGATGTTTAGAAATGTTTATATCAGAGTAATTTGACAGGAAAACTCAAGAAAAATAAAGAATTTGAGAGAGAGAAAGCTTGGCTTTCTCGGTTATGGAGAAAACAGTGAGAGGGTAAATGAAGTTGAAGAAGAAAACCTGTAATCAGCGAACCAATAAATTCTAGAGAGCACTTAATAGAAAACGGTTAACCGGTAGTCATGAACAGTGAAAGAGTAAATTCCAGTGATCTCTCTGTTTTTAATTGGTGTACCGTTTTCAACAAACGGTTTGCCGATAATTTGCAGACATTATTTCCTAGTTTTTGGATTTAAATGGTAACCTGTTTATTGCAAAATGGTTAGCCGTTTATTTTGACTATGATTTTGCACATTTATTTTAATTTTTGGCCAACAAATAATACATTCCAAGATAATTTCATTTATCCAAAAATTTTTTGAATTATTAATTGTTGAATACTTATATGAATTGATTGTTTGAAAACATGTAAGTTCATGCACCATGCATTAAACTGGCCCTTACAACATTTTGGATAAATTAAATGATCTTGGAATGATGACTAATTTCTATATGCTTGGTTCCAGAGTGCTGAATGAGATTCTTTGATAGATTTATAGCACATTTTTATCACACTTGATAGGAATTTGTTCAAGATTAATGCTATAGTCTCTAAGTGTTTGTTTCATCCAAAGGGCTTGTGCACAACAACTACCTGAGGCAATATATTCAGCCTCGGTGGTTAAGAGTACAACTGAATTTAGTTTCTTACTAAACCACGAAGCAAGTGAGTGACCTAGTAAATGACAAGTTCTACTAGTACTTTTCCTATCGACTTTGTAACCGGCAAAATCTACATCTGAATAATAAGTTAAATCTATATGAGTTCCTCTAGGATACTAAAGGCCAAGATCTATAGTTCCACTCAAATAACGAAAAATTCTTTTCACAGCAAGTAAATGAAATTCCTTGGGACATGATTGAAATCTTGCACACAAACATACACTAAACATGATATCAGGTCTAGTAGCGGTTAAGTAAAGTAAAGAACCGATCATACCTCGATACATTTTGATATCAACTTGTTTGCCTTTTTCATCTTTGTCAAGCTTGATTGTTGTGCTCATTGGAGTGCTCTTGTTCTTTAAGTCATCAATGCCAAATCTCTCGAGTAGATCTTTCACATACTTGGCTTGATTTATGAAAATGCCTTCCTCATTTTGTTTTATTTGCAGCCCAAGGAAGTACTTCAACTCTCTCATCATACTCATCTCAAATTCTTTACTTATACAAAATGAAATTCTTTACACAACAATTCATTAGTAGAACCAAAGATAATATCATCAATATAAATTTCAATAATAAGTATATCTTAGTTCTTATACTTAACAAAGAGAGTAGTATCTGCTTTACCCATCGAAAAACCATTATCTAATAAGAAAATTTTAAGCCTATCATACCATGCTCTAGGTGCTTGTTTTAATCCATACAATGCTTTTGACAACTTATAAACATGATCTGAAAATTTTTCATTTTCAAAATCAGGGGGTTGTTTCACATACCATTCTTCTATAATATAACCATTTAAGAAAGTATTTTTGACATCCATTTGAAATAAAATGAAATCTTTATGACATGCAAAGGCTAAGAGCATCCTAATGGATTCTAGTCTAACTAGAGGTGCAAATGTTTCATTAAATCAATTCCCTCTTCTTGGTTGTAACATTGAGCCACTAATCTAGCTTTATTCCTTACAACCACACCGGATTCATCCTTTTTTTTTTTTAAATACCCATTTAGTGCCTATAATGGATTCATAGTTCGTTTAGGAACTAATTCCTACACATTGTTTCTCTCGAATTGATTCAACTCCTCTTGCATTGCCAAAATCCAAGATTCATCATTTTCCGCATCCGCAAAGGATTTTGGTTCAACTTGAGATATGAATGCAGCATGTTCACAAGTATTTCTAAATGATGATATAGTTGTTACTTCTCGTGAGGGATCTCCTAAGATTAAGACTTTAGGATGAGAAGAAACATACCTTTACTCCTTGGGGAGTGATTGACAAGTACATTCATTTTTCTCTGCATTTGTTTCTTCATATTGCTCCTCTTGATTTCCATGTGGTGCATCCTTTTGGTTATCCTTTGATGACTTTTCTTGTAGTTCTTCATCTGCATCATTATCAACAACAACATTCTCTGTAGAAGAGGGATTAGATTAATCAAACGTAACATGTATAGACTCTTCCACAACTAGAGTTCTTTTGTTATAAACTCTATAGACTTTACTTGAGTTTGAATACTTAAGAAAGATGCCAACATCAGATTTTGGATCAAATTTGCCGAGATTATCTTTTGTGTTCAAAATAAAACATTTACATCCAAAACCTTTGAAATAATCAATGTTGGGTTTTCTATCTTTCCAAAGCTCATAGAGAGTTTTATTAAGATGATGTCTAATCAACACACAATTTAAAACATAACAAGCAGTATTGACGGCCTAGGCCCAAAAATAGTTAGGTAAAGAATTTTCATTCAACATGGTCCTAGCCATTTCTTGAATCGACATATTCTTTCACTCAACAACTCCATTTTGTTGTGAAGTTCTAGGTGATGAAAATTGATGCACAATGCCTAAATTATTGCAAAATGTTTCAAATGCATGATTTTCAAACTCTCCTCCATGATCACTCTTAATGCATGCAATGCTATACCCTTTTTCATTTTGAATTTCTTACAAAACACTTTAAACGCATCAAGAGCATCATCCTTATTAGCTAAGAATAATACCCATGTATATCTTGAAAAATCATCAACAATTACAAAAGCATAATACTTCCCACTCAAGCTAGCATACCTTGAAGGTCCAAATAAGTATATGTGAAGTAGTTGAAGAGGTTTTAAAGTAGAAATATGAGTTTTTCTTTTAAAAGAGGTTTTGATTTGTTTACCAAATTGAAATTCCTCATAAATTATGTCTTTTTGAAAACCGATTTTTGGAAGACCTTTAACTAAATCATTTTTGGAAATCTTTGAAATTAAATCCATGCTTGCAGGTCCTAGTCTTCTATGCCATAACCAACCATCATCATGCAATACAGAAAAACATTTATCATGTGTAAATGCACAATCTATATCAATGGCATAAACATTAACACATCTATTTCCTACAAATAAAATCTTGCCATCACATGCATTCTCAATAACACATCTAGTCTTATCAAACAACTTTATAACTCTTATCACATAATTGACTAATGCTAAGCAAATTGTGTTTCAAGTTTTCAATTAAACACACATTTTCAATAAAAGTAGAGGATACATTACCGACATTTCCAATACCAATGATCTTTCCTTTTGAATTATCTCCAAAGGAAACGTTTCCACTCGATCTTGGTAAAATTTGAAAACCAAGAGTAATTCCCTGTCATGTATCTTGAACATCCATTGTCCAAGTACCACTTATTTTTCCTTTTCTTTGATCCCTACAGAAAAAGTTTCTAAGTTTTAGGTACCTATAACTTCTTGGGTCCTTAAGTGTTAGCAATGGTTCCTTTTAGAACCCAAACACATTTCACACCATAATATACATTTCTTTTCATTGGACATCTATTTTTCATGTGAGCATCTTGATTACAATAATAACATACAACATGATTGTTAATGGAAGTACTCTTCACAAAGTAATTCTTATAATACTTTTGTTTCAAATTTGGCTTATAGTCAATACCTCCTTTGTCAAACACACGGTTTTGTGAATTAAGCAAGTTATCCAACATCTTTTGCCATTTGTGAATTTTAGCACAATTTCATTTAGCTCATTATTCTTCTTCTTAAGCACTTCATTCTCTTTTATCAATTCATCTACATGTGATTTTTCATACTCATATGAAGTACTTTGTTTACCTTTAAAATATGCAACCTTATCATGCAACATTTTATTCTCTAATTCTAATTATTTTATCTTCTCATTCAAAGAATCATTGCATTTTTCTAGGGCATCCTTTTCATTTTCTTTTTAAGGCATGCATTCTTTTACCAATTTTTATCCACTCGTCATGCAGTTTTTTAAAAGCATTATGTAACTCATCATATGTTGGAAGATCACTTACCTCATCAAGTTCATCAAATGATTCTTCCCCAATTGCCATGAGAGCTAGATTTGTCATCTCTTGATGCTCTTCACCGTCACTTATTTCCTCATGGCTATCATCTCATATGACTACCATTGCTTTCTTTTTTAGCTTGTTGAGAATAGGACATTCTAACCATATATGTCCAGGCTTTTTGCATTCATAGCAATTGATTAGCTCATTCTTCTCATTTTGATTCTCGAAGTTTCTGAACTTTCTCCACTCACTAGTTTTCTTGTAGAATTTTCTGAATCTTCTAGTTAGCATAGCCATCTCCTCATCATCCAGCTCGCTTTCCTCATAACTCTCATGTTTTGAAGCATTGAGAGCAATGTTTTTCTTCTTTTCCTCATGCCCTTTTTTCTGCTGTCAAGTCTTATTCATATGAAATGAGAGAGTCAATTAAATCATTAGTAGGTAAAGTATTTAAATTTTTTGCTTCTTCAATAGCAATCCTCTTAGGTCTCAATTCTTTTGGAAGTGACTTGATGATTTTCTTGACTTTCTCGCTTTTTGAAAAAGTTTTTCCTAGGGCTCCAGGGTGTGGACTATGTTTGTAAATCATGTATACATAGGATACACACTTTCATTTTGTTCCATTTGGAACATTTCATATTGACGAGTGTATCTACCGATTTTAGACTCTTTAACTTGATTTGTCCCTTCATAGACAACCTTAAGCTTATTCCATATTTCTTGAGCACTCTCACAACTAGATACTTTATGATTTTTTTTTTATCAAGAGCACAAAACAAAGCGTTCATTGCCTTCGAGTTTAAAGACATTTTTTTTCTTTTCTAACTCACTCCATTGACTTGAAGGTCTTGGAATATCATCTTCTACTTCATTTTTAGTCATAGGCATGAATGGACCATCACAAACAACTTCCCAAATTTCGTAATTTAAGGCTTGCAAATAAATTCTCATCATAGTTTTCCAATATGGGTAGTCATTACCATCAAAGAATGGTGGCCTAGTTGTGGATTGTCCTTCCCTAAGGGTAGAGTCATTTTGGGTTGCCATGAATCTTTTACTCTAGATTAAGTCCTAACAAGAGAACCTTGTTCTGATACAAAATGAAATACTATCTAAGCAACCCAAAAGGGGGGTGAATTGAGTTTCTAAAAATTATGCAATGCTTGAACAAAACTTAATGCAAATCTTTAAACGAATTTAAAATAATAATAAATAAATCAACCAAAATGTAAAAAGATAAGGGAAGAGAGATTATCGGTTAACCGTTTCAAAGCTAACGGTTCACCGTTTGCTTCCAGAATCACAATTTTAACATAATTTTACAGGGAATGATTTTCTAATTAAAATTAACAATTATCCATATTTCATGAACATATTTAGAAATATTATACGGCTTTTAAGAAATTGTTTATCAATGAAAACTCTAACATTTTAATAAAAAACATATATAGTTTGTTATCATCAAAATCAATATTATAGACATATACATGTTAACATAAACTATATGATACACTTGATAGAGGTTCACCTACATGAGTGTGGAATTGGGTCGGTTTCTATGAGAGCTAGATGGGCATCTCTAGAGCATTCATTTATTCTAGGAAACATAAGGCCATTAAAGTGCCAAACCGCAAAATAGCAAAACACTGAGACATGGTTAGTTGTTCAATGGCCGGTTTATAGCCTAAAAGGCACTAGTTTATATGCATTAAACTTTATGAAGAAAATTGAAGTGTTTTGAAATATGTAGGGGATTGTTGGAACTTTCTTAGTATTTCAAAATACTAATGTCCTATATTAGAGGGAAGTGAGAGCAATCACTTTTCTATTTGATTTAATTATAAATTAGAGTTGAATAAGTTAAATCTAGATGTGATTTGGATTATTCAAAATTAAATTAAATTATAAGACACATAGATGACTAATTCAAATAAAATAAGGAAAGTGGGTGACTAATTCAAATTGAATTAGGAAAAGGATTATAGAAGGTTTCTCTATATAAAGGAGACATACAAAGTCTTTAAGGTACAACCACAATTACATCTCCTTCTATCTTATATTTTCTTCATTAATTTTTTTTTTATGTTCAAAACTATTGTGCTTAGAGTGTAATCTCACAACCATGCCGTTATTGAATCCTGAGACCAATCTGTATTATTTCTATCATTTTTACATCGAAAAATCTTCCTAGAGGAGTGGAAATTGGTCTTAAGGACAGTGCTTCGCGCACGTCTTGACAAATTTCATAGTTGTTATTGGATGAACAGTGTCATTAATAGTATCAAATTAACAATATCAGTGAACAGTGACATGAACAGTACCAACAGTTGTTTAATTTTCCCTTTGGCTAAGCAAACTAGATTACCGTTTTCTTTGAGTAAAATTTCTAGCTCATCATCTTTTGAAATGTTGCCTGTTGATATTTGGGGTGGTTATCACATTGCTTCTTTTCTTGAGGCTGCTTATTCTCACCATACTTGAAAGATGAACAATAATCTATATGTCTACATGTATGAAGCTAAATTAGTAGTAGTAAATAGATGAGAATGATCAACATTAATTAGTCCAATAGGAAAAGATTACCTTAGAAAGGAAACCTACACAAATATACACACGGGTATAATAATAATAAGAATTCTTAGCCAAGCAAGAGAAGGTTTAGATTCAAAAGAACATTTGTACTTATATGACCATGAACAATCACAAATAGCTAGTACATAAATAGATTTAAAATTAAAGTATTAGCAATAAGTTGTATACCTAATATAGACATAAATATTAATGGATTTTATAAACACATTAAGTTATGTGTACAAACCATAGGATATAATATGAATGCTGAATAAAAGAACCTTGGGATTACAACATTTTTTCTAGGAAAATTATACAATAAATATCATAAAAAGTTTAGACTTGAAAGTAAAATATAATAGATTGTTTTAAAAGCCAATATGTAGAAATGATAGTGTTGAGTGTTAGAAAATGTATATTTATAAAGGAGAAAATCGTCATTTTACATTTCAAGTCTTACTAACAACCCTTACTTTTATGTATTTAAGGTTCTTGTAATTTAATTATCTGTGTTTTATTTTAATTAAGTATTTTGTGTATTTTAGGGGCATCATAGTCATTTTACAATAAACGAGAGATCAAACGGCAAAACGGACATCACTTTTGAACTCAGGACGGTTGAAACCTTAGGAGGAGCATAAAAGGAAAAATGACATTGTTCACATGCTTTATCGCTCATCGCTCACATAGACGGATCGATGATGTGGCATTGACCGATGAGGTGATTGGTCTAAAATTCTTATGAATTGATGGTGGACGTGGCAAAGATATTAGTGGACAAAACACATGCATTACACAGATTATTTTCAACCAAATATCGTTTCAACCTGTGTCACGTGGTCAAACCATCTGATGACGCGCAACTCGAAAGGCCCAAACTGTTTATAATCCGATGGTCATGATTTACTCCATCTATCTATAAAAAGGGGGCCTCCCCCCCTAATTTGATACCTCTGAATCCATTTTTGGACTCCATTTTCCATAATTCATTCTCCATCTTGTATTTTCTATGTATTTTAATAAATTCCCATTTTGCCCCTAGTTCAATTATGAGTAGCTAATTTTCTTTCAAGCTTGGGTTGAAGGTGAAGTCTCAACATGTGTCATGGGCTTTATTTGGTAAATTTATTTTCTTTTCCCCTCTAATTTTTGTGGATGATTTGACTTTTCGTCGACAAATAATAATAATCTTGTCTAGATACCGCCTTGGTTCTCTCTAGAGTTATTATTATTTATAAGCACCATATTGATTAGAGTGTGGTTCATGGTGTAGATTCCCTCATGATTTAATTAGTAATTAATAAGGAATATTTAGCATGGTGCATGATCCGATACCCAAGACGTCATTTCAATAGAATTCTCTTCAATTTATTCTCGCCATTTCAATTCCAATTTTAGAATTTATTCTCGCCATTTTAATTTAAGTTTTAGCATATTTCAAATAATTTCCACCACAAATCCAATCACCCATTTACAAAATTAATTCTACGCACAATTAAAATCCATCGACATCATTGATCTATACTACAATAGATTAGTGAAGACATTAAAATTTTGTGATAGTACTAAAGAAATTAATTACAAGAGAATTAAATGGATTAGAATGGATTAAAAGAAGATAATATGTTAGAAGTAACATAAACTAGTTACACATAAGTAAATATACATAATCAAGTTACATAGAGATTTAGTAATTATAGAAGAATAAATAATCCAGAGTTAGAGAAAAATGAGGAAATAGAGATTCATATGGCAATTGTAGAAAATTTAGATATAGGCAAACATGAAACATTAATTAATAATAGAGATAAAATAATAAAATTAATATTCAATAATCCTAAAAAATATTTGAAAGAAGAAATATTTGAAGAATTATGTAATAATGATAAATTAACAGATTACATGTAGATATAGAACTTACAAAGAATTTAAACTTTGCAAATTTAGGAATTGACTAAATTTATTATTTAGGACAAGAACAGGAAATATTAGTAAGAGAAGAAGATATGAAACCTTAGATAAGAGCAACTAGTAATCCTAGACCTATATTAGAACCAATAGTTGAACCATCTAATGTAGAAAAATATTTAGAAAAACGAGGAGTTCTAGAAAATAATGAAAAATACACAAAAGCTGAAAGAGTCTTTAAAGCTAAAACAAAATCAAAAAAATGGAAAGCACTACCATAAGATAAAGACATATTAATAGTAGAATCAGAAGGACATGCACCAGAAGAATAGAAACAAATATTTAAATTAATGGCAAAGAAATTTACTTAGACATTTAATGGAAGCTTTAATACTAATAGTAGATCTAAATTATAAATTAATATACTTAGAAAGTACTTTAGAAGTGAGAGAAAAACAAACATACTTAGGATGATGAGATTGGATGAAGATGAATAAAAAAGAAGAAATTAGATAGCTTCGGCACAAACATTACAATAATTAGTATTATGGACCTAATGAGCAAGCTAATATTAGGAGTAGATGAAAAGGATGATGTAACTCAGTGACGATGCAGAAACATAAAAAGAATGATAATTAAGAGAAACTAAGTTTTTGAATAATAAAAATACTATTGAAAAGTTCGAATGAATAGAATTAGGGTTTTAGGACGCTTTTATACTAACCCTAAATATCGTCAATTTAGCAAAATAGAATTTTATTTTATAATAAAATTCTCCTAATTTAAATAAGGAATACAAAACAAATGACACTCAAATCCAATATCTAAAAAAAAGATAAAAATCCTGAAAGCTATAGGAAAAATAGGAAACAAACGGAATTTTTAGGTTTGGTTCGTCTTATCGAAAGTTTTAAAGTGGTATATTATATGTACAAAACGGACGACCATCTTACATCATTAAGCAAATTAAAACAATTAGAAATTTGAAACAATTAAAAATTTGTGACTTAAGATTCTTTGATGAATACACTAATTATTTTTACAAATATTGGAATGAAATAGGAAGGCTTTTTTATTAAGATTTGTTATTAAAATTTGTAGATAAATTACTTGAAAAAAAAATAGGAGAAGGATTACATCGCGAGTTAATAAATTGGTTTAAAGCAAAAAGAACAGAAGGAGTTAATTATTATGCTACATTACTACTAGTAATAAAATATGTTATAGGAATAATTAGAGAATATTGTGAATAAGAAAAACATAGAAATCAAATAAAATAATAGTTTAGAAAAATGTGTATACACATGTATGAAGTAGATACTTTATGATACAATTATCCTAATTATCTTAGCTATAAAAAAAATGTAAAATAGATAAGAAACATTATAAACAATATAAGCAACCATATAGGCAAAACAATGGAAAGTTCTATAAGAAAATATTTTTAAATTACAAAAATAATAAGCAAAAAATTAAGAAAGCATTTGAAAAAGGGAAGAAAGTATATAAACGTAATAAAACTTGTAAATATTTGTTATGTGGAAAAGAAGAACATATTAAACCATATTGTCCAAAAAATAAAAGAGTTAATCAATTAGAAATAAATAGTTACAATATGGAAGAACAAGTATTAGGCATAGAAGAAATATTTAATATAGACAAAATATCAAATAACGATAGTATATGTATTCTTAGCAAATATAATAGTGAATAAAAAACAAGTGATAGCTCACACTTAGAAATAGAAATAAATAGTTTAGAAACTTTTACGTCAATTTTTGGTAAAAATTGTACTATTTTTATTAAAAAAATTTGAATTAGGATATAGAGAATAAACACTGAAAAATTCTCTTGTAATAAGTGTAAAGATTATAGTAAACAAGAAGATGATAAAATGGTATAAAAAAAATAGAGCCAGCAGTGAATTAATAAATATAGATGTTGAGTTATTATTAAAAAAAGAAAAAAAAAAACAGTTCACACTAAAGCAATGATAGATACAAGAGTTTATAAATGCATTATACATGATAGTTTAATTAAAAAAAATAGAAATAGTTTGAGAAGTTTAGTAAATATTATACACTCTAATGGTGAAGTAAAAGCTGACACGATTACCTTTGTATTCATAAAAGAAAAAAAGAGCAATAAAAATTCTCTTTCATATAGTAAATTTTAGATATCAACCGAAAAGCAAATAAAAAATAAATCGTTTTCTCTTTTTTATTTTATTTTATTTATTTATCTTTTGAGTTAAGAAATCTCGCCTAATTAACAAAAGTATAATTTATATTTAAAGCATCAACAAAAGGCCAATTTTTGTTATTGTTCAAGGAAAAATAATTTTTGAAAATGGATTTTTGTTTTGAAAAAACTCGGTAAAAGTTTCTGCTCAATTCCTAAAAACTTTTTTTAAACATGGTCTTCATTAGCCATTTTTTACCAATGATATCCTGTTAAAAAAGGCGTTTTGGACATGGGTCAAAAGTTCAAAAAAATATTTTTATCAGCATATTTTCAAATTTAATTTTAATAAACTTTGAAAGTCAATTTTTGCTGAGACAACATCCCTTTCACTTCTTGCAAGAAAGAATAAATCATAATCCTTTAAGGGATAGCTATAAAATACTTAATAAAGATGAATTAATAATTTTGACGAATTAGATTACATGAAGAGTCAATTCCACAAACAATTTCAAATTGTTCCGCAAGACACTTTGAATGGTTAAGTCATACCAATTGATTTTAAAAAACATACCACAAGTTTTTCAAACTAGAATGGATGAATGGATAAAATCTTAAAACCGTATTCAGAATATATGATATTTTTACTTTTAGTCAAAATAGATTCATGCATATAACTCAATTTACATAAAATTTTAGATTGTCTTCAGTAAGGTTTTTTTTCCCTTATCTTAAACCCTATAAACTTTAATCCAATTAAGATTTCTTCCAGTTTCTTGCTCTTCATCAAAAAGCCTCATCAAAGTGAATAATACATAAATTGCATGCCGTACTTTTCTGCAACAGCAAAAAGGGTGCACAAGCCAGGATGTCTTTTTACTAATTAATATCTGACAATCAAACAACTAACAAGATCACTGACTCTTGGTTTGAGCGAAGCTGCTGCCCCTAGTAAAAAAACTAGAACAGAACAGTCTCGGAAGCGTGAATATTTTAGTGGGGTTGTGGACGCGTTTGGACTACATAGATATCCTTGCCAACCAGGCATCCTTCTACGTCCTGTGGGCAGCCAAACTTCCTCTCAAGAAAGAAACCAACTGAACAGAGGCGCTGACCGAGCTGGCGACGGAAAATTGGATCAACTGTTAAGGGTTTCTTGCTATAATCTACAGTCAAGCGAATCACTACCCCATCAGCAGGACCTGCACCAGATACGAGCATCTCTTCGCTGAAATTGGCAAACGCCTGTGTCCTCACCAGCCCATCAAACTTCCCAGAAGACAGACGCCACGGTGTGCCTCTGGTACCAGAAGCTAGAGTTTCACCAAGTCCAGGGGCAATTTCAGCCTCTACAGAGTTATGGTCACGATCTGTTGGGCTGAGGGTATGAAGCACAAATGAGAGATCTGGGGAAAGCATTTCTTGCACAAGAACTGCCATTGTAGCATCTTTCTGAGACACACCAGCAGCTCGACGGCTTAAAACTGCTCTGCGAGTGTAAAGCGAAGCCCACACTCGAGCAACAGCATTTTGAAAAACTCTTAGATTCGAAGGGTTAACATTAGGGATTGATTCATAAAGTCCTGCAGCTGACATTCCAGCCAAGTCCTCAACATTGGCACTTGAACGGACAATCAAATGCGCATTGGCTGGAAATATTCTTTCTATGCTTTCAATAATGTCTTCTGAAGGCTGAAGAGCAGATATCAGCTCCTGAAGTTGACAGCAAAGATTATCAAGCTCACCACCCTCCGGTCCAGCTGTTTCTATTTGTTCTAGAAAAGAAACAAAAGTATCCATGCATTTGCTTTGCTCCAGAGCCAACTGCATGGAACCAAAAGGTATAACAACTCCTGCAGGTACAAGAAAAGAAGCCGGCACCCCTTGGTCGCTGTACACTGCCATGAAATAAAACAAAATTCACAAGAAATCAAGTACAAAAACAACATTAAGGCAATTCAATAGAATTTGCTATGCACCAGCTTATTTCCAAATAAGTCTCCCAGTGTTACAAATATCTATGCTATTTCCTCAGTTATACTCTAATATACAACTTGGTGTTAGTCACGTCATATTTCAGATATGTGACCCTCCACAAGCATTACGTCAAAGCCATCTCCATACGTTATCTAGGATTAATTTCCAGGTTATTTACATATGAGACTTCCATTTCCACATTTTTAAGAGGGCTGCTATTTTGTTTGAATAGTTCAGATTATGGGCACAAACTTTCTGTGCAATGGCATGTAATCATTAATCATAACTAGGTCACTTAAATTGAAAGAGAAACACATCATCCTATAAAAGGAAAAATAACAAGCTAAAAGAGAAGAAAAATAAATTAATGGCCCAGCTGCGCCATCAGTTAAGGGGAAATATCATTGCAGAATTATAGTAGTATATGTGTTATGTCACAATATGTTCATATATATGTATAATAATAATATTAATAATAAAGGGGTAGAAACAAATCTGGCTCTAGCAACTTAATAAATGAAGAGCAGAAACCTAAGTAAGCACATCTAATCCTACACCATATTCCACTGGCATATCAAGTGTGATCTTAAGAAAAACTGGGTGGAGCTAAACTGAAAATTCAAAGAAATGAAAATTTAAAAGACAGGGTTGAATTAACACTGTGGATGACATGACAACTCTTTACTCATGGAACAGATAAGGAAGATAAGATGCCAAATCATTTTAATGAATATGAATATTCTGAAAACACTATTGGTATAAAAATATGGATGGTGTCAGTTTGACACAACATGAAGTATCAACAGCAACTCACAATACTTGGGACAAGAGGAGTATGCTCTATGTTTGTGCGTGTACAATATAATAATCAGAAACATTAATAAAATATGACTCAGTTTCTGTTGAATGGCTGAAGAATCAAATCAGTATAACAGCTAAAATCTTGTAACCTTCTGAAAGAGATACCAATAATGTGCTTAGCATCTTATAAATTTTACACATCAAGTATATCTATATACACCAATACATGTCTTTATGAGTGCGAACACTGGTGCAAATAATTGTCATTGTTCAAATGTTCAAGTTTATGAATGTGATGTTCAGGCACTCCAAATAAAGATCTTATCAAAATATAACATTTTCATATAGGAAACAAAAGATAATAATGATTTACCCTTTTCAGAAACTGCTGATAAAGAAGCTAAACGACCACAAGCTGCAGCCTTTGCACCTGAAGTCATTGCATCTGCATCTGCAAGCAGTATAACTCCAGTGGAAACACCCTGGATGCAACTAACATCATTTATCACTTAGATATTCAGTATTGAGCATAACAAGAAGTGGGAGGAAAATTGGAATTGAAGAAAGCTAAAGAGATGGGGCGAAAAAAATTCGTGCCTGACTCGACATAGGGGCTTTTGAAGCAGAGAAGGATGAGACATGAACTCCACGATCTAGAACAGTTGATGAACTGCTACCAGAAAGAGTTTTCAAACCAAAATTGCCATCATTTCCATGTGTAATATATGGATTTAGGTTCACACATGTTGAGGAGGCTTCTAATCTGCAAAGTTTTACAAAAGCATTAACTATCAAAACATCAGATCAAATGATACACAATCTCTTAGCCAAAAGAAAGAGAGGAGGGGAAAAAAAGGAGAGAGATGAAAACCCAAAAAAAAAAAGGAGAGAGACAAACACACATTTAACGGTGGCAGAGAACTGCAGACATTTAATGGAATAAAAGTGAAGCTAAATCTCACGCAATATCATGAAAATAACAGACATCATAACCTCACATATTTTCCAGCAAGTCTTTCTATATCAGACACTTTTTCATCGTCTTCACACGTCACAAAGACAACCTTCTCCTGCAAAGAAATCATTCAAAAAACAGTATTTACAGACTTTTCTACTGCAACATTAAATTCTTATTTGATATGTCACAGAACGAACATTCTTACCTGCCGGGCCCTAACACCAAGGTGAGATAAGTGAGGCAGCTCTTGCAGAAGTATAACTCCCAATATGTTACTCCCAGCAGCTGCGACCTGCCAATCATTAGTTGTTAAAATTCACATGTACTTCACTTTTATATTTACGATCTTATGGTATACTATTGGTAGATGTTCAGAACCTCTTCATCTCCATCTGCCTTCCTAACAGCAAGAATAACGGGCTCATCTCCAGACGATGACAATGATCCAGGACTAATTCTGTCAACCTGAAGTCAGAGGACAAAACAGAGTGGGGGATAAAAACAGACAAAATGAAGTCAAAATAATTTAGTAAATGAAGAGTCTCACAAAGGGTTTATAATGTCCAACAATTTATATGTTTCAACAAATATATAATTAATACTTTTACCATTTGGGCATAAAGCATCCACAACAGAAATGGCCTCAGTTACTCAAAATTCATTACAAAAACTGTTTCATTTTTCAGCCACTGGGAAAATTCAGCAATCAAAAACGGAAAGCAGTTCCAAAGAGAAAAGAAGCTAGAAATATCAGAACACAATATCCTAACAGAAGGATGCCACCCCATCCTCATTCTTCATTTTAAGAGGGTGGGGGGGGGGCAAGAATCTCATCCTACTGCGCCAACATGAAGAAATTGCTGATTAGATATCAGGAGAAAGAGAAGGACCCAAATCATCAATTTATTTACTTAATCAAGTACTTTCTCAATTCCATATAATTGTATTTCAAAAATTTCCAATCAAACCTTTACACCCATGGATGAAACTAATAAAACTAAAAAAAAATATCCAATAGATATAAAATTTTAAGAATTAAAAAAAAAACAGACACACACGTACGTGATTATTTTGAAGAAGCTAGTGTCAACATGAAAAAATTCAGTAAAGAGCTACTCTGAAATTACACTTAAACTCACCATAAACCCCAAAATGAACTCTGAAATTTAGAGAAGAGATAAAGCTACATGTTTAGGTTAGATGTGTAAGGCTGGTTGTGTGGGTTTGGTGGTTTTTAAAAAAGATAAAAATGGATGAAACAGTATTAAATTAACATAGTTATATCAAATCTAGGCACGTTCAAGGCACAAAGTAGGGTCCCCATTCCAGCTTTTTTTCTGGGATAGGGACATGAATATAAACCTGATCCAGAATCCATTCCTAAAAATCAATTAGAATAACTGTCCCGTCAGAGGCAGGTCTCAGGATAACTTCCAACCCCAGAAGAGCTGCTTAGTTGCCACGAATCCAGGTTCATCTATTGGCAATTTGAATAAAGATCTATTTCTCAAACAGTTATCCATTTTTCTCCAACAAAACCGATGTAAGATGAGTTAGGATTAATTAGGAGTGACTTGTATTTTCCTTATTCTAGTTCTATTAAATTTCATTTCCTTGCTTGAGTTAGAATAAGATTTCTAATTCCTTATTCCTCTTTTCTCGGGTTCATGGCCATTAAACCTTGAATCATTTGATGATTACTAAATAAAGATAATGATTTCCGCCCCTGATTCCTCTGAGTTTTCCCCTACTTTTTTGTAAAATGTTTCTACACCAACAAAAGTGATACTTACATAAATTCTCACCCAAGATTGTCAATTAGCTTTACCTAAAAAGACCATCAGCAGAAATCCATGAATAAAATCATTATCCATATATGACAGCTAATATCAATTCCTCGATATAACTCTGGGTTGGATCCACTACATTCCTCTTGAATCATTTGTAACCTCTAAGGTGATAAAAATTAAATTAACCATACTACAGTATTTAAGGTACCTGAACCAACTTTCCAACAGCAGCTCCTGGAACAAGAACATCCCAACCCTGAGAGCCAAGTGTGCTTCTAACAGCTTTCAGAAGAAGGGTACAAAGCTTTGAAACCTGAAAAATTATCCTATAGACGAAATTCGCCATTCAAAAGTTAGACACGAACTTTTTAGTTTTATATTTCATTTAAGAAACAAGATATTTTATCGATATAAAAAGAAATAAAGTCTACAACATCAGAAAGTTCTAATGTAATTTCTATTAGCCTCAGCAATTTAAAAAATAAATAAAAAGAAACTTTTAAGATATAGATAATGTTGGAGATTTAGTCAATTAATTGTAAATATTTGGGTGTATCTTTTCCTTTAATATTTGATTTAGTCATAACAAGAAAGTATATATTAGGGAGATATTGTAGGATTAGTTTACATAATTTAGAGATTCTTTATTTAGTTTCCTTTTTAATTAGCTTTCTAAGTGTATATATTCTGTCAAAGTTAATGAGAAAGTATGAACAAGAATTATTCATTCATCAGTATTCTTGTTTCATGATATTAGAGCTAGGTTACTAACCAGTTTTTTTTTTTTTTTTTTTCTGGAGAACTACTAAATATGACCTCAGAGGTGTCTTCGACTACAGCAGATCAAGCATCTGCAGGATCCATAACCTGATCCTCATCTACACCGTCTTTTGACAACCACTCTCTGCAAATTACACAGCACAAGCTTAACGGACTAAATTTTCGAGAATGGTTTCAATCCGTTATTCTTGTCATCAGGGGTAGAGGGAAGGTTGGCTACTTGACAGGGGCAATAACACCTCCTTCGGACACAGCACCAAATTATAGCACTTGGGAAGCAGAAAATTCGATTGTCATGGCTTGGCTCATTAATTCTATGGAGCCAAGTATTGGACGAACTTATCTGTTTTACAAGACAGCAAAGGAGATTTGGGAGGCAGTCCAAGAAATTTATTCCGATCTTGAAAACACATCTCAATATTTTGAGATTCGATCAAAGATTCGCAACACCAGACAAGGAAGTCTCACAGTCACTGAATATTACAATTCCTTAATGGAGTTGTGGCAGGAAATTGATCTTTTTTATGAGATGGGATGGTCCTGTACTACTGATGCAGAAAAATATAAGAAAATGCTTGAGAAAGAGCGTATTTTGATTTTTTGCAGGGATTGAATCCGGATTTGGATGAAGTACGTGGAAGACAGCTCGGGATGAAGCCTTTTCCAACCCTTCGAGAATCATTTGCTGAGGTAAGGAGAGAAGAAAGTAGGAAGCGTGTGATGATGAATCCTTCCAGCCAAGATACTCCTTCCTTAGAAGCACGAGGCTCGGCTCTTGTAGCAAACAAACAAGATGATGGCCATGTATCTCAGTCGAGAGACAAGGTCTAGTGTGATTATTGTAAGAAGCCCTATCACACTCGTGAAACTTGTTGGGACTTACATGGCAAGCCACCTGATTGGAAACCAAAGAAGCAACACAAGCAAACCAAATCAGCCAATATAGTGGAATCAGATTCAAGCAAAGTTGTTGGATTTAACTTCTCAACAGAGCAAGTGGAGATTCTACGGCAGCTTCTCAATCAAACTAAGGTGTCAACGGGATCCGAGAGTCAAAACTCAAAGATTCCTACTGCAGCTATGGCACAAACAGGTAAAATAAGTCAAACTTTCCTGTCAAAGTCACAGCCAGCAGGCTGTTGGATTGTAGATACAGGGGCCTCTGACCATATGACTGGGTCAATGAATGTCCTTGAGGATTATGACAAGTGCAATAGCAGGATAAATGTGTGGGTTGCGGATGGAAAAATGTCACCTGCAAGTTGGGAAGGGCACGGTTTACTTACCGAATATGATATTGAAATCAGTTTTATATGTTCCCAAATTGACATATAATCTTTTGTCAGTTAGTAAGTTAACAAAAGATATGAATTGTGTTGTGACTTTTTTCTCCTCTCACTGTGAATTTCAGGATCGTTCTTCGGGGAAGATGATTGGCATTGCTGAGAAAAAAGATGGCCTATACTACTTCTCGGGAGTTGGGGATTCCAATAGAGTTAAGTCACAAAATAAAATGTCCATGTCAGTTGTTTCAAACTCTGATATTATGTTATGGCATCAACGCTTAGGGCATCCAAGTTTTTCTTATATGAAAGTTTTGTATCCAAATCTTTTCATCAATAAAGAAAATTTTTCGTTTCAATGCGAACATTGTGTCCTTTCTAAACAATCCAGAGTCAATTATCCGCCACATGTAGACAAACCCTCAAGACCTTTTCAGTTGATTCATAGTGATATATGGGGTCCATCCAGAACAATCAATCTAACTAGAACTCAATGGTTTGTCACTTTCATAGATGACCATACTAGGGTGTGTTGGGTGTACTTGATGAAAGATAAATCTGAGGCATTTTACTGGTTTCAACAGTTCCACAAATTTGTCCAAAATGTTTTTCAATCCACTATAAATGTCCTTAGAACAAATAATGGAAGGGAGTATTTCTCAAATGAATTTAGCCAATATTTGTGGAATAATGGGATACACCATTAAAGTTCTTGTGTTAATACACCAAAACAAAATGGGGTTGCCGAAAGAAAGAATCGACATTTGTTGGAAGTTGCTCGATGAATAATATTCACTAGTTCTATTCCAAATTCCTATTAGGGTGAGGCAATTCTCACATCCACATATTTAATTAATCGTCTACTCTAAAAAACACTTCAATTTAGAACTCCTTTGAGTGTCCTTGATCATTTTCCAAATATAAATTTTTTCAACTCGTTGTCCCCAAAAATATTCGGTTGCACAGTGTTTGTCCATAATAAACAACCCAACCAAAGCAAACTTGATCTCAGGGCTCTTAAATGTGTATTTGTCGGATATTCTCCATCCCAAAAAGAGTACAAATGTTATTCTCCTTTTCTCAAAAGATTTTTTGTCTCATGTGATGTAACGTTTTTTGAAAATCAGCCCTTCTATCCCAACAACCATCTCCAAGGGGAGAACTCTGATGAAGATGGTCATTGGGATCCTAGTCTATCTCTTCCAATATCACAAGATGTCTCATTTTTGCCCATGAATTCTACCCTAATAGAACCAGGAAATGTCAGTGTCCAAGCACCTCCAGAAAACTCGAGTCCAAGTCCATTTCCTATCCCTAGTCCTATTTCAAGTCACGGTCAAGAGAGAGAAGCAATTTCTGAGAGACCACTTCAAGTTTACTCTCGAAGGCCAAAAGCTTCTCAGCAAGACCAATCATTGAACCAAGAACTAGATCCGAGTGAAAGGACTGACTTGCCGATTACAATACGGAAAGCGGTAAGAACATGCACAAAACATCCTATTTCCAATTTTCTAACCTGCACAAAGTTATCTTCTGGATTTAGAGCCTTTATAGCAAAGATCGATAGTGTGGTAGTTCCAAAGAATATCCAAAGTGGGAGAAAGCTGTGCAGGAGGAAATGAGAGCATTGCATGATAATAGAACTTGGGAAGTAGTTGACCTACCAAAGGGTAAGAAAGTGGTTGGAAGCAAATGGGTTTTCACAGTGAAATATAAGGCAGATGGAGAGGTAGAAAGATATAAAACTCGGTTAGTGGCACAAGGCTTCACACAAACATATGGGATTGATTATGAAGAAACATTTGCTCCAGTGGCCAAACTCAACTCTATTTGGGTCCTCTTGTCCTTGGCAGTTAATCTAGACTGGGAACTACACCAACTCGATGTGAAGAATGCTTTCTTGAATGGAACTCTTAATGAAGAAGTGTATATGAAGATTCCACCAGGATTTCAGTTTGAAAAAGAACGAGGTAAAGTTTGCAAATTGAAAAAATCGTTATATGTGAAACAATCCCCACGTGCATGGTTCACCAGATTTAGCTCAACTCTCACTCAACCAAAGTACATTCAAGGGCATGCTGATCACACTATCTTCGTTAAGAAAGGAGAAAATGGAAAAAAGGCCATTCTTATTGTATACGTAGATGACATCATACTTACAGGTGATGATAATGTTGAGATTCACAGGCTCAAGAATCAACTGAAAGAAGAATTTGAAGTTAAAGACCTAGGACCTCTAAAATATTTCCTCGGTATGGAGGTTGCTAGAAGTAAAGAGGGTATTTTCATTTCTCAGAGAAAATACACTCTTAACTTACTAGAAGAAACAGGGAAGTTGGGGTGCAAACCAGTAGGAACTCCACTCGAGAAGAATTGGAAAAGCAAGATTAAAAATAATGAGCCTTCAGTGGATGTAGGAAGATACCAACGCCTAGTTGGTAGAAAGATTTACTTATCTCTCACACGGCCTGATATTGCATATGCTGTGAGTGTGGTGAGCCAACACATGCATTCACCTACTCAGAGACATCTAGAGGCTGTAAATCATATTTTGAGGTATCTCAAAGGAACTCCAGGAAGAGGACTAATGTTTCTAAAAACTGAGAGCAGGAGTATCGAAGGATATGTTGATGCAGACTGGGCTGGAAGTGAAGATTGTAAGTCAACTTCAGGATATTGCACCAAGTTGTGGGGTAACTTGGTTACATGGAGGAGTAAGAAACAAACAGTTGTGGCAAGGAGTAGTGCCGAAGCTGAATTTCGAGCTATTGCACAAGGAATGTGTGAGGTTATATGGCTGGAAAGATTGATGCAGGACTTGCAAATCACAGTTTGCTCTCCCACTAAGTTGTATAGTGACAGCAAATCTGCCATCAGCATCGTGAACAATCCAGTCCAACATGATCGAATGAAACATGTCAGAATTGATCGAAGTTTTATCAAGAACGAAATCGAAGGAGGAGGTATCGATTTATGCTACATCTCTACTCATGCACAAGAATCTGATATCTTCACCAAAAGTCTACCCAAACCAACTAATGAAAGGCTTCTCAGCAAGCTTGGAATGCAAAATATCTATTCCTAAGCTTGAGGGGGAGTGTTGGAGATTTAGTCAATTAATTGTAAATATTTAGGTGTATCTTTTCCTTTATTATTTGATTTAGTCATAACAAGAAAGCATATATTAGAGAAATATTGTAGGATTAGTTTACATAATTTAGAGATTCTTTATTTAGTTTCCTTTTTAATTAGCTTTCTAAGTGTATATATTCTGTCAAAGTTAATGAGAAAGTATGAACAAGAATTATTCATTCATCAGTATTCTTGTTTCAGATAACATTAAAAAAAAAACAGAAAAAAAGAAAAAAGGCCTCAGCAGAATTTAACATTTCCAAAACTTTTAAAAAAGAGCAACATACCCAGCACGAATCTCAGCTTCAGTATACGTCCTTACACTGTTCTCAGGAATTCCAAGAGCTTTACCAAGCAGCTGGAGAAGCCAGAAAATCATTTTGTCAGAATTCCAGTTAATTTGTGTCAATTTGGATTCCAGCATTTCACTAGAGAATAATTTTATCAACATCCTTACCGTCCAGTACCCTGTACACCTCTTATATGCAAGTTTTATTACACAGCACATTGAACCATGGCCTTCACTAGAAAAAGAAAAAGAATTAATTTTACCTGCACTTTTTGGGGAAATATTTGCAGAAGTGCTTCAGAGTATTCCTCTGTTAGCCTTCTTGCTCTGTCTAGAGTAGCTTTAAGCCTTAATGCCCAAATTATCTTGCCATCTTCACTCCCTTTATAAAAAGCAGGAAATCATGAACACAGACGGCCATGCATGCAATGATATTCCTTTAATTCTTTGAAAGTTTGGACAACTATTGCAGTGAAAGTTATGACAAAGATACCTTCTCTTTCAGAGAGACCTTTCTCTTGCCAGGCAAAGAGTTCATTTCCAATGGCAGCACATTCTGCCGGTTTCCACGCAGAAAAACCTAAATGACGAATGCCCACAACTAACATACCAAGAGGGTCATTCCAAGAACTTATGTTTTTCAATTCCACATTCTCAGCAAGCCAATGTGCCCCTCCCTTAGTTTCAAGTGCATTTAGGAATCTAAGAATAAATGACACCAATGAATTAATTCCAAAATAAAATTCTAAAATAGGAGGAAAAGAAGTCTGGCTATCAGTGACAGCCTAAAAGACATAAATAACTAAATAAGGTTATGCATACAAGAGAACCATTGTATAAGTTATTACGTGTGAAGCACAAAACAAGTTGATTAAAATAACAATTATAAAAATCATTAGGAGATAGAGAAGCAGAAAACAAGTTGATGAAAAATAATAATAGTAATTGTTTTGGAAATACAAAAACTTTCCGCAATTTTGCAAGCAAATTGTAAGTGCTATTTTTAAATATAAATTAAGAACTCCTTCACCAGTATCCATATGATTGTACATAATAAGCCAGTTCTATCTAAAGCATATGACAATTTTTCTGAAGCTTCAAGGAATGAAGTAAATCTAAGAGTTTCTGAGATATACATTTAAAAATCACCAAAAATTAAAGATAATTTTATTAGGCGTTACAAAAATTCAGGCCCAAGAGCAAATAGTCTCAAAGATATGCAAGGAATTACAGATACCTGCTTAGAAGCACAAACAAATAGTCCTCAAGGCCAATCTCACAAAAGCGCCACTGGGAGAACAATCCACCCATAAAAAGTTTTAAAAAATAGAAAATAAAAGAAACGAAACCATAATTGCCAACAGCAGAATAGGACTTTGTGCAATGTGAAGCTCTGATGTCAAAAGTGGGAAAAAACACAAATAAAATATAAAATATAAAACACACACACGCACACATATATATTTGTACAAAATAACCTCACCTTTTGTCGCCTGGCTATTGCAGCATCAGAAGCATCATTCCTAAGGCCACTTTCAAGACCCTTAACGATTACTTCCCTCAGAGCATCCAAAGATTGCATAGTTTTAGTTAACTCCAAGATATTGCTTGAGTCTTCTAAATTGTCCAGACACTGGAAATAAATATACATGATTATTATCATTTAATGCAGATTTTTTTAGAACAAAAATAAAATGAAAAAGAATATAATATTCTATGGCAATAACATTATCCCATGTTACTGCCATTTTTCTCTTTGAAAAGTAAAAGGCCAAGAAAAAAATTTTAAAAAAAAAGAAAGAGCGATAAAATCTATATTTCTTTTTTTATATGTATTCCCCTAGAGAGGGATAGTGCTAGGCAGAACGAAAAGGGTTTTCCATGAGATGGGAAATGAAAACGCCCTGTTCCATACCCATACAACATAAAATTCAATAGCAATAACATTATCTCATGTACTGTGTTGTATGTTCCATGAGAAAACTGATTGTAAATATAACTGTCAGCATACTACACATGAGCTACTACATATAATCTTTACACAAACATTGCACATACAAGAGGACTGTTCTCTTATTAATTTGCACTTGGTTTCTCTGCTATTGAGGGTGAGCACTCAATTTTTGTCAATTTTGGAATAATATTGAAATTATAAAATAAAAAGAAACAATCATAGCTTCCGAAAGAATAGTTACATGTCCCCTAAGTATCATTGATTCCTATACATCCTAGTACACCAATAAAAGTACTAGATCAGTCTACAGAATGCCTTACAAGTCACACAATAACAGAGTGCCAACTTGCGCTACTGAGAAAATGGCTAACGTAGCAGCAGATTCTGCAGCTGCCACTGTTAGAACCAATGAAGCAAATAATTGAACCATATATCATCCAAAGAAACAGAAAATACCAAAAAGTTCAAATTTACGGCTAATAACATTGATTCAATTGACATTATTCTGCTTTCTCAGTGGACAGCTGCTCCATTCCTTGTAACAATTCTTCATCATTAATACAATTTATAGTTTCTTATCCCAAAAAAAAAAAAATGATTCAATAGACATTGACATAATAGAAGTATTCCACCAAATACTGGAAGTTTGATGAACATTCAATGGTCATGTAAGAGATAATAGGGAATAGTAGGTTAAATAATCACTTATCCATAAAAGCAATCACTATCAAATAAATCAAAAGGATCTTTGCCTAACTTTGCTTCAAAAGCTGGGCATCCTAAAAACAGCAAATATGCATTTGGTTTTGTAATGATCAAAATAGAAAAGTAATTTTATATTATAAAATATTATATTTATCATAAGGTTTCATAATGTATAACCATTAAATTTATTTAATATTGTATTCAACGGTTATTTAACATTATATATTATGAATACAAATATTAATGAAGTTATACACTGAATTATTATTATATGTTAATTCATCTAATATATGCATATTTTATAATTTTATACTTTTTTTTTTGAAGAGGTCTCATTCACCATCGGACCATTCCAGTAGATCCCATATATTTACTAACTAATCATTTACAAATAGTTACTAAAAGAGCAGTGTTGGCAATAGCCATCAATGGCTGTTGCTGACGATGGCAGAAAAGCACATCAGACAACATTCACGCCAAACAAGCCAAAACTTGCTGATCTTTAATGTCATGACCTCACTGTCAACCACAGAGATTTCATTTTGCCATGCATGCGAAGACAATAAGCAATACTACTAGAAATGTCGTTACTCAATGTCAACATGTTTAGTGCGCCACAGCCCACAGTCAGGTTTAGAGCTTCTGTCACCATTGTTACTACCACCACTGCTGTTGTGAGAAAAACCATGTTATTGCACCGACAGTTTTGCTGCCGATTCTTTTAGGCTTTTTTTCTTTTTTTTTTCTTTTTTTTTTTTTCTTTTTTTTTTCTTTTAACGTTACCCATGCATATCACCTCACCCCACCAGACCCTAGATTAAATTAATCCTCCTTCAAAGGATTTGGGGTATAGGGTGATTCCAATGCTTAACTTCTAGTTTCCATTACAAAAGGCCAAACTAGTTGGGCTGTTCCCTTGGGAACACTTGACAGTGATCCTTTTGATGGTCAGATTCCATAAAATCATTTAGAGGGTACTCTTAAAATTCTATTATTTCTATACCAAGTAGTATATACTTTTCAAATGTTCCACCCAAAACTTTATACATACTAAATTATAGAAGAAGTTTGTGTGAAGAAGTTTATGTGATCTTATCAAAAGCAATGCTATGCAGGGGCCTAACATTTGCAACATAAAAACATCATCCCTATCTGTATGTTAAGTTTAAGATGATTCATCAAATATTTAATTTCTCACAACTTATGTAGGACAGTAGCATAAAGTTGTTTTGAAGCTACTTTAGATGGATAATCAAAACCAAAAGGAACAAAGAAATATGTGATAAATTTGGAGTCGTGCAGAGAATATTTTGCAATCAATATGTACCAAAAAAGAAAGTCTTCAAGGATGTTCCAATATACTGCAAAAGTGGGTTACGCAATAGCGAATTGGCTGGTTAAGGAGATTCAGGTTCTGAGCAAGAAACAATAGAGTGGCAGGAGTCCATAGCTTACCAACACCCTTTAAGCTCACAGTCACAGAAGCCTGAATATTATTCTTACTTGAAATGGCAGTAATCTACCAAGACATTTCTTGTCTAAAGAAACTCACATCAAGAACGAAAAAGAAATACATAAAAAAAAAAAAAAATTCATGTGTCACAATCAAAAGCAGCAGAACAATCAAAAAGCAATATAAAAGCTAGGAATCTTGTGCATCTGTAAAGTTACCAAACCTTTTAGCTTTTCAAGGCCTAGTTCAGTTAAGAGTTAACCTTAAATATTCATAATCACATAAGCCACATTTTTAAGCCTTGTATGCAGCCTAACAAAAAGCAATGGCTTACCTTTTTGCATTCCAAAAATGATGAGAGAGCTGAAGCAGCCTGTTCATCCAGAGATTCTCTAATTGAATCAAGTTGCTCAGCAAGGCTACAACAGCACAAAATTGTAAGTGAATATATAATCAACTGATATTGAAATTATTCCACCAGATATCCTACTCACAAACAAGTGCAGTTTGAAATTAAGTAAAATTCTCCAAGTCCAGATCTTAAATGCTTGTCACTAATGGTATACTAAGTTCAGAAGATGAAAATAGGTAGGCTTCTAACCTTCAGGAAAAGTTTTCTGACAAATCCAGAAGCAGAAACTACTGGTTAAATCAAACCCAAAGAACCAAAGTGGTTTAGATAGTGTATATCATTCTGCAGTAAAATTACTTTGAAGAGTAATATAGTCCTTTAAGGTTGTTCAGTAGTCCATTATGGTTTTAGCATAAGTTCTTGGGAAACATGGTTGGCTTCTAACATAAGTTGCTTCAAAGATGAAACACTTTCAAGAGAAAAAACCAAAGTTGACTTCAATACTTGAAGCTTCATTTATGCTGTTCCCTTAGTTATCCGGCAATTTTTTCACTGCTTAATTTAATCTGACATAAAAAGGTCAAGCTGCTTCACTAAGTCAAATCAAATGTTCTGGATGTTGACTGGTTCTTCAATTAGTAATGTTCCAAGTTTATGGAGCTGTTGAGAAAGATCATTTTAAAGTGAGTAAAAAGTTATATAAGCTTCTTCGCATTCCAGAGATATCTCCGTCAGTGACTATATTACCTGAAACTGACTTCCGAAAAATTTAACCACCCATATTAGTGGGAAAAAAACATTTAAATAATAAAAATGAGAGAAGATTGATCTACAATAATAACAAAAAAAGACAAAAAGATAAAACGCTAATATGAAACAAGTTTTAAAATGTCATAAATCGGACCTTCCAGCATTGAAAAAGTCTTTGAGTTCACTATGGAACATCTTGAATTGCTCCACAAATGATTCACTATATTCTCCTGGGTTCTTGGTAATTTTTGCAAGCATTGCTTCTGTAGCAACTAAGTCTTCTGGCCCAGCATTTCGATGAAGTTTGTTCTGTATTGTATGCTTGATTTCTAGCTGGATTGTGAAATACAGAAAACTGTTACCACTTACCTTACCTGATTACATTTAACCTAAGAAAATAATAATAATACAATTCATAACAGTGACATTATGAGGTATTTACCTTCAGGTCATGGGGGATATCATTCCGGTGAGCAATATCTCTTATTCGAGTTAGAGGAACAGATGCAGTAAACTCAGCCTTAAAAGATGGTAAACATGGGTGGATCTTTCGAATAACAAGAACTTCCTAAACATCATAAATAAACATAGTAAAGAAGAGAAAAAATGACACAATAGGTTATCAAAACATAAACGAAAGCATGAAAGAAAAATCCCTCTATTTCAATCTCTATGAAAAGCATGAATGAATCTTTATTATTACAGGTGCAAGATAACAAAATATGTGAAGTTACAATTAAGATATTGTAATTAATGCCTCTGTTCACGTTTTCTTGTCTTTACATCTGGACATTTCATAATTCTCTCCTTCATTTTGTTTTTAGGCCCATGGAATCTACTATTATGAACACAAGTAAATTTATTAGAGAGTAAATTTAGAGATATTCTACCACCATACCGCAAAAATTTTTAATCAACAAATAATGATTTATGTTACAGCAATCCCACTGACCTTCAGACAGTAAGTGGACACTATGGTTTTAAAAATCACAAAAAATTTGCCCTCTTATGTCAAAATTTGTCTGAAACCCCTGCGATTGCTCTTAATGTCCTACAAAAGCCTTACTTTAGGAGATGATATCGAAACTTTTAAAATAGCAAGGATCTACATGTAGTTAGGTATACTGCATGAAAGGTCAACATAATTTGCCCTAATATTAAGATGACATTTTCAGATGCTTTGGTTTTCCTGTTGAACATTGATTCATATCATGAATTTCAGATCAAATAAAACAGGTCAATCCGCCAGCAAAGCATGCTTAAACTGTACTTGTCTCAAAGTAAACATTGGAGTTCAAACTTTAATATATTATTTTGTTTTGAAGAATTTAAAATATACAGTTCTTCACACATTGTTGAAGCTCAAAATCCTCTCTCACAAAAGAGTGAACCATGTTAGACCTTCAAGATTAAGATTAAGAAACGACAAGAAAGTAAACCAAAAGAAGGATAAGTCAACTGTTAGAATTTATCATCTAGGTCCCTGAGATTTCCACATTTCTTTAAACAACAACATAATTTATCGTACTTTATAAAATCGTCCTTACTGTTTCTTTGTCCCATTTATTATTAAATTGGGGGAGCTACTATTCCATTAAATCTTAGAATCAGAAATTTCATTTGTGCTCCTAGACCGTTGATAAGAAACAAAATTTAACATGGGAAATCTCAGGAACCCAAATGATATGTAACATTATGGATAAAACTTAGTTCAACTGATTTGGTCACTTGAGGTGGTAACCACAATGGTATCAAGGTTGAAGTGGCGTTTCATTTAAATTAAGGAAGATTGCCAGTTTCACCCTTACTAAAATCAATATATATCACTTACCTCTTTACTATTTTCATAATACCAATAACCCTTAGTACAAAATTTGAAGGAAAAGAGGGGTATATGGGTCATTTTTGATATTTGATCTTAAAAATATAAAATATACATTTATTATATGAAAGAATGTTTAAAAGGTAATAAAAGTACCAAACAAATCTTATTTTAAATTTAAAATTAAGTATTTTTCTTATTTTAGTATTTAAATTTTTTATTTTAATTTCAATTTATATGATTGATTAATTTATGATAAATATGAATAAAGTGTATTTCAAAATAAGGGAATACTTGTAAAATTATAGTGCTAAAGGGGTTATTGGATATTATGAAAATGGTAGGGAGGGCAAGTGGTATATATTGATTTCAATAGGGAAATTGGCAATCTCTAATTTATGCAATATCATATTGTGTCATCTCTAATAGACTTTTATACTAAAAAAGATTCAATGAAATGTTATATGAGTTTTAAGAAGTGAGAGAAGAAAAAATTAGAAGATTATGGTTTTTTTTCCATTCATGACAATGAAAACAGCAGACACCTGAGGTGAAGCATCTTTCCTGCAGGAAATTCGTTCCAATTCGCGGAATATATGCCTTGAAATTTCAGCATGCCTGTTTGGCCGATGATGACCTCCATCTTCGAAGCAAGGAATTTTCCCAGTGTTAATCCACTGCACGAAGAATATCTAAGGAGGCTATGGAAGAATGAGTTTACAAAAATAAGCAGAAACAAAGGATGACAAGAAACCTTCAGGTATATGGCAGAGTATATGAGAGCCTCCAACCGCTCATCACTTTGCAGATTCTCGACTATTAGCTCACGCACAACTTCAAGCTTTCACCAAAAAAATAGGACCGTGTCAATTAAGTAATGAGAAAAACAAAATAGTCCGCGATAAGCTGTAATGTCTTACTAAAAGGGAAACTATATAAAACCATAGAAGAGAATGCAAACAACACGAATCATATATCCAACATCACTATGCAAACTAGTCCACGATAACCCTTGATGTGTTACCAAAAGGGAAAATATCTAAAATTATAGAAGAGAATACAAACAATATGAATCATGTATCCAACATCACTACGCCCAGTAAAAGAACTATACATGCACAGAAATATCATCAAGAGCTCTGCTTCCAAAAATGATCAGAAACTTAGAACATTGCATGCAACTAGAATACAAAGGGTACCAACATTTAGCACCTGTAGAATCAACCTTGTAAGCTTTCAAATAGTTTCCCAGGACTAAGTGTCCCAAGGTTCTCATCAAAATTATGCTTTGTCAGCAGCAACTCCAATCTAGAGTGGGTATGCTGACAAAATGGTCTATAAGCATTGTGTTTATCTACAAATAGAGCAAGTATGCTTTGAGCAAAAGATGAACTCATAATCCAGGAAGGGCACTGAAATTTATGAAAACGTATAACTTTTGCCAAGTTGAAAAATAAACATATAAATGAAAAAGATGTAGTGTTACTCTGATAGAGACAGACAGAGAACAAAATAAAATTACCACTTACTTTCCAAAGCACACCTATGCATTGTTCAATGCACTTCTTCATCCTCTTTGACATTGCATCTTTTACCATGAAACCATGGTAAACATATGTTACAACTTTTTATAGTGACAAACAAAGCGAGAACTTAACCTCTGTTTTACACACAGAGTAACAAAAGCAAAACATCGAAAAAATAGTATTCAAATGCTGCAGATCATGAATTCAATGAAATCTAGCAACCATGCAAATACAGAGAATAAAACAACCTTACATACTACCATCTCTCTTAAGATAGAACATAATCAAATGCATCACCTTTCTCCACCAATTTCGTGCCCTCTGATCACCTTCAACTAACTTTAGAGTCAACCCCTGAAGACCAGATGTGTCCCATTTTCTTTCCATTTCCCGATTCCAATGGTCATCTGCACGCATAAATGAGGCAGATTTACCTTGCCATTGCCCAACAAATGGACTTGTCCCCACTTCCAAAAGAGCATCTGGGGCAGCATCAGTTACTACGGATCCATTATCAAGTACGTCCTCCACCAAATGCAAAAGATCCACAGCCACCCCAGTCTTATTCCAGTGGCAAACAATCTCAAAACTCCCTCCTTTGGGCAGTTTCACGATGCGATTATCCCCAGCTTCCCACGCCTTACTCTTGTCATTCCTCACGATCACAAACTTATACTCAATAGACTCGCCCTTTAAACTCAAATCACAAAGCCATCCACTCTCCTCCATTTCATCACATTCTTCTTCATGATCCCAATTCTTTTGTTGACCCTAAAATCACGACATGCTCACCAAACTCAACTTGGTGATCTAAGCGAAACAATTAGCATGCGTTGCCACCATGTCCTGACTTGGGTTTCATTTTCTTCTTCTTCTTCTCTTCCTCACTGTTACATATAGAACCAGAATTCATCATCCCAATTTCCAATTTCTAAAGCTACAATATCAAGCAACTGAGATTTTGCATGTTCACTCACTTAGTATTTCAATGGATACTTATAGATTAAGAAATTAAAACATTTATTTCATATTCAAATGCAGATTTTAAAGAAAAAAAGAAGCTGTCTCACGTATCAAATATTGAAGGAAAAAAAAGAAAAAAGAAAAGAAAGAAAGAAAGCGATTACCTTGTTTCAGTTGAAACGCCACAAACGACGCCGGCTAAGTGTTTGTGATATTGCCCTAAATGCTGATGACGAAGAGAACAAATCCTTCGATTCACAAATAATTTATTTAAGTGAAGAAACCTAAATTGTATTCGATTATGGATGAAAGTAGAAGGCAGTCCAACACACGCAGACGCAAAGAATCCATCACGAGTATCGGCATGAGACTGAACAAACAAAAGTAATTATTTATTATGCTTCTGTTATTTTATATATTTATCACGATTCAAGAGCTACCACGTGTAGCGTAATGATGATCTGCAACATTCGAAACTCTCTTTCTATTTCTTTGGAAAGATTAGATGATGACGATTTTATTTGCATATTTTTTTTTGAAATGGAATTAAACTTTATTAAAATGAAGAAGGAAACACAAACTTTAGTTCTGAGGATCTGAACCCATCAAACAACTTTTCACATTTCTCTAGTGCAAAAAACTTGGTTAGAGTGAGCAAAAGCATTAAGATCTGGGTATATGGTGAACCTTAATCGGATTAAAATTCTTCAATAAACTTTGAATTGCTGCCACTACCCAGGAGATGTGGCCTATGTGAAGAGCAGAGCTATGGAATTCGGTCTGCAGGTTGCTGGGAATGCTAGCTACCCTCATAATTGTTGAGACAGATTCTCAAGAGGTGGTGGGTTTCGATTTTATTTGCATATTATGTTACATGTAGCTTTATGCAGGAAAAATGGAGGCCTATCCTTATGAGGTGCGTGGGATATACCCGTTTCTGGTAATACCTAAAATATACTTCGTCATTAAAATTTATAATTTTACTGCGTATATATTTTAAAAATTAGAAAATAAAAATAATCTTAATAAAATCTAATAAAAATTATCTTGAGCTTTATTGATTTCTTTACTCGATTTTATTACATTGAATCTTTCGATTTATTCATTCTTTGACTTATTCATTTGAGCATCGATTCTGAAACTTGTCACGACTTTCGTCTTTCATTGAATCTTTCACTTCTCATGGACTTCCCGTCTTTCATTGAATCTTTATTTCTGGGGCTTAAAAACCGACTTATTCAATTGCATTTTTTACTTTCATTGAATCTTTCGCTAGCTTAAATGCAAACATTCATTAAATTCTTGACCTTCTTCATTGAATCTTTACCAAACGGCCAAAACTTCCGTCTTTCATTTGATTCAATTGACTAACTGCTTCGATGAATGGATTAGACTTCATTACGTCTTTCATTGAATCTTCATTGATTCGCCGTTTACTAAATTGAATCTTTTACCAGACTTTTTTAAAATATTAATCTTTCGACTCGATGTCTTTACATCTTTCTATCTTTTAAAAATTACATAAATATTATACTTGTTGAAAAAGTTACTTGACTTTTACTTCCGACCATAATACTCAAACTCATTTAATATCTTTCATTCGTTTAATATCTTTACTCGATTCACCTAATAGGCCATATCTAGAAACTTCTTATCTCGATTCTTCTTCGACTAAATTCTCGACTTACGGGCCGTTCGAAACTTCTTTGAGAGAGGAAGAAATGTGTGGATTCTTTATTTTTTTTAAGGTTATTTTTTACTTTTCCTATCTTCGTGAGGAATATGTATGTAATATGGTATAAATTTAGTATTTAAGGATAAATTAGGGATATTTAAATAAAAAACCCTATCCTTCTGGATATAATCTATTTGAAAAAAATGAAATGAAAAAAAATTATGGGTACATCTCATGTGACTTGACTACCTCCTCCACATTGTCTAAAACTGACAACGCACATACAATTGAAAGCTAAAAATTATCCTCTCATAACTCAAGTAAATAAATAAAAGTCTAATTAAAACTCTTTTAATTAATGTTAGATTTTGAGCATGTTTGGGATTGCCTTTACTTGTCAAATAATCACTTATTTGACAATCGACTCGGTAAATGCTTTTTAAAATAGATTGTTTGAATATTTAATTCTCATATAATTTGATTTTATACTAAACTTGTTACTAGCGGCTATCTGATCTTTAATTTTGATGATAACAAACAATATGTAAAAAGGATAAAATGATAAATTTATTGTTCACAATCTCACAAGTTATTGAAAAAAAATCGTTCAGAGTGAAATCGAGAAACTTTCCGATTGGACTGACGGTATGATCAAAGACAAACAATGAGGGTACTAGCTCAAGTGATTTATATTGCATAATTCTTATAAAGCTAGTATAATTTAATCTATGTATAATCTAGCATTTTAAAAGCTCGCGGTATCCATTGTAGTTTTTAAACAAATTATCACTTTTTCGTAAACTAAAGATTTTATTTTTACAAAGATAAATCATTTTATCAAATTGATTGATTTTGAAATTCTTGGACTAAATTGAAAAGTTTTGAACTTTGAAATCAATAAGTGTTGTTTTTAAATTCTAAAAATGGACCTATTCACAAATGTTTAACAAATTTTGGGTCATAGTATAATTTTAGAAATTTTTGGGTAAATCTAGAAAATCCAAAATAGTAGCGGCTAACCACTTCATAAATAGCGGCTAACCACTTCACAAATAGCGGCTAACCATTTGAAGACCAGAAGGTAGCGACTAACTACTTAAAACAATGACCAGCAGCTTCTATCTGAATAGATAGCGGTAGCAAAAAAAGACCTTAGGCGAAATTTCAAATTTGATTTGATAACGCCATATATCGACACGTTGGCTAAGCCTCATTTTAGCGGTGATCTAGCAAGTCCTCAGAAACTCAATAATGATTGATTTGATTGTTTAAACTATAAAAACCCAAATCAAATTCAAATCTAACAACTTTTTCAATCTCAAATAAGCTAAAACCAATTCATACAACATACCTTAGCTTTCATTTTGATTATCTACATACATTGAGTTATTATTGAGCTATCATTTGTTTATACACTCCTGTAGAGAGTAATTCTTGTAAACTTCATTTCAATTTCAAAATTGAGTGAGTGTAAGTGTGAAAAAACATTTGGGAAAAGAGGTGTGGGTGTTCATCTCTATCTGTAAAGGTTTACTCACCTTGAAAGTCAATTGTAAAAATCTTGAAGCCTTAGAAGGCTTGAAAAGTGGAATCCTCAAGCCGTAGCTGTAGGCGAATTTTGCCGAACCACGTAAAAATTCATGTGTTTGTTTTCTTCTCCCTTATACCTTTAAATTTATGCATTTTTTAATTTATTATCATTGAATTTCTTAAAGCATTGATTTTAATTGTTTTGTGATTTTATTTGTATATTTTTTAAATACCCAATTCACCCCCTTCTTGGGTTGTTTAGTTAGAATTTCATAAACATTAGAAGTTATTGGAAATAGGTTTTAAAAAACAAAATTTTGAAGAATCTGGTATTATAATATGTATTACCAATTTTGTTTTGATTGTAACAACATATTTCTAAAAATACCCATGCACTTAGATAATGTAATTTATTAACATTTGGAAATTTAGTTTTTCAAAAATAACTCAAGTAACACAGCCATCGCGGGTGTTGGCATTGTCTCCAATGTTGCCACTAGCGTCCAGCGAAAGTACTCCTAGAGCAACAGCACCGACACTATCAGACTCCAAATTGTCTTCCCTACATAATAGTTATGTCGTCATTGGTAGAGGAGAACACGCACGCCTCAAATACACTGGCTACCATAACGTTGCCATCAAAAGGAGGCCAAAGGAGTGGCATTGCCACTACCTTTACACATAGTAGCGTCCGACAACTAGGTTTTTGGTTGTTCGAACCGTAAATCATTGTTGTTGAACGAATGCTTTAAGGTTACCATAAACACTTGGGCGGTGCATGCTCTTTAATGAAGTCTTCGTTGCCAATGTAAGTATCACCATTGTGTAGATCACAAAATTATCGATCACATGGTATCTATCATGTGAGTGGATGATGACTATCTCTGATGCAGGTGACGGACGATACTGACAGCAGCGACATAGATTATTTATTTTGTATAAACATTTATTTATTGTATTTGTTTATTTATGGAAATATTAATTGATTTATACTTTTAATAAGTAACTTATGAGTGAATGGTAGCGATTATTATTTTTATTTTTTTCAAAAATCTGCATATCGTTTTGGTTGATTTACGCGAAATTACGTTATCTTTTGACTTAAGATCTGCGTTGTTAAGAGAATTAACAGAATATTCGTCAAATGACTTTTTGCCTCAAATGAAAATTCAATTTTACCTAAATAAATGCCAAAATATATAATCTGAATGCATAGTGCACATAATATATAAATATAATAAAATTATAATTGGTAAAGTTGATTATTTTTGTTATAAGAATATTCTCTATTGTATACTTTAAGATTATTACATTATTAAAAATTTTATAAAATTTTAAATTTATTAAATTTTTTACCTATCAAATATAAAGTGTGAAATCCACCCACTTTACCATTAACAACTGTTAATTTCTAATAACATCACCCAGGTATTGTAGACAACATTTAATATGTTAAATATAAATAAAATAAATTTTAAATATAAAAATATAAAATAAAAATTTTAAACCAAAATTTTATTAACTAGACGTTTAATTATATCAAAATCAAATATAATTAGTCAAATCCAATTTAAAATAGAATATATAACTTAAACATAAATAAGAAATAAAAATTAAAAGACAGCCCTTAACCCCTTAAATTCCCAAATCAAAATAGAAAGAATCAATGAAGCAACTTGCAGCCGCATCACCCACAAACCCAGTCAATTTGTTTGAGAGAAAATCGGCCAACTGTCCAATTGTCAACATCCCAAATGCACAACGACAAAGTCCCAGTTGATAGTTGTTAAGCCTGTGAGCTACATGTGCCATGCTACCAGTTGAAATCGCATGCGAGATTACTTCACACCATCGATACCAACAAATAAATGAACTTATTGCTCAGGCCTTTTACTTGCCATCATATCCATTTTACCATAAATTCAAATTTCTCTTTAATGTCAAATATAAAGATATGGAACTAAATAATGCAATAGCATTCAAATCCTAGTTTAAATTTTTTATTGTTTTGAATTGACATTATAAAGCATCGAGTCACTTACCAACTGTGATGGAACTAGGATGAATTTGCTATCAACGTCTTAGAACTAGAGACGGACACTTGACCAGATTGGTCGAGGTGCTTTCAACTTCTTGCTCATCCAATGTATTATCTTATTTTCAATCGTTCACTTTAAACCCCCCTTCCCATTTGATTTCATTTTTCGACTACCTACAAATTTTAATTTTGCACACTTTCTCTACCACCCTTTCTCTTGTTAGGAAAATTAATTAGTGAAGCAACATCTGTTAAAGTGAAATTGGAAATAATGATCGGGACGTCGAAATTTATGTGGTTTCTTTTAGCCTCTTTCGCGGCGAAGAAAGTTAAACTTTCTTAGTGAAATAAAATTAGTATTGTAATATTTTTGCGCTCATTTATTTAGAGCACGTCTGGCGGCTTCCTTTCGCTTAATCTCGAAACTTTATAATTTCTCAAATCTTAAACTTTATTCACTCTCACAAATTGAATGGAAGCTCTCGAATGAGAGCTTGCATTTATAAACAAAAATTTGCCTGAAAGTCAAATATTAAGTAGCCATCTTTTCCTTCTTTTCTTTGAAACATTCTTTAAAAATGGTAGGCCGCATGATCATAAAAACCTTTATTTTTTATTGTTTTTCTTTAAAATTCTCCCCGACGAAGATTTAATTGAGAATCAATCCAATCCGCTTTCATTTAATAAGTATTCTTACGTTTTCGTATGAGGATCTGTGATATAAAGGTGTCAGCGTTGATTAAACTTGTCTGCTAGGTTTTTCGTAGTATGGATTTTCCGTAAATCCAGCGCTTTTATTTTCCTTCTTCTTGAATGAAATAATCTTGTGCCCTATAAGCTTTGTCTTGAAATGAAAAGGCTAGATTACGATGTTAAAGCTCTTGTATAAAACATAGAAATTTTCTTTTGTTTATGTCCAGCTCTTCTACTAATCTTTGTATCTGAATTATTGCCATGTATTATGCTTTTATGGTAGATAAAGCCATAATAATCTATAATTTTGGCCTTCAACCAGTGTAACGCATAAGGTAGTGGATTTTCTTTTAACATCTCTGCAATTTGAATTCACACAACCCTTGACAATAAATTCTTATCTTCCATAGCAGCAAATACAATATCAAGGTTCTCGATGTATCTCAAAATCCTTTTCAGGTTTTCCAATGCTCTCTACGAATTTGCCATGAATTGGTGGTTCCCCTTTGCTTTGTGCAATGTTTGGTCTTGTATAAATCATAGCGAACATCAAACTTATCCTTTGTTGATGCATACGATTACTTGAGATATCTCCTTCCTCTACCTTCGTTGCTAGGTGTTGTAGATTTTACTTGATTCTTTATGGTGTCGATGTGCAGTGTCTGTAACAGTAATAAAGGATAAGTATTGAAAATTGTACCACATGGATTGATGCTTTATCGGACTTGCTGATTTTAATAGTGCAATATATGTTCTAAATTAAATCAATACAACTAATATAACCAAATAACTTAGTAAAATAAAATCACAATAATTAAAAATACAATGAATAGAATTTGCACGTTAAATAAAAAGGTTAAACCATTTGGAATTGAGTAGTTAAGTGCTTAAACTCTCTTGATGGTGTTGACTGTTTTATGCATGTTAAGCTCAATTGTTGTATCATCTGTTATAGCACTGGGCAGAAACTAGCTTTATCCTCAACGGTAGCATGTTGGATGTCTTATATCTTTTATGCCTAACAATGACGGATTGTTATACTACGTAAGATATAGCATTACGTTCAAATTCTCTTTACCTCTGGTGAATCTACATAGTTCATCACTAATCTTAGATTAAGCATGGCTTTTATGACTCAATTAAACTTAATCTAGGAAACTCAATATAAGACCAAGTATTGCTCTGATATGTTCTACTAGGATAGGCTCTTTTGTGGCTCTTTCCTAGCTTGTATCAGTAAATGGATGGTCAGCCGAAACAATGACTTTAAATAAATACTATCAAAGCAAAAAGTGATTGCAAACATGCAGCAACATCTATATTCAGTCAATTAACCATCAAGTTAGTTTAACACTCAACCATAAATAAATTTAGTTCATAATTTGTGAAACGTAAATAAACAACCAAGTTTTAGCCATCGAATACATCTTCATGCTCAATGAAATACAACTAAACAAGAAAAGAATGAGAAAGAACGAATTCCAATTGATTCTGCTCAGGAACTCTGTTTCTTCTTTGTCTCTTTTCTGTTTTGATCTTGATTGACGACTTTTTTTTTTCTTTTCATGTACGCCTCTTTTTATAATCGCAAATTAAGGTAATTGAAAACTTTAGGGCGCGCATCTTCATATTAGAAAACTACAAATCGAATATGCGAATATCTTGCGGATTTTCTCTGTTAATGCTCGATGATTGCTACAGCAATGGCTACAACATCTTTATTATTCCAGACTTGCTCTAATTCTTCTATAGCCATGTTTGTTTGTCCTTTATAAATCCATTGCAACAACATCCTTTCCATAAAATTTAAGTTTCCAATTACCTATAATTAAGCATATGTTTTAGGCATACAATTATTCAAAAATTACATAAACTTTAATAAACTCAAACTAAAATGAATGTAATGCAAACTATCATTAAAGTGCACTAAAACACATCAATCACTCTTTAAGTAGTCTTGATTTAAGCCTAAAAATGTCATGATAACTCTTATTTCATAGAGTTATCACACCCCCAAACTTAAATCATTACTTGTCCTCAAGTAATGACTACAACACTAACACTACAATCACACAATCATGCAATAAGTAACTTAGCTCTATTATCAAATTTGCAAGGATTCTTCAACCTTCAGATCACACTCTTAATCATACAAAAATTTCCATAGCAGTTCAAGTTCTAGACTTAGGCCTCATTCTGTCCAACTTGTATGTGTGCCACTTTGATAAGATTTCAGGTGCTTATAACATTACACAAACATAAAATTTAGAGGTAGAACAAAATTATATTTACATCTAGGGGCAAAAGTTACAAGTCAACTCAAACTGTGCTATTTAGCAAACATGTTAATCTGTCAAGAAACTCTCTTCAATGTATCATAAATTTTTCATGTGAATATCAATAAGTTGTAATGATAACACTCAAATACTTAACCAATGCATAAATCAGAGTTGTTGTAGCAATATGTACAATATATTAATATTTATAGACATCTTTTGTTCAAGTATAAACACGAGGCTCATGAATATACCTGACTATTTCCAAATCTTAGAAATAGGACTTAATATAAAAGTGTTTTTTTTTTTTTTATATTCTACAACAATGCTCATAGCTCTTGTTGCTTTTAGACTCAAGTATGCATATAGAGTATACAGTTACTCAACAACTTAAGCCATAAGAGCAACAATTATCTAACAGCAAGCACCTATTTTGTTTATTTTTCTTCCCCCTCCCCCAAACTTGAGATTTTTCTGCCCTTTTTGTGTCCTCTAATTTTTGCTCCAGCATTCTCATAGGACTTACTCAAAGCTTATGTGTAATGACAAAATTCAGTCTTTGTCCATGAACTGTTCTACTTGGTACTTTAAAATTAACACTCAAGTTATCCTCATTGGGCTTTTATTAGATCCACTCACAATTAGATAACAAAGCTACATACCACACTACACACACTTTGCAAAAATATATTCTAAACACAATAATATAACTTAGCACAACTCCCCTCAAACTTGAAAGGTGTTATGTCCTCACATGCACACAAAAACAATCAAACTACACATGCAGATGGTGGTAAAAAGCATTAAAAAAAAGACAAGTTACGGGAAAGAAAAGTAAATTGGTAAGGGAACTCACGGTGTAATCTATTTTCTTTGATATAAGATTCACTTCTTTTTTGTGGCATTCCTCAAATAGTCTTTAGAGGAACCTTGAGGTGTGGCTGCATACTTCTATTTCTTCTGGCGTGGCGTTGGACTGGTTGAGGGAGTACAAGCAGGAGCAGTAAAGGTGGGCTGAGTGGATCTTGTACGTTTGTGCTCTGGTTCTTCTGGTGCTGCAGCACCTCCAGAGGTGGCCCCTCTATGTTTGTTGGTTGTCTTGGTGAAGATTGAGCTGGAGGTTAGAGGGTTGCAGCTGAGGCAGATTTTGCTGCAGCAGCTTTCTTAGTAGTTATTTCAGCAATGATGTGCAAGAGGCGCTTATTTGCTGTAGGTGTTTGAGCGACCCTTTCAGCAGCTGCTTCTAACTCTGCATCGATATCTGCTGAAACATCCTCGGAGTCCTCTTCACTTTTGACTTTTTCTTTACCCTTACGAGATGGGATTAGGACTGGTGGTTCTTTCTCGGGTTTATCATCATCCTCATCTCCAATGGTATGCTTTCTTCTTTTCTTGGGGGTGTGATATTTGATGGCTCAACTTTGTCATCCCCTAAATCCCATGCTTTCTCATTTTTTGTGAGTTGTGGGCTTCTGACTCAAGACCCTCTACTTCTGTTGGTGCTGACTAGTCTTCCTCGTCTGGCTCAGCTTCACTATCTGGTTTTGTTACAGCTTCCTCACTCCCTGCTATTGGGTCTCTAAAGTTGAACTAGTAGAGTCAGCAAATCAGTGTTGGCTTTTCGTGAGCGTAGCAAATTGATCTTGATGGTTCTCCGAATGCATCAAGTATGCCCTTAATCTATTATTCTCTCTTTGTTATATAGACACATTAGGTATCACTTGGTTCTTGGTCTTCTCTCCAGATAACTCTTTGTGTACTAGTTACATCAGCGGTTAGTTATCTTTAGTTTCTCTAATAATTTTTTTGATTGTTCGAGCATTCAGAGCTCCTGCATTCTTAATGTGCTTATCTTGAACAGTGGACCACACAGATACCAAGCATAAGCTAGTAATAAGAGATGGAAACAAGAGGGTTCTTTGTTTTATGTTGTTTTCATGGCACAAGCCCCTAATTTCCCTTTCAATAATAGCTCCGCATCGATTGGTTTGCCTTACGAACAATGACATATAAAAGCACCGATATCACATCGTCTAGATTTTAAAAATTTGGCCCGTACTTTAGCAATAGGTTTAAGTCGATTCGATTGATCAGTCGACCTTCCTCATTAGCCCATGATGTCCCTACTACAGTAAGGGTTTTTAATACGTTATTCCATCTTTTATCAGTCATATTTACAATCAGTTTGGAATACTCACACTCTACGTCAGAGGGCAAGTTGTAAAACGCGTTAATGACTTGTGGGTCTAAAGGGACGAGGGAGTTTCTTACCCAAATTGTTTTTTGTTCCTATCCCAGCATATTGGCATAGAATTCCTTCACTATTGGCACCGGGGTCCGTTCGATGTTGACAAAGTCTACCCGTCCTCGCTTCTTCTACAATAGCTTGAATGGTCTGAATGATTCCTAAGGGCTTTGGTGGAAATTGGAAGCCTTTTGCTTCCAAAATTTTTCTAGGCTCTATAAGTTCTTCAAATTTCCCTTCTGCCTTGTAGCCCTGGAAGTGGGAAGGGTCCTTAAGACGTTGTGCTCCGATATTGTATTTAGGCATTACTGGAGCAAGTTGAAGGTACTTGTAAGAGAATGAAGGTGCAGTTGCTATAGGGAGTTGTAAGAGTATCGGTTTGGTTCCTGGAAGATAAAGATAAAATAAAATTAGGGTGTCCCTTATTTACACAGTGAAATTCTTATTTATACATGTTATAAAAATTAATTTAGGAAGGAAATCAATTTTAATGAGATAAACTTCGAAATATGGATTTTAAATTTAAAACAATTCTAATTTGGAATTGGAGAAGGATTGTGATGCGACAATTTAGGGATTGTAATCCCTTAAAATCGTGATCCATATTAACCACGCCAGCTGTCAACATTTTATAGCCTCAACAGTAAAAAGAAATTTCCCTCGCCTTATCACTTTATGCTTGGTAATTAATATGATCAACTTGCGTCTTTGACATCTTTGTAAAAACTCCATATTTTAATGAAAAGCTCCACCTCTCTGTCTTGTTAAGTGCAATGCTGCAGCAATCAACATGGGAGTCTCATCTCCTCTTACTGCTCTTTTTTTTTTTAATAGACATGAAAGGAAACTAGTTAATAGAATAAAGAAATTCATGAAAATTATAAAGAAAAACACGATAACCTAAGTCTAAAGAAAAAGAAAAAGAAATCAAGATAACTTCCCTAATTGTTGGGTTGCCTCCCAATCAACGCTTGATTTTTGGTCCTTTAGTCTGACCTTCCTTGATTTCTCACAATGTGGAATCTTTGAGGAGCAAGTCCTCTTTTGAGTGGTCTATAGCAGAATCCATGTAATGTTTTACTCTGTGGCCATTAACCTTGAATCTTGGTCTGTTCTTTCATCTAAAAGGTCTGCAACCCCATGATGATGAATTCTAATTAGCTTGAAAGATCCTGACCACTTAGATTTCAATTTACCTAGAAATAACTTTAATCTTGAGTTATAAAGCAAAACTAGTTGGCCTAGAATTAAGCTCCTTTACTGAATGTACTTGTCATGCCATTATTTTGTTTTCTCTTTGTAGATCCTTGTATTTTCATAGGAGAACAACCTTAATTCATCAAGTTCACAAAGTTGAAGTTTTCTTTGTTCTGCTGCAGCATATATATCCAGATTTAGTTGCTTTAATGCCCAATATGCTTTATGTTCTAGCTTAAGGGGTATGTGACAAGCTTTTCTATAGATGATTTTGTATGGAGACATGTCAATTGGTGTCTTGTATACTGTTCTGTAGGCCTATAAAAAGTCATGCAAACGCAATGACCAGTCCTTTCTGATGGCGTTCACCACTTTCTCTAAAATCTTTTTAATCCTCCGTTGGACACTTCTTATTGACCATTGGATTGTGAGTGATATGTTGTAGCAATCTTATACTTAATTCCATACTTAACCAATGCTGCAGCAAATATCTTGTTGCAAAAGTGAAACGCCGTCATTAATGATTGCTCTTGGAGTTCAAACTATGAAAAGATATTTTTCTGAAGAAAGTTCACCACTGCTTTGGCATCATTTGTTGGCAGTGCTGCAGCCTCCACCCATTTAGACACATAGTCCATAGCAACTAAAATATATAAGTTCCCAAAAGGATGGTGGGAGCAGCCCGAATCTATCCTCCATACATAAAAATCTCCACCTCAAAATGTTTGTTAATGGTATATCATGTCTTTGAGATATGTTTCTGTTCTTTGCTTTGTCACAACATTTAGCAAACTCATAAGCATATTTAAAATAGGGCATAACCTGATTGTAGAACTTTTGCGGTTGTTTTGTAATGTCCTCCGTATCTTTTGACATAGCATAAATGCAATATATGTGAGATTTCTTCATCAGGCACACATCTTTAGATCACATGGTCTGAGCATAACTTGTATAAATATGGATCATCCCACTAGTAGCTTTTAACAGCATGAAAAAATTTATTCTTCTGTTGATAATTCAAATCAGGTGGTAACAACCCACTCACCAAGTAATTAGCAAAATCTGCATACTATGGGAGTCCAGCTTACTGCAATATATGTGTATGTTGTAGCATTAACACTTGCTCATCATGGAATGTTTCAGTGATGTCTTGTTTGGTCAATGTTCTAACATCTACTTCTAGCCTTGAGAGATGATCTGCTACTTAATTTTTAGTCCTTTTTCTATCCTTGATCTCCAAATCAAACTCTTGTAACAATAGGATCCATCTTATCAATCTTGGTTTGGCATCATAGAATGTTTCAGTGATGTCTTGTTTCTTTTATTGCTGCATGGTCTGTGTAAACTATTACTTTGGTGCCCACCAAGTAGGCTCTGAATTTATCAAAGGCAAACACCACTGCTAGTAACTCTTTTTGAGTGGTGTAGTTGATCAGCGATAGTAAGAGTTTTGCTAGCATAGTAAATGGAGCGAAAAATCTTATTTTTTCTCTATCCCAGCACTGCTTTAACAGAATGGTTACTAGAATCACACATCAACTCAAAAGGTAGACTCCAATCTGGTGCTATAACAACTGGTGCTGTTACTAGAGCTTTCTTTAACTCACTAAAGGCTTTGAAACAATCTTCATCAAAATTAAAGGCCTATCATACATAACTGTTTAGCTATTTTGGAAAAGTCTTTGATGACCCTTCTGTAAAACCTAGCATGTCCCAAAAAACTTCTAATACCCTTGACTGAAGTTGGAGGTGGCAATTTATCTATCACCTCTATCCCATTCTTGAACACTCTATGACCCATAACTATGCCTTCTTGTACCATAAAGTGGCATTTTTGCCAATTAAGTACCAAGTTTGTCTCTCACACCTTTTAAGCACATCTTAAGTTATGCAAACAATTTTCATATGTCTCTGAGAAATCATCCATGAAAACTTCAATGTCTTCTCAACCATATCTGAAAGATGGACATCATCGCCTTTAGAAAGGTTCTTTGGAGCATTGCGTAGACAAATGGCATTTTTCTGAAAGTAAAAATTTCATAAGGGTAGGTGAATGTGGTTTTCTCTTGGTCCTCCGGTGCTATAGCAATCTGGTTGTAGCCTGAATACCCATATAAGAAGCAGTAATAATGTTTTCCAACAAGTTTGTCCAGCATCTGATCTATAAATGGCAGTGAGAAGTGATCATTCCTTGTGGTTTTGTTAAGTTTCCTATAGTCCATACAGACTCTCCATCTTGTTACTGTTCTTGTGGGAATAAGTTCATTCTTCTCATTTGCTACAATAGTTACTCCACCTTTCTATGGAACATATTGTACTAGGCTCACCCAAGAACTATCATAGATCGGGTATATGATCCCAGCATCTAGCCATTTGATGATCTCTTTTTTTACAACTTCTTTCATGATAGGTTTTAGTCTCCTATGTTGCTCTACTGAATTGTTGTAACAGTCATCCAGTAGAATCTTGTGCATGCATATGGATGGGCTGATTTCCTTAATATCTGTCATAGTCCATCCAATTGCCTTTTTGTATTTCCCCAGCACTTCTACCAAACTCCTTTCTTGATCTGTATTTAAAGAAGATGAAATAATTATAGGAAGTGTATTAATTTTTGCCAAGATAAACATATTTCAAGTGTGAAGGTAAAAGTTTCAATTCTAAAATAGGAGGTGATTCAATAGATGAAACTGTTGGTTTTACTTCCCTATTTGAAATATCTAGAGATTCAAAGTGTTTGTCATGTCTTACAAATTGCTTTTCTCTTAACCATACTATCTAGGTTGCTGCTGCAACCTCTTCTTCAAGTTCTTCAAAAGTAGCAGCTCTGTTTTCTTTTTTGTTGTTGTCTATTTTTCTATCCTGATAAGATTCTACAACACTCAAGAAATTACAGTCTTCAACCTTATCAGAACTTTTCATAGCTTCCAGCACATTGAAGGTGACTTGTTGGTCATTCACCCTCATGGTTAACTCTGCTTTCTGCACATCAATTAGGGTCTTCTCTGTTATTAGGAAATGTCTACCAAGTATAATTGGTACTTCATTGTCTGCCTCAAAATCTAGTACAATAAAATCTACTGGAAAAATTAATTTGTCTACTTTTACCAAGACATCTTCAATCTTACGCTCAGGATATGCATGAGATATGTTAGCAAGTTGTATTATTGTTGGTCTGCATTCACCAACTCCCAATTGCTTAAATACAGATAAGGGCATGAGATTGATGCTTGCTCCTAAGTCACAAAGTGCTCTACCGTTGTACCTAGTTCCAATAGAACATGGTATTGTGAAGCTTCTTGGATCTTTCAGTTTTTGAGGAATCTTATTCTGAAGCATATAACTGCATTCTTGTGTTAGAGCGGCCACTAGACTACATAGGATATTTACTAATATGGGTGGCATGCCAATAGAGTTTGACGTGGGAGATTTAAACTCGATCCTAAGAACTGAGAATGAGGGCTTACAGCTTTATACCTCTAGAAAAGAACTTATGTTCAACCATTTTCTTCATGTTAACGGGGTGAGGAACATTTGTAAGCATAGAGACCTTACTAATGATGTGTGCTCCTTCCCCTTCCGATCACAACTTTTACCTCTACAGGTTCGAGTACTTCATAACATCCTTTAGCATATAATACCTAGGAAGGGACATGCTGATGAGGTAACTTGGTTGGATGTGGGACTATTGGATTATATTATTAAACAGACGCCAGTTAATACAAAGTATGTGATCCTTAGGCATATTTTTAATACTCTTGGGGTGAGCAATCATTTACTTTCCTATGGTAAGATTATTTACTAAGATCGACGACATTTTTTAGTACCCATTAATGAGTCAGTCTTTGAGGAGTCCAAGAGATTAGAGGGAGAGGCTATTACAAGAGTAGGATTTCATTGGAGGAATAAAAAATATGTTAAGATCACTTTTATCAAGAGCAAAGATACCCTGGTAGCCCTCGAGGATGATAAGATGCTCAATGATGTCATATATGTTCAATGATGTCCTATCAAGAGCTAGTCTTCGCGTATTGCGACCTACTGCAGCAGCACAGCTTGAGGAGCCTACTGCAGAGGAACATGATATGAACACTGACGAGCCTCTAGTTTTTGAAGGCCTTATACAGCAGTTGCTGGCTGAGATTTGATCTATCTCCTAGTAGCAGCGTCAGCTTCGGTCTCAGTTTGCTACCTTCCAACATTAGCAACAACGAATTCTTGATCAGTAGTAGTATATTTTGGATGATCAGCAATGTTTCTTCTCTGCCCTTAGTGTTCCACCTTCCCGCTTTACATCACATCCACCCAGTAGATTATTAGTTTTGTATCTATGAATTTTGTATAGACATACATTTTACATTCATTCATGTTATGCTACTTAGTTACATTTTATCTTTATTTGCTATGAGTTTGGTTATTTGGTTATATGATTAATTCATGCGATGGTTTGATGGTTTGGTAATTGTCTTCTGTGATGATCTTGATACTTGAGTGGTTGGTTTATGTGATATTGATGATTTAGTTATATAACTATTTTATTGAGTTACTGAAGTGTTTCTTGAGGATGTGCTTGTTGATAGGGGGAGTTTCTGTCAAACATTTAGTTTCGATAACCATTGCCCGAGTTGGGTAAAAATTTTCTATTTTTCCATTGCATTTCTTTCCTATTAACAACAAGGTTTCTTTTTTATGATTTTTGAATTTGTTAACATGGTTAAAATTGGCATAACTTGTTAAAATTAGGGGGAGTTAGTATTTTTGCAATTATTCACTCTATGAATAAATATAAGGTTTGTGGTAACTCTATTAAATAAGAGTTATTGTGAATTTTTAGATTTAAACTACTATTACTTAGAGAGTAAATGATGTGTTTAATTGTATTTTTAGATACATTTTTGCATGAGCAGTTGTTTAACCTTAATTTTAATAAATTGATTGTGTTTTAGAATACTTTATACTCTGATTATGTGCATGATTGTAGGAAAAAAAAAATCAAGTTTTAGGGATGGAATGCTACTGAGTAGACTTGCAAAAATGATAAAAGAACTTGGTTGTAGAGGAACTAAAACAGTTTGGAATAGAGAAGATGTTGTAGTTGTTGCTGTAGTAATCATGTAGCAACTATAGACGAGATTTTGCGCGTGTTTACTGAAAAATTGCAATCCAAGGTTTCCAAAAATGGAAGACACGCGGCCACACGCTTTTATTTGCCCTAATTCCAAGATATAAAAGGAGCACACATGAAAAGAACAAGGGAGACCCGTCATTAAAGACAAATAACAGAGAAAAAAAAGAGAAAAAGAGAGATTTGAGGGCTGCAACAGAGGATTCAAGGAGAAAAAGAAGCAGATCGCAAGATCAATCGGAACTTAATTACTAATCTTTATTATATTGTTTTCTTTGCTTTACGAGAATGTATTTGATGGATAAAACGATTTTTGTTTATGTTTTATCTTTTATCATGAACCAAATTTTGTTGTGGTTGAGTGTTAAACAAGCTTAATGATTATTTGACTGATATATATATGTTGCTCAAAATCTACTGTAGTATTTTGTATTGATTTTACTTATTGTAATTTTTTATTTCAGCTGACTACCCATTTAGTGGATACTAGCTAAGAAAGAGCCTAAAAAAGGTTTGATTTAGTGGAACAACTTAAGAAAGTACATGGTTTTAGAATGAGTTTCCCAAGTTGAGTTAATCTCGATTTGAATAGGGTCATGCATCATCTAAAATTAGTGAAAAACTAAATATAGGGATTCACCTTGTAGGGCAATTGGAACCTAGAACGCATAATGCTATATCTAATTTAGCGTAATAATTGGTCACTGTTTGGTTGCATTTAGATATAAGATATCCAATAGGTGACAGTTGAGGATGCATGAAGGATTCTGCCTAGTGTTGTAGGAGATGCTGTAGCAACAGAGTCTTCATTGAAAAAGCAGTCAATCCCATTAAGTGAGTTTAATCACTCAACTACTCCTTTCCCATTGAGTTTTTTTTTTATGTTTTACTTGAGAATTTCCCTTATTGCATTTTTAATTTCATTACTTATTTTATTTCAATTTACTTATCATTATATTACTTGTGTGGTACACTTGTACATTGACACCTATAGCAATAAGTATGCCACCCAACAAGTTTTTAGCGTTGTTGCTGGGGATTGAGTGTTTATTGTGATTTGTGAAACTAATTTTAGTTGGTGCCAAATTTTTATTTTTCTTTTAATTTGTTTACTTTATCAACAGAAGTGCTCTAGCAACCCTTGCATGCACAAATACAAACCTGTTGAGTTCTAGTTTGATTCAGAAATTAAAAGAAGTGCAAGGAGATTGAGAAGAGAGCATAAAAATTTAAAAGCTGCTGTAGACATAGATAATTTGCATGACATAGGGATTTTGAACCCTCGAGGAGAAATAGAGCTACTCAATACACAAGGAGGTCATGAAGGTCAGAATGGGAGAATTATTCATGGGCAACTAGGGAACAACAATTCCACATGGCAGATGATAGAGATAGAGCCATTAGAAATTATGTCGTGTTGACCCCTCAAGTCATAAATCCTAGAATAGTTAGACCTGAAGTACAAGCTGATAACTTGAGCTCAAACCAATGATGTTTTAGATGCTTCAAACAGTAGGGCAATTCAATGGACTACCATAAGAAGATCCTCACTTTCATCTTAAATTATTTTTGGAAGTAAGTGATGCTTTCAAGATTGCTGGAGCGTCATAGAAAGTATTGAGACTCAGACTTTTCCTATTTTCCCTAAGGAATCGAGCAAGAGAACAATTGAACTCTCTACCACCTGACTCCATTACCACATGGAATGATTTGGCTGATAAATTTTTAAAGAAGTACTTCCCATCGACCAAGAATGCAAAATTAAGGAATGAGATCACATCTTTCTATCAACTTGAAGGTAAAAGTTTGTATGATGCATGGGAAAGATTTAAGAAGTCACATAGGAGATGTCATCATCATGGTTTTCTTTGCTGTATACAATTGGAGACTTTCTACAATGGTCTCAACCCAAGCACTAGATTGATGGTGGATGCTTTAACAAATGGGGCCTTGTTGTCTAAATCTTACAATGAGGCTTATGAAATTTTTAAGAGGATAACTAATAACAACTATCAGTGGCCATCAACCAGACAAGCTGCATCAAAAGGAACAGTAAGAGTCCATAATGTAGATGCTTTGACAGCATTATCAGCTCAAGTAACTTCATTAACAAATATGGTAAAGGCTATGACTACTACTCTAGCAATTTTCAACTAAATTTCTTAGGTATCTTATGTTTATTGTGGAGAAGGTCATTTATTTGATAATTGTCCCTGAAATCCAGCTTCGGTTAACTATGTGGGCAACTTTAACAAGCAAAACCAAAATAATTCTTACCTATACACTTACAACCCTAGATGGAGACAGTACCGAAACATTTTCATGGAGCAATAACAATTAACATGCTGCAGTATCCAGTGGACAGAATAGGTCCACAGGCATGCTCAACCACCTAGATTTCACCAGTAAAATCAAGGGCAAAGAAATACCAGCAATGATTAACTCAATTCTCTTGAAACTTTGATTAAGGAGTATATTGTGAAGAATAGTTGTCCAAAGTCAAGTCGCATCCTTAAGAAAATTAGAAAATCAGATTGGACAACTTGCTATAGCATTAAGCAACAAACCCCAAATTAGTTTACCCAACAACACAAAGGATTTAAGAAACGAAGGAAAAGAGCATTGAAAAGTGATTAACTTAAGGTCTGGAAAGATTGTTCATATTCTAGTAGGTGTACCAAAAAGAAGAGTTGAACTCATTTCAACCCAAGAAGAAATTCAAGTCTAAAAAGAATCACAACATCCCACTTTTCAGCCCACTGGTGTAAACAGCCAAGCTACAACATCTGCAGAAAATGATGATCTAATATCTGTTGGTGATGTTACTACAACACTAACCATATTAGCCCAAAACATGAAAAAAAGAAGCAGTCTATACAGCCTGCTACATCACAGCAGTTTAGGCACCCACTACCTTTTCCACAAAGATTCCAGAAGCAAAAATAAGATAAACAATTCAACAAATTCTTGGAGGTGTTAAAGCAGCTAAATATCAACATTCATTTTGTGGAAGCTTTAAAACAAATGTCAAATTATGTGAAGTTTTTTAAGGATATTTTGGCAAGGAAAAGAAGGTTTGGCGAGTTTCACACAAGAATACAGCCATATGCTTCAGAATAAAATCACTCAGAAGCTAAAGGATCCAGGAAACTTTACAATCTGATGCTCTATAGGAATTAAATACAGTGGTAATGCACTCTGTGATTTAGGGGCAAGATCAATTCTATACCTTTATCAGTGTTCAACCAATTGGGAGTTTGAGATGTTAGACCAACAACAGTGATTTTACAACTTACTGATAGATCTCATGCCTATCCAAAAAGCAAGATTGAAGATGTATTTGTAAAAGTGGATAAATTTAATTTTTTCAGTGGATTTCAATGTGTTGGACTTTGAGGTAGATAAAGAAGTGATAATCATTTTAGGCAGGAAAGACTCTAATTGCTGTACAAAAATGAGAACTGACTATGCGGGTAAATGATCAGCAAGTTACCTTCAATGTCCTACATGCCATGAAGAGTCCTGATGATATTAAAGACTGTAATTTTATCAGTGTTGTGGATTTTGCTGTAGTAGAGAGATTAAACAGTTGTAGTAATGAAGAAATCAAGGCTATAACATTTAAAGAACTTAAAGATAAAGATCTCGAAAAGACTAACATGGTATGGTTAGGAGAGAAGTAACCCCTAAGAACTGTAAAGCACTTTGAATTTTTAGATCTCTCAAATAGGGAAGTTAGTCACCTCCTGTTTTAGAATTGCAACTTTTACCCTCATATCTAAAGTATGTTTATCTTTGTGACAATGACGTACTTCCTGTAATTATTTCATCTTTTTTTAATGCAGATCAAGAAAAGAGCTTGGTGGATGGATTGGGGAAATACAAGAAGGCCATCAGATGGACCATGGCAGATGTCAAAAGAATCAACCCCTCCATATGCATGCAAAATATTTTATTATAGGTTTACTACAATAATTCTATAGAGCAACAAAGAATATTAAATCCCATAATGAAGGAAGTTATAAAGAAAGAGATCATTAAGTGGCTTGATATTGGAATCATTTATCTAATATCAAATAGTTCATGGGTAAGCCTAGTACAATGTGTTCTAAAGAAAAGTGGGGTAACAATTATAGCAAATGAAAAGAACGAGCTTATTCCCACAAGAACAGTAACTGGATAGAGAGTTTGTATGGATTATAAGAAGTTAAACAAAGCTAAAAAGAATGATCACCTCACATTGCCTTTCATAGATCAGATGCTGGATACACTTACTGGAAAAGAGTACTATTGTTTATTGGATGGATATTCAGGCTGCAACCAGATTGCTATAGCACCAGAGGATTAGAAGAAGACAACATTCACTTGTCCTTATAGAACCTTTGCTTTCAACTTTCCAAAGGTGTATGATGTCTACTTTTTCAGATATGGTTGAGCAAACACTTGAGGTATTCATAGATGATTTTTCAGTATTTCGGGAATCATATGATGATTGTTTGCATAATCTAGAAAATGTGCTTAAAAGATGTGAAGAGAAAAATTTAGTGTTGAATTGAGAAAAGTGTCATTTCATGATACAAGAATCGATAGTCCTAGGCCATAGAGTTTCTAGAAAGAGAATAGAGGTGAATAAGGAAAAAATAGAGGTCTTTGATAAACTTCCACCACTTACTTCAATAAAGGGCATCAAGAGTTTCTTAGGACATGATAAGTTCTATAGAAAGTTCCACCACTTACTTCAATAAAGGGCAACATTTATACTTTTTGCTGGAACATGATAGAACTTCAATTTTTATAAGAATTGCTTAAAGGCCTTTGTTGAGTTGAAGAGAACTCTTGTTACAGCATTAGTTGTTGTAGCACCTAATTGGAGTATGCCTTTTGAATTAATGTGTAATACTAGCGACCACTGCTCTGTTAGAGCAGTGCTAGGGCAGAGGAAATGGAAGCTTTTTCACTCCATTTATTATGCCAATAAAACCTTAGCTGATGCACAACTCAACTACACTACTATTGAAAAGGAGTTATTGGCATTTATTTTTACATTTGATAAATTGAGAGCCTATTTGGTTGGCACCAAAATGACTGTTTATACAGATCACTCAACTATAAAGTATTTGATTTCAAAGAAAGATGTCAAACTAAGGTTAATTAGGTGGATTCTTTTACTACAAGATTTTGACCTAGAGATCAAGGACAACAAAGGCACTGAGAATCAAGTAGCATATCATCTCTCAAGGCTGGAAGCAGATGCAAGTACTCTAACTAAGCAAGACATAACAAAAATGTTTTCTAATGAGCAGTTGCTAATGATACAGCATGCACAGATGCTGTAGCAATTTGGATTTCCATGGTATGCTGATTTTGCTAATTGTTTGGTGAGTGGATTATTACCTCTTAATTTGAGCTACTAGAAGAAAAAGAGATTTCTCCATGATGTTAGAAGCTATCAGTGGGACGACCTTTACTTGTACAAGATGTGTTCCTGATGAAGAAATTTCAAACATTTTGCAGTCCTGTCATGCTGCAGTATATGGTGGACATTTCGGAGGACACAGAACAGTAGAAAAAGTTCTTTAATCAGCTTATTATTGGCCCTCTATTTTTAAGGATGCTTATAACTCTGTTAAATGTTGTGACAGGTGCCAAAGAACATAGGACATCTCTTAAAAGCATGAAATACCATTAACCAACATCTTGGAGGTTGAACTTTTTGATATATGGGGAATAGACTTTATGGGATCATTTCCACCCTCTTTTGGCAACTTATACAACTTAGTTGCTATGGACTATGTATGCAAGTGGGTAAAAGCTGCAACATTGCCAACAAATGATGATAAAGCAGTGGTGAAGTTTCTTCAAAATAACATTTTCTCAAGATTTGGCACTTCTAGAGCCATTACCAGTGATGAAGGAACTCATTTTTACAACAAGATATTTGTTGTGGCATTGGCTAAGTATAAGATTAAGCATAAAGTTGTTACAACATATTATCCACAAATAAGTGGTTAGACAGAAGTGTCCAAAGGGAGATAAAAAAATATTTTAGAGAAAGTGATGAATCCCAATTGAAAGGATTGATCTCTTAGATTAAATCCTTGTGTGTATACCGAACAACTTACAAAACCCCACTTGGCATGTCCCCCTCCAGAATTGTTTACGAGAAAGCGTGTCATTTATCCTTAGAGCTGGAGCACAAAGCATATTGGGCAATAAAACAATTGAACATGGATATCTTTCCTGCAGCAGAGCAGAGGAAGCTACAACTTTACGAGCTGGAAGAATTGAGGTTATTCTTCTACGAAAATGGAAGAATCTACAAGGAGAGGACCAAGCAATGACATGACAAGCAAATCGAGTAAAGGAAGCTCATTCCAAGTCAACAAGTCTTAATCTATAATTCAAGACTAAAACTCTTCCTGGGAAAATTATTTTCTAGATGGTTAGGACATTTTAAACTTATCAAAATTTATCCTCATAGGGCTGTGGAGCTTCAAGATGAAAGGATTGGCCAGGAATTCCAGGTGAATGGACAAAGAGTGAAGCATTACCTTGGAGCTGTTGTGAGCAATCCAAGAGAGAATTTGTTCCTAAAGGATCTAGCTTGAGCAATCAGGGATGGTCAAGTTAAAGGACTTAAAATCAAGCGCTGATTGAAAGACAACCCAATGACGGAAGTTGTTTCAAAATTGTTACAACATTATATTTAGTGTTAAACTTTGTTAATTTGTCTTTTTGTTATTTCAATTGTGCATATAATTTCTTTATTTTCTTTTATTTCGTTGTGTGAAATTACAGCAAATAAAAAAAAATATGGGCAAAGAAGCCAAAAAGAATTGTTGCAACATCATATACAGCATGACAGTTACAAGATAGTTCTCAAACAACGAAGGCACTTATCATTAATGCCGCAACAACGAATTAATTGCTATAACAATTATTTTTACTGTTACACTGACAATTTTGGATTTTTACCGTTAGAGGGCTGACACGCTTTTGTCAGCAGATCATAATTTGTGATAAGGACGATTCTGCAACTCCTGATTTGCTATGACACATAACCTTTCCTTTCATTTTTGAAACTTGTTTTTAAAATTCAAAAATATATTTCCAAGTTTATCTAATTAATTACCTTTCTCTTTCCACTTTCCTTTTGCTATAAATTAGGGATTTACTTCAACTATTTCAATGTCACTATAACTCTTTCTTTCCCCGTCTGTAACTCTCAACATCTTTACAATTCTTTTTCATGTTCTATTTTTCTTTCCAGCAAAATACAACTCTGTTCAAATTACTACAAAAATGCCAAAAATTAAAGCACGTGCTGGTATATTAAAGGATCCTGCGCAATTCCACAACCACAAAGCCAAGGAAAATTTTGAAGACACTATCGAGCCTCAGAAAATTCTAGGAGAAAAGGGTTTTCAATTTCCAAAACAACCAACAAGGATGATGAACAACATTTATACTGTTGTAGCACATAGAGGATGGATGAAGTTTTGTGCTCACCCCCAAGACCCTGTTATCTGAGTCGTTAAAGAGTTCTATTTCAACATGTTACAATAGGACCAATGCAATATCTTTGTGAGGCAAGTGCAAGTACTTTTAGACTCTCAAGTTATTAATGCTTTTTATGACTTGCCTGCTGTGATTGATTGTGAGTAAAGAAGTGGGGGGGGGGGGTTTAAGACCTTGACTATTCAGGGTAGTGAATGGATGAATAAGGATAGTAGAGTAGTCAATAGGATAGACTTGAAGCCTATTGCTAAGGTTTGGGTGAAATTTTTGAAATCTAGATTGATGCCAGCCACCTACACTACTATTGTTTCCCAAGATAGACTCATACTTTTTTATGCTATAGTCAAGGGTTTAGCCATAGATGTTGAGAAGATCATTGAAAAAGAAATTCTAGAGTGCACAACAAAGAAGTAAAAATTTATTGCCTTGCTGTTTCTTTCACTGATCACAGGTATTTGTGAGGCCTCTGGGGTGAAATTTGAGGCAAGTGACGAGAGAGTGAAGAATGAAGGGGTTATCATAGATAGGACAGTCAAAAGGATTGTTGTGGAATCTACTACTGCAGCAACCCTAGAACACCCTACTGCAGCTAAGACAAAGCAAGCCACAGGGAATGAGAAGATGCTACAAGAGCTCAATGAAAGCATAAATGCATGTGTCCAAGCACAAATGGAAGAAAATCAGAAGTTTTGGACTTACTTAGTGCATCTTGAAGCACAAAAGCATCAATTTGTCATATCTATGTGGATGTTCCTGAGTTACTGCTGCAGTAATTTAATTTTCAGAGAGCTAAGGAGACTGCTCCAATAGCAGAAAGCAAAGACGTAAAGAGTGGATGAGAGTCAACAGAAGAGTGGCAGTAGGAATAAGGGGAGGCTGAAAATGCTGAAGCAAAAGAAGAAGAAGAAGAAGAGGAAAAGTAGAAGAACCACCAGTTGTGACTCTTAAAAGTAAGGGTAAAGAGAAAATTTTGATTGAAGAGGAGTTTGAGATAGAGAAAGAAGAGGTTATCGATGCAGCTTTAGAGGAGGCCATCAGCAGGGCCACAATGACAGAAGAAGCAAAAAGGCGTTTGAGGGAAATCATTGCGAGCATCACTACTGAGCAACCAGCAACAACAACTCTTACACCAGCCGCTATAAAGAAAACTCCTACCAAGTCTGCTGTATCAATTCCAATGCATCCGACAAAAGAAAAAATGCACAACCTTCTAGAGGTGCTGCAACAGTGCAAGCACTAGAAGAAATAGAACCAAAGAAAACAAAGATAATTCTACCCAAAGTCACAGAAGTTGTTGGAACCCCTCCAACCAGCCCGACCAAAAGCCAAAAGAAAAGATAACTAGTTACTGCACTACTAGGTTCACCTAAGAAACGTTTGAGAAGTGAATCAAAGAAGAAATAAACCTTTTCAACATGTGCTGCAACATTGTTTCTAATAATAGGGGAGTATCCCCTGCCAGCCCAGTTTAATTTTTCTATTTCTAAAAACGTTTCTTTTCTTTTATTCATTTCATCTTGTTTATTGAGAATTTATTTTTATTAATGTATGCATGTTTATCTTTAAATCATTTTGTGTGCATGTGAGGACATAACACCTCTCAAGTTTGGGGGGTGTGTTATGGTATTTTGTGTCTATGAATGCATTTGTTTGTGTTGTGTGTGTAGCTCTGTTTATCCAGAATTCGTATTTGGATTAGAAAACCCAATGAGGATAAATTGAGTGTTGAAATGGGGAATGAATGACTGCCAAGTAGGGATAGTTTATAGATGAAGGTTGAAACTTTGTCTTAACACTTAGGCTTTGGTTGAGTTTTGTGAGTATATTGTAGTAAAATCAGATAGAGGAATAAGGTTAAAAATATCTCAAGTTTGTAGGGAACTTGAAAATTTTTTCAGAATTATAAAAAATTGTGCTAGTTATGGAATAAAATTATGCTCTAATGACTTAGTTGCTGAGAAACCAGGGCTAAGTATATACCTCATATGTAGGCTTGAGTAAAAAGGCCGTAAGAGTTATGAGCATTGCTGTAGTAACTGATATAAAAAAGAAAAAAAGAAAGTAAGATAGGTCCTCTGTATAGGATATTGAGTAGCCAGATCTGTTCATGAGTCCCACGCTCAGTCTTGAGTCAAAGGTGTCCAAAGATAAGATTATGTTATAGCATCTTAGATGTTTTTGCTTCAGCAACTCTGATCTATACATTGGTCAAGTAATTAAGTGATATCATTACAAGTGATAGGCATTAACATGAAACATCAATGTTACATTGAAGAGTGTAAAAAGAAAAATTATTGTAGCACAACTTGCAGCTATTTTTTACCGAAGTTCCTCTATATATGGATGTATTTGTGTTTGATCTTTAGGTTATATTTGATGCTTGTGTGATGTGCAGCAACTCTAAAACTTGATTAAAGTGCCACACACACACTTTGGACAGAATAAAACCTAAGTCTAGAACTAGAACTGCTTATGGCAATTTTGCATGTTTAAGAATGAAATTTGAGGGTTGAAAAATCCGAACAAGCTAGATGTCGAAGCTAAGTTGTTTGTTGAATGATTATGTGATTGAAGTGTTAGTATTGTTGTCATTACTTGAGGACAAGTAATAGTTTAAATTTGGAGGTGTGATAACTCTATGAAATGAGAGTTATTATAGCATTTTTATACTTAAACTACTATTACTTAGAGAGTAAATGATGTGTTTAATTGCATTTTTAGTTACATTTTTGCATGACCAATTGTTTAAGCTTAATTTTAATAAATTGGTTGTGTTTTAGAATACTTTGTACTCTGATTAAGTGTATGATTGTAGGGGACCAAAAAGCTCAAGTTTTAGGGATGGAATGCTGTTGCATCAGACTTGAAAAGATGATAAAAGAACTTGGCTGTAGAGGAATTAAAACAAGTCTGGAACAGAGAAGATGTTGTAGCTGTTGCTTTAGTAATCCTGTAGCAACTGCATACGAGATTTCGCGCGTGTTTACTGAAAGATTACAATCCAAGGTTTCCAAAATTGGAAGACACGTGGCCACACACTTTTGATTGCCCTAATTCCTATATATAAAAAGGAGTACACATGCAAAGAAAAAAAAAGAGTCGTCATTAAAGACAAATAACAAAGAAAACCAAAAAAGAAAAAGAAAAAGAGAGATTTAAAGGCTGCAACAGAGGATTCAAGGAGAAAAAGAATGATAGATCGCAAGATCAAGCGGAACTTAATTCCTAATCTTTATTATATTGTTTTCTTTGCTTTATGGGAATGTATTTGATGGCTAAAACGATTTTTGTTTCTGTTTTATCTTTTATCATGAACTAAATTTTGTTGTGGTTGAGTGTTAAACTAGTTTAATGATTATTTGACTGATATGTATGTGTTGCTCAGAATCTGCTGTAACATTTTGTCTTAATTTTACGTATTGCAATTCCTTATTTTAGCTGACCACCAATTTAGTGGATACTAGCTACGAAGGAGCCTAAAAAAAGTCTAACTTAGTGGAACTAATTAAGACAATACATGGTTTTAGATTGGATTTTCCAAATTGAGTTAATCTCGATTTGAATAGGGTCATACTTGATCTAAAATTAGTGAAGAACTAAACATAGGGATTTACCTTGTAGGGCAATTGGAACCTAGAATGCATAATTCTATATCTAATGTTAGTGTAACAACTAGTCACTGTTAGGTTGTATTTAGATATAAGATATCTAACAGGCGACAACTGAGGATGCATGAGGTATTCTGCTCAGTGTTGTAGGAGATGCTGTAGCAACAGAGTCTTAATCGAAAAAACAGTCAATACCATTAAGTGAATTTAATCACTCAACTACTCCTTTCCCATTGAGTTTGTCTTTATGTTTGACTTGAGAATTTTCCTTATTGCATTTTTTATTTCATTAGTTCATTAGTTTCATTAATTATTTTACTTTAATTTAAATTAAAATGCATTGTTAAGATTGCTGTAGCAAATCGTATAGCATCGATCCTTGTGGATTCGACCTGAATACTCATTATTATATTACTTGTTGTGTACACTTGCACATTGACACCTAAAACAATAAGTATACAACCCAACAGTTTGTCATCATCAAACTGCCTTGTGCTTAAAATTTGTTTATTCTTTCATAGATTCATACTTTGGTCTATCATTTTGTACACACACATACTTGTGAGAGTAAAAATAATTGTAATCTTTATTTCAATATCAAAATTGAGTGATTGAATGTGTGGGAAACACTTTGGGAAAGAGGTGTGTTGTAAAGGTTTTATTGACTCATTAGAAGTCAATTGTAAGCATCTTGAAGCCTTGGGTTATAAGGCTTGGATAGTGGAATCCTCAAACTCGGTTAGCTTGGAGGTGTGGATGTAGGCAGAGCTTACTGAACCACGTAAAAATTTCATGTTTGCTCTATTTTCGCTTATCTCTTTAATTTTACTTATTATTAAATTTATTGCCATTGAATTTCCTAAGGCATTAGTTTAAATTGTTTTGTAATTTTTTTACTTAATTTTTAAAAAATCCAATTCACCTCCTCTATTAAGTTGTCGTATACGTGAACAGTATCGCTTACGTAAATAGTACTCTGACTCCAAAAATACAACTAATGGCTCTGATGCTATTGTTAGGAAATTTGATGGGTGAAGCAGGCACACAAGTAGAGTGAAATTAGAAATAATGATCACATAAGGATACTAGAATTTATATGGTTCAACTTTTACCCTACGTCCACGGGCAAAAACATAAGGATAAAACTTTACTAGTGAAATGAGGATTACAAGTATTGTAATATTTTTGGTTTATTACCTGAACCTCAATGCATCCAATCTCTCACTCACTAATGTCCTAAGAACTTTATAATTTTAAGCTCTCAAATCTTTTAAACTCTCATCTCACTCTCACAAATTGAATGCAAAGTTCTCAAATGAGATTTTGCATTTATAGGAAAAAAATTTGCCTGGAAGTCAAATATTGCGGCCCCCCCTTTTTTCCTTCTTTTTTTTAAACATTACAGCACCACCAAAAATGGTGGGCCGCGTGATCATAGGTGCACTGCTTTTTATTTTTTTGACTTTAACATCTCTCTTATCAAAACCACCGCAAGTTCCTCCCTTTCTTCCCCAAGCACCTCCTTCTCTACATTCTTGCTTTGTCGTGATACTAGTTTTCTGATGATGGTGGTGGCCGGTGGGGGTGATGTCGTCAGTGATGAAATCCATTTTGGTCAACAAGTTGCATTTTACTTTTATTTTTTTATTTAAGAAATTTTTTCTAGATTTGTATTTTAAATGATGGTGATGGGTTTATAAGTTTTTTCTTTTCTTAGTTTAAAAGATGTCGTTTTTTGCTAAACAGGTGAAATGATAATTTTACCCCTATGACGTCAGCGAAGTTATAACAGGGTGCCAATGGAAGTGGACGGGTGCAAGACAATGTAATTTCAGGTGGAAGTCAGCCAAAAAGAAAAAAGATATCTATATTTTTAAAAAATTACAAGAAAACAGTTGGTTGATGGATAATTACCTTAAGTGAATTTAAAATTTTATTTAGAAACAATTTTTTCCTTTTATAATGTCATATAATTTGTATATTTTTTTCGTTGTGCAAACAATCTAAATTTTGGGATTAATTTACCAAACATATTTAAAAAATTATTTTAGAAGTGATAGTCTCATAATCTAAATTTAGCAAACATATTATGAAATTATTTCCAAAGTTAATTATTTCAAAATCTAATGTGGAAGTGATTTCTTAAGAATCAATGCAACCCCAAACAAATCCTTGGTCCTAGATCAATAATAACTACGTAATTAATCCTTTGTTTAAATGTTATTCTAGATAGGCCCATAATAAATGTCGTGTCTATGTAATTATATATTTACCCTAAACCATTATTTGTTCTAATGATTACTTTTAATATATCTATGTTTATAAATAAATTACAAATTATTATTATTATTTAATAAAAAAAATTATTGAATAAATTGCGGCCATATAATTAAATGATTAATTACCACAAGCAGTTTAGGTAAGCATTATTTGTATATATTTCATCTTGTAAGTATACATTCTTATGATTCATGAAATTATATCTTAAGCTAACGGGACTTTGACTGCTTACATAAATCTCACTTAGTTATAATTCAAAAGATATAATACATAAATACAAGTTCATTACCTACTCAAGACTAAGGTTGATTAAGCTTATACTTCACTTCATGTTCAAAACTAACCTAATTGAAGTCTCTACTTCAGTGATCAAGATAAAATCACTCACAATAGAAATAATAAAGCTAAATCCTTACATAATGAAATGCTCATTTTAGTAATAGCAGCAAACAATTTTTTATTTATAAAGATCAACTTGTAATTTATATCTTTTAGTTTAAAATATTATGCCTTATACATAAACCACATACTTTATACTTTATAAATGAGTGCTAGCAATATATACTCCAAATAAACCACCCAACCATATTAATATAATCATCAAGAGCTATATGAAACGATAAAATCCATCTTCAATCAAGAAAAAATCTGTTTGAAACACATATAGGTGCATACCAAAACTAAAGTAATATATTTACAAGTGAAGTGACCACTACAAGAAAAAAGAGATATGGCAACAGGAATTCAGCAACATGCATGCGACGCGTGTTGTAAAATATGATATTTAACAACATTTTAAGATCGTGCATTGTTAAAAATTGCTTAAAGTTTACTTTCAACAACATGCTTTAAGGCGCATTGTGAAAAACATTATTACAATAGTTTTCTGATTGTGGCGGTTTTGGTAAGACAAATAACAACGTGCAATATAAGCATGTTGTTAAAAAATTCATTTTCGACAACGTTCTAAAAGGCACATTGCTATCGAGAATGTAGCACAACATTTTTTAGTTTGTTGTCATTTTTTTTCAACCATGAAATAATTTGCCATATGTGAAAAATGTTTATATTTATAATTTCTCTATATTAATAATAAAGTTTTTTCAAATTAAAACCTAGTAATAAAAAAGTGACCAACCGATTTTAAATAAAAGGTGGTTATTCATATAATAATTGAATTTATCCTATTAAATAATTAATTTATTTTTGTATAAAATGTAAATAATTTTTTTTACCACAAATAATTTTTTAAAATAAAAAATGACATAAATACATTCAAATCTATTTATTATTTTCAACTAATGAAAATCTCTTTTGTCAGCCTAAAAAAAAAGGCAAAATAAAAAAATCTACATTATCAACTAATAGAAAATAATATCTTAATTACTAATAAGTCAAAACGTTAGCACTTAGTAAAGTTACCTAATCTCACTTTTTCACTTTCTCACTTTCTAGCATTATCTTTCTCTTTACTTGTTTTCTTCCTCTTGGTGAAAATCCCGCAACTATTTCTTCCTCTTCGTGACTGTCAAGAAAAAATAAGGTTTTGGTCTTCTTTATTTCAACTCACATTCTCTCTATTGGAACTTAAATTGAGTTACTCTTTGATTTTTTATATAAAATTCCAGATGTATAAGTTGTGGTCCTAAGGAGAAGAAGCTTTTGACTGTGGTCCAGAACAAAGAACACAACATCCTTGAAATTGAAAAGGTCTATATATATTTCATTCTTGATTGTTTGTTTGCAAGTAAAATAACATGAAAAAGTGTCTCTTTTACTCTTTGTCAATAATGGGTATCGTCTGTTTTACTCTTAGTTAAAGATGTCTCTTTTACTCTTCGATAATGGTTTGTTTATCAAAAATAATAAAAGTAATAATACTAGTGTGTATTCATCTGTTTTCTTATTACAAAATAAATAAATTTTTTTCTTATTTACTTTTGTGTTGACATTTAAACTAGTAAATATTATAGAAGATATTGAATTTAAAAAATAACAATTATACAAAGTCTTACGAAACTAAAATATAAAGAGTCTTGTGTAACTTTGTTCTTGTCTTGATTATATTGTTATGTAACTTTTTATATTCTCAACTTACTCTTTGCTCATGTAAACAGGTTTTAATAGTTGTTTGAAAATGGATAAAGGATGGGTTCACCTATCAAGGTACTATTTTGCCTTCTTTCTAAATATTATTTTTCATTTTTCCTCTTAAAAAAAAACAATTTGTCTGTACGAAATTAGTAAAATTCAAATAACTTTCCAATTTGGTAAAATCTTTATTGTAGACACACATAGGATTATAGGTTGGGAGTGCGTAACTTTGTCAATAATGCACGTGCTTGTTTTGGAAACTTAGATGTTATAGTATGTCCCTGTAGATATTGTAAGAATTTACAACGCAACCATTTTGATATAGTCTATGAGCACTTGATTATTAAGGGTATGGATCTGACTTATACAAATTGAGTCCTTCATGGGGAGAGTTCTACTGCAACAATGCAATACAAAGGTGAGGGGAATACATACACATCAAATCAACACATAGATTTTGAAATGATAGAAATTTATAAGATGTATAAAGATCAAGCATGTTTTCAAGAAGCAAATGCTACAGAGAATACATATGTGGAAAGAGAGGAATTTCAAAATTTAGTTAGAGATGTCGAGACTCCATTGTACCCAAGCTATACAAAATACTCTAAAATGTCAGCAACTGTATCATTATTCAAGCATAACGTTACCCGCGGGTTATCTGACAGTAGTTTTAATGAGATGTTTCAAATTTTTTGTGATATGTCACCACCAGAAAATACACTTCCAGATTCTTTTTATTCAACAAAAAAATTGTTGAAGGCATTTGAACTTGGGTACGAGAAGATACATGCTTGTATAAATGATTGTTGTCCATTTAGAAAAGACTTGGAACATGCAAATACATGTCCTAAATGTGGTTCTTCTCTCTAGAAAGTTGATGAACGAACTAATAAGATTCATCAAGGCATACCTACAAAAGTCTTGCATTGTTTTCCAATAATACCAAGACTTAAGAGGATGTTTAGGATCACGAAATTGACAAAACAACTCAGATGGCACCAAAGTCATAAAAGCCAAGACGGTAATATGAGACATCCAGTTGATTCCCTCGCAAGGGAGACCATAAATAGAAAATGGCCATCGTTTGCATTAGAACCTCAAAATATCATATTTGGTCTTGCTACTGATGGTTTCAATCCTTTTCAAGATCTTAGCTTGAGTTATAGTTGTTGGTCTGTCATTTTATCTATGTACAACTTGCCTCCATGGTTATGCATGTCCAATGAAAACTTAATGTTGACTTTACTAATTCCTAGGCCAAAACAGCCCGGTAATGACATAAATGTTTACTTGGCACCACCTGTAGAAGATTTAAATGAGTTGTGGGTAAATGGAGTTAAGGTGTATGATGTTGTGGACAAATCAACATTTAATTTGAAAGTAATCTTGATGTGGACTATCAATGATTTTCCAGCTTATGCAAACACATAAGGATGGTCTACAAAAGGAAAGTTGGCATGTCCTGTATGTCATACAAACACATATTCAGAGTGATTACCACATTGTAAGAAACATGCGTACATGGGTTATAGACGGTTTCTTTCTCGTAAACATAGTTTTCGAAACAAGTGCAAATGGTTCAATGGGCATGTTGAAGAAAAAGGTAAGCCTAAATTGTTCATCGGTGAAGATATATACAAAGAAGTTAAAGATATTGTAAATGATTGGGGAAAAAGGAGGAAAAAAAAGAAAAAAAGAGCACAAATGAATCTAAATTTTGGAAAAAGAAATCTATATTTTTTGAATTGCCATATTGGAAGGTGAACTGTCATTAAATATGTTCTATGATAAATTTTTAGTGCTTTACTTTCTTGATTAAAATTTAAAATCTTAATAAACTTTGCTTTTTAATTTTTGTAGGACTAACATTTGTGGTAGCATAATTGGTACGCTTTTGAACATGAAAGGTAGGTCTAAAGATGGCCTTAATTCTCGCCTAGACCTTATACACTTGGACATTAGGAAGGATTTACAACCCCTGCTGAGCAATATGTCACTCTCGAAATACCCTCCGAGTTAATTTCCAACTGGAAACGAGAAGGTTACACTCATCTCCATCTTGGAGGCATAAGATTAATCCTTACCCTTCATGGGAGAAAAGGATTACCGGTTACATCTCAAATTGCTATGCTTGATGCGGTTCAAGCGATAAGAATCTTTGTTATAGTATGCACTCACAACCCTTCATGCGGGAAGTGTTTTTTACCTTTTATCGAACTTTAACCTTTCTCTTGAGACCAACTTGCCATGACCTTGAAAGTTCAAGTTCAAATTCAAGGTGCAGAGCAAATTTCGTCCACCAAAATTGCCACCCTACACCATCAACTGGTCTATCGGCTTCAAAATCATGCCTTAGATTTACCCACTCCAGAACACCATTCTGACACCCTCATGGTGTTAGCGGAATCCGACCAGATCCCCACAATCATCCAGATCCCGAGACAAATTCCCCGTCATGAGCTCATTAAGCTTATGCCTCTTGAATGGATCTCCAACTATGAGCAGTTCCATACCAATACAGCTCCAATCCAGACATCTGAAAGCATGTTTGAAAGACGACAAGATGGCACAGTCCGAATGACTTTTAAACCACCTCCCAGTGCTCCACAAGAGCCTCCTCGGCTCTCCTTTACTTATTCTTCAATGATCACAGCTGTTCAGACAGCTCAGGAAGATCTGCCCATTACAGGGTTTAATTCTGAAGGCTACCCTGTTTATCCAGCCAAACACAATGGCCATTTCCTATGGGATGTCCCCGGCTCAGGCATGTGTGACCCAAATTGTCCCTGCTGGGATGATTGGGAAGAGGACGACGATTATGCCCCCAAAAGGACAAAGAAAAAGAAAAAACCTCCAGTCCCATGTCAACACTGTGAACCTAAATCACCAAAAGATCCTCCACCCTACTGCCGGCTCTTTACCCATCTACCGAAAAGAGCTCAAATGGATTGCAAAACATTGCAAATCTGAAATTCCATCACCACTCCCAAACCCAACACCTATCGTCCAACCACTGGCTTGTATGATGTTTTCCTCTACTTCTTCAGATTACTCTTCTTCCTTTCCTCCTTTAGAACCTCACACAGATTCACAACGAAATGTTGTGTCCAAACCCTTTATCCATTCACCTATTACCTCCACTGGCCACCTTGAGCCCCCCAAGCCTTTTGAATCGGTTGTAACCCAAAATCTTTGAAACCGCGAGCGATGCTTTGTCGCATTCATTCCAAGTTGAAACAATCGGTTTATGCGATTGAGGCAGTTGACTCATTACTACCCGGATCATCTGCAAAATCTTCAATCCGAATTAGTTAACTTGATTCGAGTTACTGAGCCATGCTTGCCCAGAATCTGATAGCCCGAATTTGAAAGAGAGGAAAATTAGGCGCTTAAAAGCTGAACTTGCTCAGATTGAATCTGAAAAACAAAGACCTATCCTTTTTACCACATCACCACCAATACCTTCTATAGGTCCCACTTATCATCCATTTTCCTCTATGCTTTCTCCTATTAAACAGTATGACCTTTCCAAGTTATTTGACATGACTCATACTCTTTTCAGAAACAATCCTTTACCACCACCACCTAAACCTAAACCAAAGTCTAAACCTCAACCATGACCCGTCCCAATTCATCAATCATCTATTTCTACTCCTGGTCATCAATCCTCTGGTTCTCTGTGCATCCCATTACCACCATCTCCCAACTTACTATCCGATCCAAGGATAAAGAACCCATGCAGGTTCTTATCGCCCATTCATCTACTATCGATGACCAAACTTCTGATTCAAATCTAGTTGTTTCAGATAGCCATACCGAGACCGACACAGAATCTTCAGCATCCACCAGTGACTCTGAAAAGTCCTATGCTGATATTACCAAAATCTTGATGGCTCAACCTGATCAACCTACCCAAGGCCAAACCTCTCATACAGAACCATATGTTGATATTCCCTCAGAAGTTGAAGAAGAAATGCCTGAATCTTCGGCAACAAACCAACCTCCTCCAGCCCAGGCCCAGACCAATCCACCCAGTCAAAAATCGTCAAATGGTCCATGGTTCACATTTGATGATCTTCCATCTCATAAATGGCGTGACAGACTTAATGAAATGTCTGCCTGGATTGATCTCCAAATGCTAAGGCCAGGAGCTACCACTGAATCCGTCCTTAGAGAATATGCTACCCGCTTTACGGGTGCTCTAAGAGATTGGTTTGATTCTTTAGGCCAGTACAGACAATTACAGTTTGTTCAATTACCAGAAGTCTCAAGTGCCCTTGCGGTTATCCATGATCAATTCCTTAGAGACCCCTCTGCAGTTTTTGAAGCTGCCCGACGAGACTATCTCAACATGAAATATTGTTCTCTCCATGCTAAGGATCTTGACTTCCATTATAAGCGCATGTCCATATTGTTCTATAAGCTTAATGGATTCAATGAACCGACATTAAAGCATGTCTTTCTGGCTTCCCTTCCAGAAGAACTCAACCGACATCTGAGACAACCGCTTAATCTTGCCTTGACATCTCTCTTGGCAAAATCTTCCTTGCCAAAACTTGTCTTGACAAACTGAGCAAAAGCAGTTTTCAAAAAGCTGTTGAAAGATAAAAGTATTCAAGAGTGCTGTAAGCCTTACTTGCGGATCGAATGCCAAAAGAAAAGGATTGTGATTGCGGTCTAAAAAGCAAAGACATTTTGAAAATTCAAACCTCGGACTTTTTCATCAAGACGTCGCAGATCTAGAAAGCCCTACAGATTTTTCAGAAAGAAATCATCCTCTTCCAGAGAATTCAAACGAAAATCCTCAAGCAGATGTTTCATCTGCAAGAAAAAAGGCCACTATGCTAAAGATTGTCCCAACAAAAGAGAAAAATCCATCCGGTTAGTCGAGCATCTTCAAACTACTACCGACTACTCTCCAGACATGGCTGAATTGGAATTCTATTTCTCTGAACAAGATGAACCCAATGATGAAACTACGTTCGCACTACAAAACTCCTCTGATGACTCAGACAGTGACCAGTCTCAAGTCATTTTCCACCAGCAGTTACTGTCCCTTGACACTACTGTTCCTATCCCCTCCATCAAACTCCACATTTTGCCTTCAAAGTTCCAAAGGCCCATTCCAGCAATTGGTCTCATCGACACTGGCGCCCAACGCAGCATGTTAAACCCCAATATTCTTCCACCTGAATCCTGGACAAAATATGAAGACAACTTCAGAGCTGTTAATGGCAAATTGTTCACTACCTCTTTGATTACCATCAAACCCATTGGCATTCAAATTTTCCCAAATTGTGTCATTTGGACCAAGGTTATTGGTTCAACTCTTCCTAATAAGGATATCTTGTTAGGGTTTGACATCCTTCACCAAATCAAACACCTCCAAATCATTCCCACTGGAATCCGAGTCAAGTCCATGTTCAAACCATTCACAGATATTTTGAAACTCTACAATTTGTCTGAAACTCCCCAGTCCTATCAGGATATTTCAACCAAGCTTTTGAATTTCTGTCCAGAATCTCATTCTGAGTTCACCCATCCACATCCATTGTGGAAAAACCCGTCGTTCTTCATTAAGTTACCTTTCAAACTAAATGAAGACATAAACCCGACCAAAGCTACTCATCCAGGAATGAGTCCTTCTGACTTACTCCTAGCCCAAAAGGAATGTTCACAACTGTTAGCCCAAGGTCTAATCGAGCCCACGAGTTCTCAATGGGCTTGCCAAGCCTTTTATGTTGAAAAGCATTCTGAAATTGTCCGAGGAAAGAAACGTTTAGTCATTGACTACCAGCCCTTCAATATGTTTTTGCAAGATGACAAGTTTCCTTTGCCCCGACGACAAAGCATGTTCACTTTTCTCAAAAATGCCCAGATCTTTTCCAAATTTGATCTAAAATCTGGTTTTTGGCAATTAGGCATTGAACCCTCTGAACGTTACAAAACTGCATTTTGTATCCCCAATGCTCATTTCCAATGGACAGTCCTACCTTTCGGCCTCAAAATTGCCCCATCCATTTTTCAAAAATGCATCGTCAAAATCTTTCAACCAATCCTACATCATGCCTTAATTTACATTGATGATATCTTACTTTTTTCAAGATCCCATGATGAACATCGCCAGCTGTTAACTCAATTCTATGATATTGTCCACATGGAATCATCTTGTCGGCCCGAAAAGCACCATTCTTCTGAGTAATATTGAATTTCTTGGTATGATCATAAAAGATGGACATTACTAGCCAGGAAAGCACATTGCCCAAGAGTTACTTTACTTTCCAGACCAACAACTTTCCAAAAAGCAAGTCCAATAGTTTCTCGGCATTATCAATTATATCTGTGATTTCATCCCACATGTGGATCATTACACTCATCATCTATCAGCTTTATTGAAAAAAGCCCCGAGTAGAATCTTGACCCGCGTCATCCTTACCAAAGCATGAAATCCGCCTAAATTTGATTCTTGATGGAAAGCGCCCTAGGAGCGATGCAAGTGATGAATCATGGGGTGCCATCCTCCTCGAAGAACTCAAAGGAAAAGACAACTTTATAGCTTATGCTAGTGGAAAATTTTCTGACACACATAAGCACTACCATAGTGTGTTCAAAGAAATCTTAGCGGTAAAGAATGGCATCAAAAAGTTTGAGTATCATCTGATTGGACACCATTTTCTCATCCGAATGGACAGTTCAGCCTTCCCCAATATTTTCAATTTCAAAGGTAAAACTGTTCCAGAAAAGATGTCACTCAGATTAAAAGATTGGTTTTCCAAATATGATTTTTCCGTTAAGCATATAAAGGGGTCCCAGAACCTCATCCCTGATATGCTCTCCAGACTCTCCAAACCAGAAAACCCTCTCACCCTATTTTCCACCACATACCATTTTCCGATTATCTCCATGGCTACCTCACTACCCCCAGACGCTCTCACCAAGAAAACTTTTCCCTTCAACAAAAACTTTTCTTCTGTCTTTGCCATCCAAGAGTTTGCAAGGAAAACTGTTTTCCGCTTCTTCATGAAAGTCTACCTTGTAACAGACTCATTTCAATTTTCTACTTTCCACCCAGAAAATCTATTCCTTACAGGTTTAACCCTTGATCTATCCCAAGACATCACCGAAGATGAGTTATGGTACATCTGTGCCTAACTGCTCTTTATGCCACCAAGCTAATCCTACCAATAGCCCCCACTTTGGAAACTCTCCTTGACCCTGACAAAGCTACCTCTCTTACCTGGACATTACTGGAATGGTTTTCCCCCATCCCATGGTGGAGAAAGAAACTACAACAACTGTCCCCAATTTACAATCTTGAACGTATGCCTGTCCCTGAAGCACAAATGTTCACAACCATATTTATTATTCACAGGCCTTACTTCCAACATCCGGACACCAATCTCTTTTGGACCCAAGACCAGGTATATGAATGGTTTACTACACCTCACCCAGCTCTTATTGACAATGAAATCCAATCCACCTTGCATAACTATCTTTGTCAATTGAACCACCAAAGTCCCCCGCATTAAAATATCTTTCACACCTCCTTAGGCCCCTAACATGACCTCATCATGATCCCAACTCCGTCTGCCATATCCAAACCAAAGTCCACAGGAATCATCATCAAGGAAGAAAAACCAGACTACACTGACTTCCTTTACCATGACTCACAAGACCCATGGGAAGAATTTCTTCCCCTAAGCCAGCATCTCCAACAGTTCCCACAACCAACAATGGATGAACCAGGATCCTCCTCCCAACCCTCATCATCACAACCCTCTCAAGCTGACAAGGCCACTCAAATGCCAAGCCCCATGTCCCAGTCATCACCCTCCAAACCCAGATACCGAAGAGATTGCCCTTATCCACCTTGCCGTGGTCCCCACTGTAAGCATCCAAAGCTCTCCAAAACCTTTTTCAAAAAAAAGTAATCGTGACCGACCGGATGAAAGCTCATCCGAAGATGACTACATGAATCTCCGCTCTCCATAAAAGTAGTTTGTCTTGTTGTAATAATTATGCTTTACTTTATGATTTTGTCCTGTATAATTATTAAGACTTACTTTTACTTTAAGCTTTTGCTTTTGTCAAAGTCATGCTTTAATTATTAAAGCACACTTTGTCTTTTGTAATAATTCAAGTTGTCATGATGTGTCTTTTACTTTTGCTTTTGTAAAAGATAGGGATCCTGTCCTATCTTCCCCGAGAATTCTCCTATATAAAGAGTTCTCCCCTCCTTTGTAAGATATAGAAGTTCTTCCAAAAAATAAACTCTCGTGTGTTTTCTTAAACCATGAATTTCTAAACTCTCCCTTCTCTCTCTGCAAATGAAGTTCTAGAGACAGAAACAGAATAAAGGATTAAATTTGTTCATTTTGAAAACTTAAGGAAGTATGCTCTGCACTTGCCTTCCAGTAAGGATCCTGTGCATAAGAAAACTTATGATAATTTCTTAAACGGTTTGGTACCTAGTTTTAAGACTAAGGAAAGTCTGTTTTGGGTTTTATAACCTTTTAAGAAAATGTCTTCAAGTTTTGATCTCAAGAGGTATATCGGCTGGAAACCCGAACTTGCGGACTACTGGTCCAAAGTACAGTTTTAACTGTTGTAGTTCTGGTATAACAACGCCACGTACCTGCGCCATCTATGGTATCAGAGCCTATACTCATCCTTGAAAGCTCTTTTTCTAAAACTTCGTTTTCCCCGATCAAAGTGGTATGATTTATGTCTTTATTCTGTTTTGATCTCTAGACTTCCGGTGCAGAGAGAATTTCTCATTCATGGCCTCTACTTCATCTTCAACTCCTTCAAATCCTGTTACTCTTTCTTCTACTCTTTCTTTGCCTAAATCATGCTCTTCTCATACCACCAATAAAATCGAAAACCTTGTAGAATACTCCTATATCCTTTCGCTAAATAAAATCGATTGAATCTTCATACCCTCTCATCAGCCCTTACCAGCTATACAAACGCCCCAGTTCTTTTAACCGCAGTATCCGTACTCTCATATCCACCCGCAGACCCTAAAGAATATATCTTCTTCGCTGGATCAATGGTCTCTCCAAGCAACCCCTGCTGAGCAATATGTCACTCTCGAAATACCCTCCGAGTTAATTTCCAATTGGAAACGAGAAGGTTACACTCATCTCCATCTTGGAGGCATCAGATTAATCCTTACCCTTCATGGGAGAAAAGGATTACCGCTTACAGCTCGAATTGTTATGCTTGATACTCGGTTCAAACAGTACCACGATGCTGTTATAGGTACTGTACTCACAACCCTTCATGCAGGAAGTGTTTTACTTACCTTTTATCCAAACTTGAACCTTTCTCTTCAAGACACCAACTTGCCCACAACCTTGAAAGTTCAAGTTCAAATTCAAGGTGCAGAACAAATTTCCTCCGCCAAATTTCCTCCACCATCAACTGGTCTATAGGCTTCAAAATCATGCCTTAGATTTACCCACAACAGAACACCATTCTGACACCCTCATGGTGTTAGCAGAATCCGACCAGATCCCCACAATCATCCAGATCCCGAGACAAATTCCCCGTCATGAGCTCATAAAGCTTATGCCTCTTGAATGGATCTCCAACTATGAGCAGTTCCATAACAATACAGCTCCAATCCAGACATCTGAAAGCATGTTTGAAAGACGACAAGATGGCACAGTCCGAATGACTTTTAAACCACCTCCAAGTGCTCCACAAGAGCCTCATCGGCTCTCCTTTACTTATTCTTCAATGATCACAGCTGTTCAGACAGCTCAGGAAGATCTGCCCATTACAGGGTTTAATTCTGAAGGCTTCCCTATTTATCCAACCAAGCAAAATGGCCATTTCCTATGGGATGTCCCCGGCTCAGGCATGTGTGACCCAACTTGTCCCTGCTGGGATGATTGGGAAGAGGACGACGATTATGCCCCCAAAAGGAAAAAGAAACCCAAAAAGAAAAAACCTCCAGTCCCATGTCAATACTGTGAACCTAAATCACCAAAAGATCATCCACCTCCACCAGCTCCTTTACCCATCTACCGAAAAGAGCTCAAATGGATTGCAAAACATTGCAAATTTGAAATTCCATCACCACTCCCAAACCCAACACCTATCGTCCAACCACTGGCTTGTATGATGTTTTCCTCTACCTCTTCAGATTATTCTTCTTCCTTTAGAACCTTACACGGATTCACAATGAAATGTTGTGTCCAAGCCATTTATACCTTCAGCTATTACCTCCACTGGCCACCTTGAGCCCCCCAAGCCTTTTGAATCGGTCCTCAACTGGCAAACCCAAAATGCTAGAGCACAGAATGATGCTTTGTCGCACATTCATTGTCCACTAGCATAGGCGATAAAGTTGTCTTTTCCTTTGAGTTCTTCAAGGAGGATGGCACCCCATGATTCATCACTTGCATCGGTCTGGAGGATGCGCTTTCCATCAGTAATCAGCTTTAAGGGAGGCGAATTTTGCGCAATCTACTTTAGGGTAGTGACAGCAATTGTGTGGTCAGCATTCCACTCTGGGGGCTTCTTTTTCAATAAAGCCGATAGATGATGAGTGTAATGATCCGCATGTGGGATGAAATCACAGATATAATTGAGAATGCCGAGAAACTGTTGGACTTGCTTTTTGGAAAGTTGCTGGTTTGGAAACTGAAGTAACTATTGGGCAATGTGCTTTCCTGGCTAATAATGTCCATCTTTTATGATCATACCAAGAAATTCAATATTATCGGTAGCAATGGTGCTTTTCTTGGCCGATAACATAATTCCATGACTGTGGACAATATCATAGAATTGAGTTAACAGCTGGCGATGTTCATCATGGGATCCTGAAAAAAGCAAGATATCATCAATGTAAATTAAGGCATGATGCAGGATTGGTTGAAAGATGTTGACCATGGATTTTTGAGAAATGGATGGGGCAGTTTTGAGGCCGAAGGGTAGGACTGTCCATTGGAAATGAGCATTGGGGATACAAAAGGCAGTTTTGTAACTTTGAAGGCAAAATGTGGAGTTTGATGGAGGGGGAACGATAGTGTCAAGGGCGATGCTGTGGAAAATGACTTAGGTCACTATCGAAATCATCGAGGAGTTTTGTAGTCGAACAGCTTCATCATTGGGTTCATCTTGTTCAGAGAAATAGAATTTCAGTTCATCATTGTCTGGGGAGTAGTCGGTAGTGGCTTGAAGATGCTCGACTAGCCGGATAGATTTTTCTCTTTTGTTGGGACAATCTTTGGCATAGTGGCCCTTTTTCTTGCAGATGAAACATCTGCTTGAGGATTTTCGTTTGAATTCTCTGGAAGATGATGATTTCTTTCTGAAAAATCTGTAGGGCTTTCTAGTTCTGCGACGTCTTGATGAAAAGTCTGGAGTTTTGAATTTTCGAAAATGCCTTTTCTTCTTAGGACTGCAATCACAATCCTTTTTCTTTTTGCATTTGATCTGCAAGTAAGGCTTTTTGCAGGCACTCCTGAATGGCTCTTTATCTTTCAACAGTTCTTTGAAAAACTGTTTTTGCTCGCAAAGTTTGTCAAGACAAGTTTTGGCAAGCTGGAAGATTTTGCCAAGAGAGATGTTGTCAAGGGCAAGATTAGAGGCTGTGAGTTGTCGCTGTATGTCTGGTTGGAGTTCTTCTGGAAGGGAAGCCAGAAAAACATGCTTTAATGTCGGTTCATTGAATCCATTAAGCTTATAGAACAGGAGGGACATTCGCTTATAATGGATGTCAAGATCCTTAGCATTGAGAGAACAACATTTCATGTTGAGATAGTCTCGTCGTGCAGCTTCAAAAACTGCAGAGGGGTCTCCAAGGAATTAATCATGGATAACCGCAAGGGCACTTGAGACTTCTGGTAATTGAACAAACTGTAATTGTCTGTACTGGCCTAAAGAATCAAACCAATCTCTTAGAGCACCCGTAAAACAAGTAGCATATTCTCAGACGGAATTCAGGTAGCCTCGCCAGCATTTGGAGATCAATCGGCGAGACATTTCGTTAAGTGCTACACCATTTATGAGATGGAAGATCATCAAATGTGAACCATGGACCATTTGACGATTTTTGACTGGGTGGATTGGTCTGGGCCTGGGCTGGAGGAGGTTGGTTTGTTGCCGAAGATTCAGGCATTTCTTCTTCAACTTCTGAGGGAATATCAACATATGGTTCTGTATGAGAGGTTTGGCCTTGGGTAGGTTGATCATGTTGAGCCATCAAGATTTTGGTAATATCAGCATAGGACTTTTCAAAGTCACTGGTGGATGCTGAAGATTCTGTGTCAGTCTCGGTATGGCTATCTGAAACAGCTAGATTTGAATCAGAAGTTTGGTCATCGATAGTATATGAATGGGCGACTGTGTAAGCAGTAAACTGGTGCATGGGTTCTTTATCCTTGGATTGGATAAGAGGTTGGGAGATAGTTGGTGGTGGTGGTACGGACGGTGATGCCGGCGTAGAACCAGAGGATTGATGACAAGGAGTAGAAATAGATGATTGATGAATTGGGACGGGTCGTGGTTGAGGTTTAGACTTTGGTTTAGGTTTAGGTGGTGGTGGTAAAGGATTTTCTCTGAAAAGAGTCATGCCAAATAATCCTTGGAACTGCTTAACAGAGAAAGCATAGAGGCAAAGGGATGATAAGTGGGACCTATAGAAGGTATTGGTGGTGATGTGGTAGAAAGGGTAGGTCTTTGTTTTTCAGATTCAATCTGAGCAAGTTCAGCTTTTAAGCGCCTGATTTCTGTTGTGCAAATTTTAATGTACTCGCAAGCGCACGAATCTATTGTAGTATAGATCAATGGTGAGGAGTGTCGATCCCACGAGGAGGTGGATTTTAATTGTGTGTAGAATTAATTTTGTAAATGGGTGATTGGATTTGCGGTGGAAATGATTTGAAATATGCTAAAACTTAAATTAAAATGGCGAGAATAAATTCTAAAATTGGAATTGAAATGGCGAGAATAAATTGAATTGAATTCTATTGAAATAGACGAGTATCCGGATCCGTATCAACATGCACCATGGGCTAAATATTCCTTATTACTACTAATTAAATCATGAGGGGAATCCACACCTCACACTCTAATCAATACGGGTGCTAAAATAATAATAATCTTTAGAGAAATGTATCTAGACAATATTATTATTATTTGTCGATGAAAAATCAAATCATCCACAAAAACTAGAGGGGAAAAGAAAATAAATTTACGAAATAAAGCCCATGACACATGTTGAGACTTCACCTTCAACCCAAGCTTGAAAGAAAATTAGCCACTCATAATTGAACTAGGGGTAAAATAGGAATTTATTAAAATACATAGAAAATACAAGATGGAGAAGGAATTACAGAAAATGGAGTCCAAAAATGGATTTAGAGGTATCAAATTAGGGGGGGGAGGCCCCATTTTTATAGTTAGATGGAGTAAATCATGGCCATCGGATTAAAAACAGTTTGGACACTCAGGATTGCGCCACATCATCAGTCAACAGTACGCGGTTTGACCACACGGATGAACAGTAACACGGTTTGACCCGGGTTGAATAGTAAAGCGGTTTGGTTGAAAATAATCATGTGTGATGCATGTACCGTATGCGAGATTTTTTGTCCATTGATATGTTGCCACGTCACCATCAACAGTACATAAGAATTTTAGTTCAACAAGATCGTGACACCTCATCAGTCAATGCCACGTCATCATCCGTCTATGTGAACAGTGTCGTGAACAGTAACGTATACAATACCGTACACGTGAATAGTACCATTTTTCCTTTTATGCTCCTCCTAAGGTTTTCGACCATCCTGCGTTCAAAAGTGATGTCCGTTTTGCCATCTGATCTCTCGTTTATTGTAAAATGACTATGATGCCCCTAAAATACATAAAATGCTTAATTAAAATAAAACACACGGAATTAAATTAAAAGAAGGTTAAATACATAAAAGTAAGGGTGTTAGTAAAGGTTGTAGTGTAAAATGACGATTTTCTCCTTTATAAATATACATTTTCTAACACTCAACACACCCCCAACTTATTTAGTCCCAAGAAATAAAGCGAAAACAAAATTCAAATCCAAAATGATTTTTTTTTTTTTTGGAAACACTCGTGTTTATTAAATCAGATTAATGATAGCAATCAAATAAAAGTATAAGCATTATCTCCAGTCTAAAGCAACATCACACCCACATCAATCATCCACATGAATCAAATTTCAGTAGACTTTGTTTACTTTCAAGAATACATGTCAAACCCAAAGTCTCAAGAAGTGACATTCTCACAAAGAAATTAAACCCAATAAAAATAGTCACTCCAATGAATGGTAATTGAGAGAAAATAATCAAGAAGTGATATCACATGCTCTCACCAAGATGAAAGAAATATGCCCTCAACTTAGAAATAATACGATCTCAAGTCAAATAAAAAATGCTAGTCAACCCAATTTATTTATTCATTTATTTTTTTTTATGCATCACTATATCTTTTTAGCCCATATAACTAGCTTCTACTTCAGACTATAGTTCCCTAAAATCAATGACTTTTATTAGGACGTAATGTAGGCTAGGGACATGGCTAACAAAGAAAGGAAATAAGGAAAACAAAGTGTATGTTTGAGAAAAATACAGAGGAATTTTTTTTTTTTTTGGAAGTTGCAAGGTGGATTTCTCCTATTATTGTTATTTTTTTTCTTTTTTGAAACAACAATTTTTTTTTTTTTTTGCTTTTGTTGGGCATAACTTCACTATACAAAATATTTATTTACATTTTTCTCAAACATAAATAGGTGATGGAACTTATAAGACATCGAGTAATACTCCAAATCGGAGTGGGTCAAGATGATAAGTTTAACAAATAAAAGGTTTTTTTTTTTTAAAAGGCTCAAAATGGTTAACTATGGATATTTCGCAAAAGGGATGGCTAGAAAGGCTCAAACGGATCAAAAAATGGCCTTTCCATCGTCTTTTAGGGCTCTAAATAATCTTCCATATCTGCTAGTTAGATGGGCCTCCAAATGTAGCAACACACATTTTTTTTCTTTTTTATTTATTTATTTTATTTTATTTAAGGGTTAACTCAAAAGAAATCTAGAGATCGTGTATACAATAATAAACTGCTAAACTGTATAAAGAATGGGCAAAAGGGTTACTCTCCAAGAAAAATGATAGGATCAAAAACTCACTTGGCACTTATTTATGACATGTTCATTCCTTCAAGCTACTCATATTTGTCTCCGACATCAACATGTAATGTAGCAAACATAGCGTAACATCACTTAAGACCAAAGATAATACAAATACTAAAATTTGAAATTAATCATGTCATCCAATGTTAAAACAAATCACACAAATTTTTTTTTTTTTTAAACAACATTCTACCCCCCAACCTATTCTAAACATGAAAGGAAAATATGCATGTAGAAATGTGAAAATGATGCAAAAAAAACTAATTAGAAAAGTTACACTTAAAATGATAGAAAAAGAAATGTTTTGTTTTTTGTTTTAACTAAGAAGATGTGTTTCTAAAGGCACTACACTTCATATTCAGCCATCTTCGACTCAAAAAAATTTGAAAGTGTATATTTATAAAGGAGAAATTAAAAAGAAGAAGAAAAATGAACATCAAAACATAATAAAGAAAAAAGAAAATGTCTGAATTTTTTTTTTCAAACGATGAAGATGCGTTTCTAGAGTCACTACACTCCATATTCAGCCATCTTCAACACAAAAGGTTAGCAACAGTTAGTTTCTACAGTAAAAAATTAGAAAAAACTTAACCAAGATTCCACAATTGTCGACTATTCCCTCCCCCCAACCAGAATGAAACATTGTCCTCAATGTTGTAAAGGAAAAAAGTAGAGTTTAGAAGACATCACCTGAGTGGTGCAACACAGAAGAAAATATTTACAGGCGGAGAGTTAAATCTAATTTGTACTTCCATGTTACCATCATTATTTGGGCGCCCAATACAAAGGTCCGTGTCCGGCTCGCTTATAAGCTTGTAACAGATCAAGTAGCTCATTAGCAGTGTGAGCACAAATAAAAAGTTTTTTCACATTAGAAGGAATGAAATAGTTTTTTATTGCATGGTTAAAAAATGCGATAAAGCCATCATAAAAGTTATTGACATTTAACAAACCGATGAGTTTCTGGTGAATGTGCAGATGGGCCCAAGATGCTAGTGTGATAAGTGCCTCTAGTGTTGCAAGATCTCCTGGAAGGAAAATAAAAGCATCAGCATGATTAAGCATTTCAGTTATTCTTTCTTGCATACTTGAGACGACTAACTCTTCTCCAGTTGATGAGTCAGACAAACTACCCAATGGTTTTAGAACTCTTGGGATGATGCCTAACACTTGACTTCCTCTGATAAAAGCTGCTTCTGAGACCATTTTTGATAACCCTCGGTTACCTCCTCCATACACCAAGTGTAATTTTCTCGCTGCTATGCTTCGACCAAGATCTATGGCTGCCTCAACGAACTCTTTATGTTTGCCATAGTAAATCCAGAAAGCACACAAATGTTCTTGAATTGTCTATTGGGAGTAGCTGCCATTGAGATACTTCTAAAAAACAATTTGTGAGTGTTTGACAAAAGAAATCACATTTAAGAGTCTTGGTGACAGTGGGTCACAGCTGTGTATGAGGTAGCATGTCAGTGTCAAATAACGCAGCGAAAGAACATGGCTCATGATAAAAAGAAACAATAAAAGAAAAAGAAATAATGATAAAATAAAATTATTAAAGACAATAATGCAAAAGATAAAATAACAAAAGAAGTAAAAGGATATTTAGGTAGTCATGTGGCTCACATCTTCCTCTCGGTTTTACGCCCGAACGGCTTAACACCTCTATGGGTCGAGATGGGCTTCCCATCCGCTTTTATAAACCGGCAAACAAGGTCGTTTATAGTCAGATTCCCGAGACTATATCGTGCATGCTCTTTCTGGAATAATGGCCATAGTTGGAGAATCGCTCCTTGCACATATCCACTGGGATGCGTTTCAAGAGACAGAAGGATATCATCCAATGACTCCTTATTCAAGCCATCCCTAATGAATTGAATCTTATCTTCCTTGTTATCAGACACCATTCCTAAAGAACATGGGTTTTTATCGCAACTCATTCTGGCACACTTATGACAAGCAACAGAAATTCTTCGAGCTCGTCGTTTTCTTGCATAATTTCCTTTACCACAACCAGGCATGTATGCAATAAATTTTGGAGGTAACTCACCTGCCGATCGTACTTTAGCCTCGATTAACCAACAGATGTCAGCAGGTATGTTGTTCCTCATGAGTAATCACACGCGTTCGAACCGAGCTTTATAGATCGTAAGGAGGGCATTCTGAGGAAGTGAAGGGAATCGCTTGTGAAGCTTCGCTAGAATCTCGTTTCTGTCCATACTTTCGCCTCAGAATGTCAGTTATTATGGGAAACTGAAGTAACCGACTTGATTGTCACGGAGTACCGTTATCCACCACTTCACCGGGGTAACAAACTAAAGCACACAAACAGAAAAACAAATCAAAACACACAAAGAAAATTAAAATCGTCCTCTTATTGAATTTACCTCAAGCTCCAACTGGATGTCGTAAACACTTCTCTCAATATCTCAGAATTGGCTTTCTGGATTCTCAACCCAAATGCGTTGTGTTTTACAAAATTGAATCTGCTTTTTTAGATGAGTTTTGACACGTTGAAGTGGTTTAAGAATGTTCAGGAGGAACGGTCTAAGTATGGTACTCATGATTAACAATGATAAGAAAAAAAAACTTAATGGTAAAACAAACACACTTATGCAAAAATAATTTCAATTAGCAAATAAAAAGAAAGAAAGAAAAATCAAATCAACGAAAAGAAAAAAAAATCAATTCAAATCTGGTGGGTCACTCAAATTTATTTCGGTGTCTTCTCCATGTGGTTGGTACTCAAGATATGGCTTTAATCTTTGACCATTAACTTTAAACGTGACAACGTTCTTTAGGTCCTTAATTTCAATTGCCCCATGTGGAAAAACAGTATGAACAATAAAGGGATCAGACCATCGAGAGCGTAACTTACTTGGGAATAGGTGCAAGAGAGAATTGAATAAAAGCACTTTCTGACCTGGAGTGAAAGATTTTCTCATAATGTGCTTGTCATGAAAGACTTTCATTCGTTGCTTGTAAATTTTGGCATTTTCGTATGCATCATTGCGAATTTCTTCAAGTTCTGCCAGTTGTAATCTTCTTTTTGATATGGCTTGCTGCATGTCAAAGTTGAATTTCTTGATGGCCCAATATGCACGATGCTCGAGTTCCACAGGTAGGTGGCAAGCTTTTCCATACACTAGCCTGTAGGGCGACATCCCAATCGGGGTCTTGAAAGCCGTTCTATATGCCCATAATGCATCATCAAGTCTTAATGACCAATCTTTTCTGTCTGGCCTCACCATTTTTTCTAATATGTGCTTTATTTCTTGATTGGATATCTCAACTTTGGCTCATGGATGATATGGTCGCCACTTTGAGTGATTGAATACTTTGTCAAAAGAGCTTTGAATGCTTTGTTACAAAGTGGGCACCACCATCACCGATTATCGCCGGGAATCCAAAGCGTGAGACAATGTTGCTTTTCAAAAATCCTATCACCACTTTGTGATCATTGGTCATACATGGAATTGCTTCTGCCCATTTCGATACGTAGTCAATAGCAACCAATATGTATTGATGGCCAAAAGAAGGGGGAAAGGGTCCCATGAAGTCGATACCCCATACGTCAAAAATCTCAACCACTAAAATTGGATTTAGTGGCATCATGTTCCTTCGTGTAATGCTCCCCATTCGTTGACACCTATCACATGAAGAACAGAAAGTGTAAGCGTCTCGAAATATAGTTGGCCAATAGAAACCACATTGTAAAACTTTAGTCGCTGTTTTCTTAGCACTGAAATGGCCTCCACAAGCTTGTTCATGGCAGAATGAAAGAATATTCTGAATTTCACTTTCTGGGACACATCGTCTAACAATTTGGTCTGCACAATACTTGAACAAATACGGGTCATCCCAAAAGAAATTCTTTATTTCTGCAAAGAATTTAGCCTTGTCTTGCTTGGTCCAATACTCTGGAAGTTGACCTGTAACAAGATAATTAACTATATCAGCATACCATAGTAATACTTCCACATTCATTAATTGTTCATCTGGAAATGACTCATTCAATATTAATGGCTCTGTGATTGTGTCAAAATGGTGACGAGAGAGATGGTCCGCCACAACATTTTCTATGTCTTTCTTATCTTTTAATTCCAAGTCAAATTCCTACAAAAGTAACACCCAACGAATTAGTCTAGCTTTTGCATCTTTCTTTGTGAGAAGATATTTAAGAGCAGCATGATCTGTGAATATAATTATTTTACAACCAATGAGATAAGATCGAAATTTCTCTAATGCAAACACTACTGCTAGCATTTCTTTTTCAGTAGTTGAATAGTTCAACTGTGCATCATTCAATGTCATACTAGCATAGTAAATAACATGGGGAATTCGATCAACTCTTTGTCCTAATACTGCTCCTACTGCATAATCAGATGCATCACACATGAGCTCAAATGGTAAGCTCCAGTTTGGGGGCTGAATGATGGGTGATGATGTCAACAACTGCTTTAATTTTTCAAATGCCACAAGACATGAATCATCAAAGATAAAAGGTACATCCTTAGCAAGTAAATTGCATAAGGGTCTAGAAACTTTGCTAAAATCTTTAATGAAACGTCTATAGAAACCAGCATGCCCAAGGAAAGATCTTACTTCTCTGACTGTTTTGGGTGGAGGAAGATTAGAAATGAGATCCACCTTGGCTTTGTCAACCTCAATACCTTTGCTCGAAATGATGTGACCGAGAACAATACCTTGTTTTACCATGAAATGACATTTCTCCCAATTTAAGACCAAGTTCTTCTCAATACATCTCTGCAGAACTAGTGTTAGATGATGTAAACATTGATCAAATGAATCACCAAAGACAGAAAAGTCATCCATAAAGACTTCAAGGAATCGTTCAACCATATCAGAAAAAATGCTTAACATGCATCGTTGAAATGTAGCAGGTGCATTACATAATCCAAATGGCATCCTCCTATATGCAAAAGTGCCAAAAGGGCAAGTGAAAGTAGTTTTCTCTTGATCTTTTGGTGCTATAGGAATCGATTATATCACAGTAGCCATCTAGAAAGCAATAAAATTCATGGCCTGCTAATCTATCAAGCATTTGATCGATAAATGGTAAAGGAAAATGGTCTTTACGTGTGACAGAATTCAACTTTCTATAATCAATGCATACACGCCATCCTGTAGTCACTCTAGTGGGTATCAATTCATTATCGGCATTCGTAACTACTGTGACTCCTGACTTTTTGGGGACAACTTGTACAGGACTGACCCATGAACTATCAGAAATTGGGTAAATGATACCTGCGTCTAATAGCTTAAGGACTTCTGTTCTAACAACTTCTTTCATATTAGGATTTAACCGACGTTGCATTTCCCTAGTAGATTTAGCATTTTCATCAAGGTGAATGTAATGCATGCAGTCTACTGGGTTTATACCTTTTATGTCTGCTATGGTCCATCCTAATGCTCCTTTGTGCTCTTTTAAAACATCCAACAACTTACCTTTTTGTTCGTCGTTTAGGGATGATGAGATGATTACCGGTAGAGTGCTTTCTTCTCCCAAAAACGCATATTCCAATGTGTTGGGTAATGGTTTGAGCTCGAGTTTCGGTGGTGATTCTGATGATGGGACGAGTTTCTTTTCTGATGGTGCTAGTTGTTCTACTCTTGACTTCCATTTATTAGTGTCCATAGATGGTGCTGAGTCAAGTAGGGCGTTGACCTCATCGACCGATCTGTCAATATCAAAATCAAAACCAAAGTGAGTTAAACATGTTTGTAAAGGATCATCACTAAGGTTTGAAACAAAAGTGTCATCAACTAATGCTTCAATTAAATCCACATCTACAATTCCGTCATCTGCATTGTGAGGTTGTTTGGCAATGTTGAAGATGTTCAGCTCCATAGTCATGTTGCCGAAGGACAACTGCATATTTCCGATCAGATTGAATGTGAGCATGCCAAGAAAGCGTCATTTTAGAATAATGGGGATGTGCTTCCTTGAATCATGTATTGGTTGAGTGTCAATTACAATGAAATCAACAGGAAAATAAAACTTGTCTACCTGGATAAGCACGTCCTCCACAATACCACGAGGTATTTTCGTGGACCGATCTGCAAGCTGTAACACCACTGGAGTTGGGTGTAATTCTCCAAGTCCAAGTTTCAAAAATACTGAGTAAGGCAACAAATTTACACTAGCTCCTAAATCCAACAAAGCATTCTCAATTGTGTGGTTCCCTATGCTACATGAAATAGTGGGGGAGCCTGGGTCTTTACATTTCAGAGGAATTTTATGTTGGAGTATAGAACTAACATTTTCTGTTAAAAATGCCTTCTTTTGAACATGAATGTTTCTCTTTTTAGTACAAAGGTCTTTAAGAAACTTGGCATAAGATGGAACTTGTTTAATAGCATCAAGCAAAGGGATGTTAACACTTACCTGTTTGAAGATTTCAAGAATCTCACCTGTGGATTTTCCCTTTTTTCCTTTAGCTAACCTCTGAGGAAATGGAGCTTTCGGAACATATTCTCGTGGGTTGGTTTCTTCTTTCTCCTCCGGTGATGATTCCTCAACATTCACAGGTACAATTTGATTTTCTTTTGTCACCGGCATCTCCACTTTGTTGTCGACTTCCTTTCCTTTTCGCAAGGTCATGACTGCTTTGACCTCTCCATGCTGCTGTGGTGAACTGGTACTTGCTTCATGTACTCCTTTAGGATTAGGCACTGGTTGACTTGGAAACTTGCCTTTCTCAACAGTCATTGCCAAAGTCTGAACTGAAGAAGCAAGTTGTCCCACCATCTTCTCGAGGCTTGAAACTGATTGAGCTTGTGAGTTGAAGCCTGCTCTCAACTCATTTCGTAGTCCATCAATGGTGCGATTCTGTTGCTCAATCGTGGAGTGAGTAACATTCTTGAAATTCTGGAATGCATCCTCCCATGGTCTGGGTTGAGAGTGGTTCTTCGATTATATGGTCGAATGGTGGTGAGGCTTGAGGATTTTGAGGAATTGGTGGAGCTGGAGCTGCTGGTCCATTCTGTTGGAATCATTGAGACTATGAAAAATTGGGGTGGTCTCTCCATCCAGGATTATATGTGTTGGAGTATGGGTCGTAATTCGATGATTTTCTCATTACACATATGGCATTGGCTTGATCTAAGTATGAGTCATGGTCATGTGACTGTTGATTTAACAGTTGATAACGATGCTATTTGTCGAGATAGACCTTCAATTATTGCTTTGACTTCTTTAATTTCTGAACTTGACTCGCCAATGTAAACCTCATTTACTCCCTTAATTCTTCTAGTATTCCTGAGTGATCGACTCCGTTGTTGGAAATTATCCGCTTATCGCTGGAAGAATTCCCAAATCTCTGTTGCACTTTTTGACATTAGCTCTCCTCCACTTGTTGCCATTAGCCATTCTTGCACATTCGGCAATAATCCCTCCAAAAAGTATTGGCATTGGTGCCATGATGTGGACACTTCAAGAGTAGCCCATTGAATCGCTCCCATGTTTCGAAAAACTGCTCGTCTTCTCTCTGGGTAAACTCTGAAATTTCCCTGCGAATAGCATTGGTTTTATGCACTGGGAAATATTTATTCAAAAATTTCGTTACCATTTGTTCCCATGATGCAATGCTATTAGCAGGCAATGTATTAAGCCATGAACGAGCTCTATCCTTTAAAGAAAATGGGAATAATCTGAGTTTAACATCATCGTCTGAAAAATTTTCATATTTAAAAGTTTGACAAATGGCATGAAAATCATTCAGATGATTATATGGGTCCTCATTTTCTAGGCCATAGAATGTTGGGAGACAATTTAGCACACTAGGTTTTAATTCAAAACTCCTAGCAGCTACATTTGGGTATCTTATGCATGATGTGCTCAAATTAGCTAAAGGACTAAAATAATCCTTAAATGGCCTCTCATGTGGTGCTTGTAAATCCATTCCAAATTTATTTTTAACGTGCTTGTGTGTGCGAAGTGTTTTTTCTAGTTCAAGGTCTATAGGTTCAAGATTAGGTAATAATGACCTACGACCATGCATGCAAAGAACAAAAAATAAATGGGAACAAAACGAATAAAAATAAAGAAAAATGAGAAATTACGATACTAACCTTATCACGCTGTTACAACCTTTCTATAAAAAAAACACTTAAAAAAAATACGTGAAATAAATTAATTAAAAATAAATTAATAAGCTAAACAAAAAAAAATACAAAGAAAATTAAATTGAAAATTAAATTACAGAATTTTAAAGAAGAGAAAAAGAAAAGAAATACTAACCTTTAAATGTAGATTCACTTTTTTTTTCTTTTTTTTTTTAAAGAAAAAAATACAAGAAAACAATTAAATGGAATTATTCACAAAAATTAATTCTATGAATTAAAATTACTTACCTCCCCGGCAACGGCGCCAAAAACTTGTTGTGCAAATTTTAATGTACTCGCAAGCGCACGAATCTATTGTAGTATAGATCAATGGTGACGAGTGTCGATCCCACGAGGAGGTGGATTTTAATTGTGTGTAGAATTAATTTTGTAAATGGGTGATTGGATTTGTGGTGGAAATGATTTGAAATATGCTAAAACTTAAATTAAAATGGCGAGAATAAATTCTAAAATTGGAATTGAAATGGCGAGAATAAATTGAAGAGAATTCTATTAAAATGACGTACTTGAGTATCTGGATTCGTATCAACATGCACCATGGGCTAAATATTCCTTATTAATACCAATTAAATCATGAGGGGGGAATCCACACCTCATGAACCACACTCTAATCAATATATTATCGTAAATAATAATAATAATTGTAACCAAGACGGTATCTAGACAAGATTATTATTATTTGTCGACGATAAATCAAATCATCCACAAAAATTAGAGGGAAAAGAAAATAAATTTACCAAATAAAGCCCATGACACATGTTGAGACTTCACCTTCAACCCAAGCTTGAAAGAAAATTAGCCACTCATAATTGAACTAGGGGCAAAATAGGAATTTATTAAAATACATAGAAAATACAAGATGGAGAAGGAATTACAGAAAATGGAGTCCAAAAATGGATTCAGAGGTATCAAATTAGGGGGGGAGGCCCCCTTTTTATAGATACATGGAGTAAATCATGGCCATCGGATTAAAAACAGTTTGGACGCTCAGGATTGCGCCACGTCATCAGTCAACAGTACGCGGTTTGACCACGCGGATGAACAGTAACACGGTTTGACCCGGGTTGAACAGTAACGCGGTTTGGTTGAAAATAATCCTGTGTGATGCATGTACCGTACGCGAGATTTTTTGTCCACTGATATGCTGCCACGTCACCATCAACAGTACATAAGAATTTTAGTCCAACAGGATCGTGACACCTCATCAGTCAATGCCACATCATCGGTCAATGCGTCCGTGAATGTGTAAGAACGTATACAATACACGTGAATAGTACCATTTTTCCTTTTATGTTCCTCCTAAGGTTTTCGACCGTTCTGAGTTCAAAAGTCATGTCCGTTTTGCCATCTGATCTCTCGTTTATTGTGAAATGACTATGATGCCCCTAAAATACATAAAATGCTTAATTAAAATAAAACACACGGAATTAAATCAAAAGAAGGTTAAATTCATAAAAGTAAGGGTGTTAGTAAAGGTTGTAGTGTAAAATGACGATTTTCTCCTTTATAAATATACATTTTCTAACACTCAACAATTTCCCTCTCTTTTTGGTCAAATTCGGGGCCATTGTATCTCTGGGCAAGCATGGCTCGTAACTCTGAATCGAGTTGACCAATTCTGGATTGAAGATTTTGGTAGATCTGCTGCATCTGGGTAGTAATGGAGTCAACTTTCGTCTCAATCTGTTCAGTTCGCAAACCGATTGTTTCAACTTTGGAATGAATGTGCGACAAAGCATCATTCTCTGCTCTAGCATTTTGGGTTTGCCAGTTGAGGACAGATTAAAAAGGCTTGGGGGGCTCAAGGTGGCCAGTGGAGGTAATGGGTAAAGGGATAAAGGGTTTGGACACAACATTTCGTTGTGAATCTGTGTGAGGTTCTAAAGGAGGAAAGGAAGAAGAGTAATCTGAAGAGGTAGAGGAAAACATCATACAAGCCAGTGGTTGTACAAGAGGTGTTAGGTTTGGGAGTGATGATGGAATTTCAGATTTTCAATGGTTTGCAATCCATTTGAGCTCTTTTTGGTAAATGGGTAATGGAGCTGGTGGAGGTGGAGGATCTTTTGGTGATTTGGGTTCACAGTATTGACATGGGACTGGAGGTTTTTTCTTTTTAGGTTTCCTTTTCCTTCTAAAGGCATAATCGTCGTCCTCTTCCCAATCATCCCAGCAGGGACAAGTTGGGTCACACATGCCTGAGCCGGAGACATCCCATAGGAAATGGCCATTTTGCTTGGCTGGATAAACAGGGTAGCCTTCAGAATTAAACCCTGTAATGGGCAGATCTTCCTGAGTTATGCGAGCAATTTGTGATCATTGAAGAATAAGTAAAGGAGAGCCGAGGAGGCTCTTGTGGAGCACTGAGAGGTGGTTTAAAAGTCATTCGGACTGTGCCATCTTGTCGTCTTTCAAACATGCTTTCAGATGTCTGGATTGGAGCTGTATTGTTATGGAACTGCTCATAGTTGGAGATCCATTCAAGAGGCATAAGCTTTATGAGCTCATGACGGGGAATTTGTCGCGGGATCTGGATGATTGTGGGGATCTGGTCGGATTCTGCTAACACCATGAGGGTGTCAGAATGGTGTTCTGGAGTGGGTAAATCTAAGGCATGATTTTGAAGCCTATAGACCAGTTGATGGTGTAAGGTGGCAATTTTGGCGGAGGAAATTTGTTCTGCACCTTGAATTTGAACTTGAACTTTCAAGGCTGTGGGCAAGTTGGTGTCTTGAAGAGAAAGGTTAAAGTTTGGATAAAAGGTAAGTAAAACACTTCCGGCATGAAGGGTTGTGACGACAGTACCTATAACATCTTAATGTTTGAAGTATCAAGCATAGCGGTAATCCTTTTCTCCCATGAAGGGTAAGGATTAATCTGATGCCTCCAAGATGGAGATGAGTGTAACCTTCTCGTTTCCAATTGGAAATTAACTCGGAGGGTATTTCGAGAGTGACATATTGCTCAGCAGGGGTTGCTTGGAGAGAACATTGATCCAGGCGAGAAGACTGGATATATTCTTTAGGGTGAGGTCTGCGGGTGGATATGAGAGTACGGATACTGCGGGTAAAAGAACTGGGGCGTTTGTATAGCTGGTAAGGGCTGATGAGAGGGTATGAAGATTCACTGATTTGGGCGAATTCAGGGATATAGGAGTATTCTACAAGGTTTTCGATTTTATTGGTGGTATGAGAAGAGCATGATTTAGGCAAAGAAAGAGTAGAAGAAAGAGTAACAGGATTTGAAGGAGTTGAAGATGAAGTAGAGGCCATGAATGAGAAATTCTCTCTGCACCGGAAGTCTAGAGATCAAAACAGAATAAAGACATAAATCATACCACTTTGATCGGGGAAAACAAAGTTTTAGAAAAAGAGCTTTCAAGGACGAGTATAGGCTCTGATACCACTTTCTAAGGAAGAAAAAGAACTGTTTTGCAAGCGGCTTGCTGATATAAAGTTACCTGATGGTTATGGTTCAAACATTATCAATTGTGTTTTAGTGAAAGAGCAGAAGATAACTGGCCTAAAGTCTAATGATTGTCATATTTTAATACAACAACTTTTACCTGTAGTTTTGAGAGGAATTTTACCAGAAGGTCCAAGAAAAGCAATTATTCGTTTGTGTGCCTTTTTCAAAGAATTATGTAGTAGAGTTTTGGATAGAAATAAATTAGAAAAGCTAGAGGAAGAAGTGGTTGAGACCTTATGTATGTTGGAGAGATTCTTTCCACCGTCATTCTTTGATATTATGGCTCGTTTAACAATTCATCTTGGACGCGAAGCTCGTCTATGTGGACCTGTACAATATCGTTGGATGTATCCTATTGAAAGGCAACTATTTAACTTTACAGTTTATTATCATTAAAATAGAATTAATTATAAATCATTAATCTAGCTTACTTTTTGTCCTAGGTATATGAAGATCCTAAAAGGATATGTTAGAAATCGTGCACGGCCTAAAGGATGCATAGCTGAGCGGTACCTTGCTAAAGGGTATGCAATGTTTTGTGACAAGTATGTAAAAAAGGCTGCTCAAATAGGATCCCAACATGGACGCAATTAGGAATTTGAGAACAAAATTATTGTTAGAAGGGCGTCCAATAGCAGGAGGTAAATTAATAACTCTTTTGGATGAGATGTTAAAGATTGCCCATCGTTGTATCCTATTCAACAGTTCGGAAGTCTAGCCTTATATACAGTAAGCTTTTTAGTCATATCTATTACTAACATTTTGAATTAATATTTAATAGTTAAGTTTAATATTTTTATCTTTTTTTTCAGAGAGCACTTGGAAGAATTAAAAGGTTCAGATAGACGATTTGAAAAGAATGAAAAATTGCTACAAAAGAAACATGTGGAAACATTTAATGTCTGGTTACATGAAAAGGTTATCAAATATTTATTTTAAATTATTTTGGAACATAATATTTTATATAATTATTTAACTTATTGTATCAATTCTTATTTTTTTAACAGATTAAGGTTAAGGAGAATCACATTAATGTGTCAAATATTTTGAAATGGCTTTCACGTGGACCAAGAGTCCAATCAATGTCATATTCTATATTTGTAATAAACAGCCTTCGATTTCACACGAAGGATGTAGAGAAGTCAAGACAAGATAGTGGTGTTTCACTTGAAGCAATCACAATTTGTAGAGCTAGTGCAAGAGACAATACACAAGTGATTGGAAAAGTCACTTACTATGGGGTTTTGAGAGAGATTATAGTTCTTGATTACCATAATTTTCAACTCCCCATTTTTAGATGTGATTGGGCAAATGTTGTAAATAGTATCAGAGATGATAATGGTTTCACCTTAGTTAACCTTCACGAGGGGTAAAGCCAATTTGAAAAAGACCCATTTATTTTTGCATCGCAAGCTAATCAAGTTTTTTATTCTAGGGAAACAAATTCTTCAAATTGGTATGTTGTTTTGAAAGCACCATCACGAGGATTTCAAGATTTACTGTTATATGATGAAAATAATAATGAGCCATCCATGTCAGTTGAAGTGGGAGGACTTGAAATATAAGATGACAATGAGGATGCACCAAATAAAAGAACTGATGTTGATGATATAATTTGTGATGTGTAACTTTTTGTTTTAAGTGCTATGTTATTCTATTTCTTTCTTATAATTATTTTATGTGATATTGATTTGTCAACTCTTAATACAGCTGTAACATTTTGGTTTTACTTAAAGTATTGTTCATATCATATGTGTACTCTAGTTTTTTTTTTTTTTGTTTAATCTATGCTTACTATTATCATAAGATATATAATTGTTTTCTTGTATTTTGTAGCGAGCATTAACAATGGGAAAAGATGACAATTGCAAAGGTAAGTGAATTCATTACTTTATTTTAATACATTAATTATTTTATTCATACCCTATTTCACAATATTACCTAAATATAAGGTTTTCATTATACAGTCATATAAAAAAAGCTAAAAAAAGAGCCAAAAAACAACAGCAAGCGCTCTTTGTTGTTGCCACTCGAGAAGAAAATGTAAGGCTAACAATTAACAATCGTTAGAACATCGAAACATCTACACCTAGCACTAACAATGGCAAAAGAAAAAGAGGCCCTACTACACTGGCAGTGATTCTAGATCATACTCCCTTACCTGTTGAATTCAATGAAAGAGGTCAACCAGTGGGAGTTAATTCAGAGAAGTACGCCACTTTTGCTGGAGTTGTAGCAAGAGAGCATGTGCCTATTGTGATCAAAGATTGGCATCTAGTTCCTTCAAAAACTAAAGAAGATCTTTGGTCATTAATCAAGGTATATTTTTTATTCATATTAATAATAATTTATTGTTTTAACTACTAAGATGCTTCTTTATTTTACAGCAAAGATTTATTGTAAATGAATCCCAAAAGCGCTTAGCTTCGAAATCTAGGAGATCGATGGAGACAATACAAATCAGAGATAACAACAAAGATTAAGGAAACGAACAAGAAAACAAACAGGTCACGTGCCCTTGCTTTTATTCGGCAAAAAAATGTTATATTTGATGAAGATTGACAAGCTTTTGTGAAATATAGATTGTCTCCAGAGTTTGAAGTAAATAATTATATCTATTATTTATGTTGAGATAAATTCATATCAATACAAGGCTTTATTTTTATGTAATAGGAAATAAGCAAAAAGTTTTGAATTATGCGAAATGAACAAGAAGAGGTACATACAATGGGTCGGAAAGGCTATCCTCGTACAGAGCATAATATAGTAAGATACAAAAAATAATTTTATTGTATTTTTATTGATTTTGCTATAATTTACAATTTCTATTCTTTTTATTGTAGAAAAAGAAAAGTTCAGATCCAAAAAAAATAACAAGGGTAGATGTTTGGCTTGAGGGACATCGTAAAAAGAACAGTGAACCTGCAAATGAAGCAGTTGGAAGAAGAATGGTTCACAACTCTTGAAACCAAATCATATATTTATTACTTCTGTGACTTTTATTTTTCCATGTAGCTGATACATAAATAATTTATGTTTTAGGAAAAGGTTGTAGAATATCAAGAAATAGATAATAGTCCGAAGGAAAACAATGACATAAGAAATGATGTTGTTGCAAAAGCTTATGGTTATGAAAAACGTGGACGAGTTCGGGCACGTGGATTTGGGGCTACTCCTGCTGTGGAGAATTTGCATAATCGATCTACTCAAAAAGTGAGAGAACTTGAAAGCCAGTTGCACACTCAATCTCAAAGAGTGGAGATACTTGAACAAAAGTTTGAACAAATGACTGCTTTTATGTTAAAACAGGTACATGATTTACTATTGTTATTTTTTAAAAAACTAAAAAAATAATATAAAGTATATATGCATCAACAATAGTAGGTAATATAAAATCATTTTTATTTTACTTTCACTTAAATATAGTTACTTTTAATTTTACAGAATCTTGGTAGACCTGATGATGTGATGAGCGCTCATGAATGCACTCCTCGAGTAAGTTTCTTTCATTCCTACCATATCCCATTTTCTGTAGTTTGTGATAAGTTTTGCTGTCATATTTTATTTTTTATACTTGTAGTCATAACAAGGAAGTGGTACAATGCATGAAAATCTTGAGCTAGAAAATGCAAGCTGTCAACTATTACATTGGTACTTAGATGATCCAGTTGAGGTTGTGGCTGAGGGGAAGGTTGCATCAATAGATCCTAAGGCAAGAGTCCATCACATGTCTCTTGGTAGGGATTGTTGGAAAGTTTGGGTGGAGTCAATTACTCTTGGTAAGGAAGATGTGGAATTGTACAAGATGACTGATGAAGCTCAAATAATCAATGAAGCTTTGGGGAGTACTGTTGCTTGGCCTAAGAGTTGCATCAAATTGATATAGACAAAGTAATAGTTGTGATTCATCTTGCTATGATAGTTTATTGATCAACAAATATATATGTACACATGCACACACATACAAACACACACATATAGAGTTAATTTATGTTTTTATAAAATGCTACTTATTTTCTTTTCCTTGACCTTTATTGTGCAGGAATTAATTTTGTTTTGCTGGAGTTCTCCTTGGCGGTATTGAGCTTTAAAGAAACTTTTTTTTTAAAAAGATCACTCAAAGATGTTTTGGTTGATCATATCTGATTTTGTTGTTTTATATGTATTTAAGATTTTAGAAACTATTGTGATAGTGATACTTCAAATGTATTAACTTTATGCTTGAATATATTTTTAATGAAATTATATTTTGGAATTTTGTTATTACTGTGTATATGTTTGGGTAGGACAAAAGTATATAGTGATAAAACTAATGTATGAAATAGGAAAAAAAGTGCATTTAACAACTTGCAAATTAACAATAGGCAATGTTTAACTGTGGGTTATCTAAAATATTACAAATAGCAACAAGCATTCACTGTTGTTGAATGTTAAAAACAGCAACGAGCATGCTATTGTTGTCAAATGTTACAAATAACAACGAGCATGTATTGTTGTCGTATAGAAAATGACAACATCAAAAATTTTGTAGTGAAAAGTGTAGAAACGTGAGACATCAACTACGAAAATAGAGCGTGGTTACATGACAAATGACCACAAGCAGGGTCGCATTTTGCAATGTGAATTGTCTGCTGTCAAAGGTCATTGACATTCAACAATATCAACATCAACATCAACATCAACAACATGCAGGTCCTGGTTGTTGTATGTAATTAACAACATATTTAAATCGTTGCCGTATCCTTTTTTTCTTGTAGTGGACGTTGTATTTGTTGATTAAGAAGTCGTGCAACCTGCAGTACTTCATAAAAGATGACAAGTGAAAAAACATTCGGTGATCCTGTACATATATTTTTGGGAGATTTTCAATTTTTTTCACTATTAAAATCAATATATAATCACTTATCTCCCTATTATTTTCATAATATCTAAAACTTTTCTTAGCATAAAAAATTTTTAAAAAATGGGGGTAAATATGTCATTTACTTAATAATTTATCTTGTGAATATAAAATATATATTTATTATAAGAAAAATATTTAAATAGCAAAAAGTACAAGAACAATATCTTATTATTAAATTTTTTATTCACACCAAAACATTTATTATGAAAACAGTAAGAGAATAAATGGTATACATTAAGTTTAGTAAGACAAACTGACAATCTCTCTATTTTCTTAATTACATAACAGTAAAGTAGAACTTGTGAGATAGCATCGATCCATGCATAACTTATTTTGTACGCAACTCAACACAAGTAATTAAACCAGATCAACTCGATCTATCATCAATGTCGTCTTGTCCCATGAGCATCCTGTAGGGTGTGAATGAGTGACTTCAAGGAGAATGTTGTACAGGAAAACCCAAGAAGAAAGCCAAAGCCAATAAGGGTTACATTAAGGATTAGAAGACGTTGAGATATGTGAGGCCAACAAATCTTGATGTAAAAGGCACAAGGAAATATCAAACAAATGCAGATACTTACGAGGGAACCGGTGAGGCTTAGTACATATTGGAAATATGGCAGAGAAAGAGCTAGGGTTAGTATTATTATAAGTAGAAGTGAACCAACGCTACTTCATATCATCATCTTGCTTCTGGCACTCAGTGATATGGGAAGGTGATTTTCTAGTTGAATGGCTAATGGTGCGAATTCTATGGCATATTTAGTCATTGGTGTAAGCACAGTTGCCCATAACGCAATCTTTGTGACCACAAGATGTTGTGGCATGCTAAGTGTGATTTGAGAATTTACTCCGGGGCCGAATAGTTTTGTGCCCATGAACCCTAGAGCGGTGTAAAGTGTTGTGACTAATGTAAAGCTCACAATTGAAACCTGCAATAAAGATAGTTAAAAACAAATTAATATCAGTCGTATATTAATTGAGAATTGATACACACACACACACACAACAAATACATAACACATTATAATTAGAGACTGAGGGCAAATCAAATATGTTCCTTCCAAATCGAACCAAATATACTTTAGTCGTTTGAAAATTTGAAAATACTCACTTTATCCTCTAGCATTAACATAATGTTCGTTTTAACAATTTGTCTAACCTTCTAAAACAATACTACTACTCTTAGCAAAGACCCAAAAAAAAAGAAAGAACTCTTATTACCTGTAAATTGACAATATTCTTCCATATATTTTTTTTTATCCTTTACTTAAAAAAAAAAATTCATAACAAAAGAGCGGCTTCTTTGTAATTCATGTGCTCGTATGTTTCATTTCTCAATCTTTAAAAATAATATAGGGTGCATTTGGCACACCATATCATATTAAATCATATTAGTTGTATTGCATTATGGAGTATTACATTAAAATGCATTACATTAAGTTGTAATACAATACTATGTTTGGTGTAGCATAGACTGTATTATATATAATATTATTTTTAATATTATTTTATATTAATATTAAAAATAAAATCGATATTATTTAAATTTATTAATATTTTTGGTATTTATTGTTAATTTTTTAAATTAAATATTAAATTTATTACTATATATTAGTTATTATAATATAAATAAATTTGTAATTCAATATTGTATTATAATATAATATAATTATAAATAAAATAAAATAAATATAATACTCAAATATAAATTTATTTTTATTTTCAAATGTCGAATATAATTGTTTAATGTTAATTTATTTTTAAATTATTATTTTAGTAAATAATAAACGATTAAATAAAATTAAAATGATTTTATGTATTCAAAGTAAAATAATGTATTATCATTTATTTATTAAATATTTATGTTCACTAATATTTTATATATTATTTAAATATAAAAAGAAATTAATATTTAATAAATTTAAATTTATTACAAACTATTGAACAATAATGGTAAAATGATTATATTTCAAATATAAACACTGTTTTAATACAATACAGCCTAAACCATATCCCTCCATGGGTATATTGTACACTTTTAATTGCATTAGCCAACCTTTTAATATAGTGCAATGCAATTAGAAATTGATGCCAAACATATGTTAGTATAAAAATAGTGTTTTAATGTAATGCAATGCAGTGTAATGTAAGTTGCCACATTTACCGTTAGGCCATCTTTGGTTTGAAGAAAGGGGAGGAGAGGAAAATGGTGGAATGGAGGGGAAATGAGAAGAATGGAGTGGAGGAAAATAGTAAAATTAAATTTTATTGTTTGGTTTGATATAAAATTTGATAAAGAAAGGAAATTTATCCTTTATCTTAAATATTAAATTATATTAGTAATGAATATAATTTAATATCAATACCAAATTTTTTTAATGTCAAAAGTCCTAAAACAATTCATGATTTATTAGAATTTTTTACTTATATAACGGTAGTCCAGCGGAGTTCCAGTGACTTTTCGATGACGGTCGTGGCTCGGCCCAGCGTGGTCCCAACTATCCGAGAGTTCGACGGTTAATTTATATTTCTATATTTTCATATTAAATAAATAAGTTTATTTATTTTATTAAGTTTCTTAAATCATTCATTAAATTTATTTAATATAAAATTATTTATAATATTAAATTAATAAAACAAAATTTATAAATAATAATTATTAATAGCATTAAACAAGTTAAAAAATTGAAGAGTAATCTTGGTGTGGAATTCAAATTCTATATTATGATGAATATTAAATTTTAATGGAAATTAATTTTTTATACATTTTGTCCAACCAAAAAATAAAAATAAAAATATAATTTAAATTACTTTCTTCTCCTCCATTCTCTCCTCCCAACCAAACACCACCTTAGTGTAATATTTTCTTACTAAGGTCAACATCAGTTAAGCAGTTAAAACAATCTTATTTACTAATTAATTGTAGGGACTAGTGTGGATATTTCTTAATTTGCAGCAACCAAATTTTCTTTAGGTTAATCTGAAGGGTAGTTCGGTGTCATTTTCCCTTAAAAACTTTTTATTTTTTCCCGAAAGAATGTTCCCTTAAACAAATCCCTCTACGCTAGCTACATGTATACAGATTCAATTTAAGGATCTATACAAAAAATCAGAAAGAATGAATATAAGGACTGTGGACATACGTACCTTGGTAAACTTGGATGGATCTTTCATGGCTTTGTATAAGTTTGGGAAAACAATATGGCCAGCATAACTAAAAATATAAAGGCCAGATATGTGAGGAATTTTATGGAGGTTAAGCACTGGAATCCTGTGGTTAGCTTTAACACCTCCAAAGATGGCCGTGAAAGCTACTGATAAAAATATGAGAACCGACATGAGAATACCACCAACCGAAAGGAAAGATATGGAAGAGAGATCTCTGAGCCACAAACTAGGAAGTGCTATTAAGACAGCTATCACTGTTAGCATCTGAGATGTAGATAGTTTAGCCCACGATAAATCAAGTGATGTTCCAGAAAAGACTGTAATTAAGTTGTCATGAAGTGATATGGTGTAGGACACAAGAGCCATGAAGATTTCAAGGTAGATGAAAGTTGCAGCAGCAGCTCTTCCTTTTCTTCCAAATGCGTGCTGTCCAATATCAATATAGCTTCTTGACTTCGGATTTTTATCAAGACATTTCCCGAGTAGATGAGCACTGTATGCACATATAACTCCAAGTCCAATCAACAAGAAAGCAGAAGCCCACCCTCCATTTTCTATAGCATAAGGAGTTGACAGCTGCCCCAGACCTGTGCAAAATTTATATAAGCTGTAAGAGAGAGAATCATACATGACTTTAACTATTCTTAGGCTATTTATGTAAGTTTGAGAGTCAACCCTCAATTTTAGAACTACTTTTTGGATAAGAGTTAGAGCTATGGGCCTCTAAATGATATCAAAGCTAAAATCTAATATCAAAAAAAAAAAAAAGCTAAAATCATCCACAAGAACCAGGTAAAAAAAATCGGATTATCAAGTGACAGTGAGAATAATTCTTAGGCTACATATATAATTAAGTGTGAGAAACTCTCTTAAGGGAGGGTTATATCATAATAATTAAGTAAAATTCATGAAAGTAAGCAGCTAGAAGAATGAAAAACTTTACCTATGAGCATTCCAGCCATATTGATGACAGCATGGGCAAATGAACTGCCGGCATGGGAGTTGTTCTCAGAAATGTCTAATTTCTCAGTGGTGTGGTCTCGTTTACAGGCACTGCATTCCTCTACACAAATATCGCAGGACAGGTGTTGCACGGCCAAGTTTGCCCCTTGCACTGTCTCACTGGTTACTTGATTCCCTCTAGTGGCTATCATAGTGATTCCCATATTTTACTCCACATAGTACAGATTGAAAGATAAAGTATCAAGAAGATTGTATTAAAATTAGTAAAGAAGAAGATGCCCCTCAGTCTTTAGGAGATGAGATGTGGTTAATCTTGATATACAAGTAAAAGAGTGGGTGTATTTATAGGATGAGGAAATGATTCTCCCATTTGTGAGGACAGATTTTTTGTTACCCTTGTAGAATAATGGAAAGATAAGTATATACTCAAACAAATGATCTAGTTGACATTTTTTAAGTAGCAAGAGATTTTGAGGATGGAATACAACCTTCACTAAAAACATATCATGTAAATTTAAGAGAATAAATGAATGAGTATGATACTGGCAATTAAAAAATTAAGTGAGGATGCTAGTAATTTTAAATGGTAAAATTTTTGGAGCTATATAAGAGCATGAGGTCCAAACTCTACTCACATGATCGGAAGGAAATTGAGTTGCATTGACTAAACCAATAAAATAAACATTAAAAATATTGATTAACATATCCTTTGTTCAAAGTTTGTTTGGCATCCTACTGCATATATTGGCACACCAATTTGTGTCAATTCGTGTAATCATGTTGTATCTTATTTTTGTTAAATTTAAGTAAACTCGCAAATAATCCATTTATTAATCATGTTAAATATGAAAACAAGGATATGATCCGTTTATTAATTGTATTAATTGTATTGACCAGTTTAACATATCTAATACAAAAATTAAAAATTATTTTAAAAAATAAAAATATGCCCATATTATTGTTAAAAATAGATCATAAAAAAGTTAACATGACATAAATATAAAATGAATAAGTTTATAACACAATATGGATATGGCATGAATAATTAATTTATTGTTCAATATATTAATTGAAATTTGTGTCATAAATGTGTAATTGTATTGAGATGGTCTACTATGGATATGACACAATTTTTATCGTGAGATGTCGTATCAACGGTATGGCTCTGATACCAGTCAATCATGTCAATATTTGTCAATACAAATATGCAAAAGTCATGTCATACCCGTGTTGTGTAATTGTGTCATAACCACCATTTTGCCACCTCTAGTTTTATAATTATCAGTAATATTAGAGCCACAATTTCATTTTTCCCCCCTTTATAAATTGATGTGTCATAGTAATATTGGTGAAATGAGAAATATAAAATAAAAATTAATAAATAATATCAGTTATGTGGTCTTTTCATTCAATCAATTTTGTTAATTAAGTCAAGTTAGTTTGTACAAATTTTGTTCGAAGATGAATTTAATTTTATTCTATTTATTTAATTGGTGTTTCTATTATAGCAAGAAACAATGGGGGTGATATGTTTTCTAGAAAAGAAAATGGTACGTTTTGCCATGTCCTCAGTTGAAAGAATTTGGTAGTATACGTAATGCTTGTTTCATCTTAGTCTTGCCATTAAATACCACCTTATGATACAATAGTTAGGAAATTTGTCATTTGAATTGGCAAATTAAACTACTTGTCTTTATTCTTCACAAAGATACTGAAATAGCTAGTTGTCATTTTCAATAATCATACAAAGTTATATTTAGGTTAAAATATAATTTGAGATGCAAACAATTCATAATTAAGCCCAAATTAAAAATGAATTTACGCGCTTTTTATTTATTTATTTTGGTGTTTATAAAGTTGACATTTGCGAAATTAGAATTGATTGGAAGCCACTTACATGAATGTTTGAGGAGACGAGAGAAGCAGGCTTCACATTCACGTATACGTATTTGTTTTACTCTTATACATTCCCATGATATGTTAAATCCTTCAGGGCATCTTTGTGAGAATTCCCCTAACTAGTGTTTGTAGAAAAAGCTACTGATGCCAAACGAACCAGATGTTATGGTGACGATATAGAATCATTCATGATGAAACTCATTCCTAATTACATTGACAATCAAAATAAGAAAAAATACCAGCAGTCAACTAAATTTTTATTTCGAATATACACAAAACCTTGAAAAAAAAAATACCATTGATTTATCTAAAAGTTTGTTAGGTGTATCATCAAACCACATTGTACTTTGTATCTGTTAGTAAATATACGTAATTAATATGATCATTTACGTACCAAATATCTTTTTAAAAAAAAATTCACTTGACCACCTAATTTTAGTGAAAGATCAAATAAATAAAAAATTTCTTTTATGTAATAATACACTTTCATGAGCTTAGTAGCCTTTTTTACCAAAATTTCCTAATGGATTCTCACGGAATTAATGGTTAGCTTTAACAATTCCAAAACTTTGGTGGGCTTGTGATAATTTTAAAGATTTTATGTATTTTGGAATTTTCGATTTGGTGGAATATTTTCTTTAAAATAATGATTATATTCTGTAAAGAGGTATCGTTGACGTAAGCGACATGTGCGTCATTCGCAGGCCATACCAGATGTTCCCACGCAAGCATGCATTTCTTGCCTACATTAAGGCAGCTTATATATTCTTTTTGGGAAATTATCAGCCATATATTCTTAAATGACACTCGTATCAAACGTGTGTGAATATTTTTTAAGTATATCACTCGTATACTCTCAGTTGACAAAACACTTTTACTGTCCACCAATCCGTTAACTTTCGTTAAAAAATTAACAGAATTGTGGCAAATTGACTATTTTGCCCTTAAAACTCAAAATGAGATAAAAAAATAATTTTTCCTTAAAAATTAACGTAAATTTTCAATACATATTTTTTTTTATTTTGTTATTAACAATACATTTTTTTTATTAAAAAAATGAATTATTAATGGTACATATTATTAACAATTATCCATAAAAAATATCCATATTATACCATAAAAATTTATTAACAACATATTATTTACAATTATACATATTATACCATAAAAATTTTCAGTTAGAGTTTGGAGGAGTAGATTCGGTTGTAAAGTAGTTTTTTTTAGTAATTATTAACAATTATCCGATAAATAGAATGACATGTCATTTTTATAAATATATATCATATGACATGTCATTTTTTACTAAGTAAATGGGATGACATGTCGTTTTTTTAAATCAAAGTTTCGTCAATCTTAAAAGACTAAATTACCCTTATGATGTCAACGCTTGGAAACGGAAGTTAACGGATTGGTGGACGGTAGAAGTGTTTTGTCAACTTAGGGTATACGAGTGATACATTTGAAAAGTGTTCATACACGTTTGATACGGGTGTCATTTGAAGGTATATAACTGATAATTTCCCATTCTTTTTCTACAAATCTGTGGCATGATATTCATGAAACAATAGGTCAAGTGCGACTAATTAAGATGCAAGGGAATATGAATCTTATTCCAAAATCCCATATACATTTTGTTCCCCTCGTGAGATACTTAATGCGATGAGAAAGATTCAAAGGAATAAAATTTGAGGATTAACAATAATTAAAGGGGAACATTCGATGAAACTAGAAAATTTAAAAAATGTCAACCAAGAACTTAAATGGAAAGGAAGCATTGCACGCAAAACTTTTGGAAAAATAATGAAAAAGTAACCCATACGGTTGGTTGAAATTTATGGGGTTCCGATATATTAGATTTAGATTTAGTGTTGAGCTAATTTGTATTGTTCATAAAATTTTGTCATAAGTGCATGTATAACAATATATGATTAAAATTTAATTTATTTATATTTTTTTCTAAAAACAACCAATTATATTTTTCTAAAAAAATAACAAAAAGGTCAGCTCAACACTGAATTCAAATTCTTGATATGTTACCGCCGCATATTTTATACCTTTATGATTGACAAGGTAGCAAAATATCCCCCAACTAAGTAAAACTTAGGTTGCTTATCTTGTACTTGAACTCATAAAATTCCTCTCAACACCCACTTGTTCAATAAACCATCAATAAATTTTGAAATCCTAATTTTACTTTATTCACCTCTTAAAAAATCAGAAGTAACCTTAATTATATATTTTTTTTGTTAGATTTTAATTTCATTTATACGCCATCTATTATTTTTCTTTTTCTCCATCTTCTTGTACTCTAATAATTGATCATTTTATTCAACATTTCACATGTTTATAAAAAAATATTAGATCAATCCTTGTTTGAAAGATCAATTGCAAAAAAAGATATCATCCAAAAAAGCTACAAAGTGTTATGATAAAACACTAAAAGGACATTTTCATAATAATCAGAATACTACACTACTAAAAAAATAGTCTTTACTGACACTTGGTTTGTGACACTTTATTACAAAGTATCAGTATTTTTATACATATGGGCCATTTTTCGTGATAATAAGTATCACAAATTAATGATACTATGGTGTCTGAAATTTGGACATCAGAAATCGCTGACACTAAAGTATTAGTAATAAAAATAAAATAATGCTAATAATGTAACGGATGGAATTCGAACCAGGGTCCTCGAACATCGGAACATTTAAGTTTAAGAAAAAGACCATTGGTCTTTTTCTTGGTGACACTAAGGTAATCAGTAAAATAAAATAAAATTTTAATCTTGTTTCAAACTGACATTCGAACCCAGGACATTTCAAAGCCAAAGCTTTTAAGTTTAAAATTAAAATTGTTCTGACTTTTTGTTAGTTATGCTATTGAATTAGTAGAATATTGTGTTTCTAATATGAAGAACTTGAAATGTATTGAGCGCGCCTGAGTGAAAATTTTAGCAGGTTTTGGCTGAAATTTTACTAATAAATAATATATTTTTCAGTTGGAAACAGTATCGTTTCACTTAGAAAAAAATAAAGATGAGTAAAACACATCGTTTTATCCTAACCCTAATACCAAAATCGAACCTAATTTTTTTCTAAGTCATTCACACATCATTCTTTCACCACTCGGTTCTCCTTCTCTGTCAAAGCTAAGTAAACCAAACCCTAAAATCATATCCCCCACTGTAATCAAACTTCACGTCTATCCCAACCAAGCCTGAAGCAGAGGAATTCAATTCTATCACGATTTGGTTCTCTCTCTATCTCTCCACAGCGATAAATTCATTTCTAAAGGTGCCATTTATTTATTTTTAATTATTATGTTTCCAATTTACAGTGCCTATTTTCCTCAAGCATGTTGTTTTGTTGTGGTTTAACTATAGAATGGATTTTAAAGTTCTTAGTTTTTTCTGTAATCTTGATTGTTTATAATTTGGGATATGAGAAAACCTAACAGAGAGGCAAAGGCAATTGAAGTTGAGTTATTGTACTAGAGTTTTTAACTAAGAGTGGTTTTATAAGTGCCTGATTCAAATCAGTTTTCTTTCCTCTCTTTCTTTAGTTGCCATGTCACTGGACTTTGAATTTCATGTACACTTTAACTGGAATTGATGGATACAATGTCAATGCAAATTCGGGGTTTTTCTCCTTTTCCCCATTTCTCGAAATTGCATTTAAAATTTTGCATTTCGCTTTTAATTTTGGGCCTAACTTGTTCCATTTAATTAGCGCCTGATAAAGATATATATTCAATTCGGGTCAATTCATCAATCATTTCCAGAATGCACTTGCTATACTTAGTATAAATGCAATATCTCACCTGCAAACCCTTCAACAACAACAAGTATTGTCCTTAATTTTTTTTTATGTGATTTTCCTTGTACAGCTCTCTGACATAGTAATTAACAATATAATTAAATCTTCATTCATATGTTGATGGGTATAATAGCCTTGCCCATTTTAGTGTCACAACCACATGCAGCTTGTTTGTTTTTTATTTGTTTATTTTTTTACATGATCTTTAAATTAATAAACTTTGAAAGGGACCTTTTGTTTGTTTGTATAGGAAACTTTTGTTTGCATTTTAATATTGAATTATTGACTTTCGACTAGAATGTTTAGTTTGTTATTACTTTTTCTTATATCTTGCATGTTTATTTCAATTGAGTAGCTCTAATCAGTTGAATTAATATGTTCAGTTTAATCTCTCGCTTTCGAAGAATCACAAAAGTTTACGGTGTAACAATTGTCTTCATTTGGTAATTCTTTTAAATCACTCACTTCCTTTCAGTTTCTATTATCGTTGTGTTCTGAGTTTTACTTGTACTGACATGTTTTAAATATTGACATGCATGGTCTTACTTTCGTTTTTGTTGCATAGACTCTTCTGGAATTAAATTTTTTGTTCTAATATATACTTTTGTTTGTTCTAATATGAAAATGAAATTTTGAAAAATGTGGATGTGGCATGTTTTGTTGGCTTGCTGAATGTGTACATGTAAGTTAGATTTGCTGGCTTGGTGAATGTGTACATGTATGCTTTGTTGGCTTGTTGAATGTGTACATGTATGCTTTGTTGGGTTGCTGAATGCTTACGTATATGTTTTGTTGGGTTGTTGAATGTGTACATATATTTAAGTGACTCTAAACAAATAGAACTTAGATTTATTTTGTAATTTGTATTTTTTAATTTAAACCTAAAAGTTTGGAGTTATTTGTGCAATTTAAGTAAACTTATTAAACTAACAACATCTAACAAATGAACAGGTAACAATACATATTATGGACAAAACATGGATATTTTGTGATAGATTGTCTGATGAGTATAGTGATGGGATTGATGAAAACAGAATGTCAATTAGATGTCTTGTTGTAATATGGAGTTTTTGACTCCTCAACAAGTGAAGCTACATCTATTTAAAAAAAGTTTTCTAGAAAAATATTTAGTTTGGAATTGGCATGGTGAGGTGGACCAGAAACCTACCTCTGTAAAATGCCAAGACCAACCACAAAATCAGCATTTTAGATGTCCGGATTATAGTTATGTAGACGACATGGTTCATGATGCTTTTGAGCATTGTGATAAAGATCCTAGTTTTTTTAAGATTGTGCTTGAAGATGCTGAAAAGCCCCTATATCCAGGTTCAAAGTTATCGAGTCTAATGAAACTATACAATATAAAAGGACTTTATGGCTGGTCTGATAGTGGGTTTTCAGTTTTATTGGAAGTGCTGAATGAGACATTGCCAAATGATAATAGTTTGCCTAAGTCCATGTATGAGGTCAAAAAAATAATGAAACTACTAGGCTTAGATTATGAGAAAATACATGCATGTCGAAATGATTGCATTCTTTATAGGAATGAGTTCGAGAATCTTAGTGAATGCCCAAGGTGTGGAGCATCTAGGTGGCAAATAAGAAAAGATGGATAAAAAAAATTAGAAAGGAGGTCCCTAAAAAGGTGTTATGGTATTTTTCTATAATTTCTAGGTTGAAAAGAATGTTTCAATCACCATAAACTGCTGAGAACTTAACATGTCATGAAAATAAAAGAATTAGAGATGGCAAGCTTCGCCACGCCGCAAATTCACCAGCCTGGCAGTTAATTGACAAGAAATGACATGATTTTGCCCAAGAGCCGAGAAATATTTGGTTCGCTTTATCATCTGATGGGATTAACCCACATAGCACACTTAGCACTACTTATAGTTGTTGGCCTGTTACATTGATAACATATAACCTTCCTTGGTTGTGTATGAAGAGGAAGTTTATGATGTTGTCTCTACTGATATCTGGTCCTAAACAGCCTAGAAATGACATAGATGTATACCTAGCACCATTGATTGAGTACTTGAAAACCCTATAGGATGTAGGCGTCGATGTGTTTGATGCTTATATAGGAAACAAACTTTTAATTTACGAGCTGTGTTGATGTGGACGATTAGTGACTTTCCAGCTTATGGAAACCTATTTGGGTGTACTGTTAAGGGGTACTATGGTTGTCCAGTTTGTGGGATAAACACATGTGCATGTTGGCTACCGCATAGTCGGAAAATGTCTTATATGGGTCATAGGTTGTTTATTGAAAATCCTCCTAGGCCTTTGTCTGGTATGGAGATCTTAAACTTGGTGGCTGACATTAACACCAAGTTTGGGAAAAAGGTCCAAAAAAAGCGAAAACGGGGTGAGGTTGAGGGTCACAATAAGGGTAAAGATGAGGGTAACAGTAAGGGTAAATGTGAGGGTGAGGGTGAGGGTGAGGGTGAGCGTGAGGGTGATAGTGAGGTTGAAGGTGAGGGTGAGGGTAATGGGGATGTAGCTCAGTTGCTGTACAAAAAGAGATCAATCTTCTTTGATTTAGAATATTGGAATCATTTAGGTTGAGGGTCACAATAAGGGTAAAGGTGAGGGTAATAGTTAGGGTAAAGGTGAGGGTGAGGGTGAGGTTGAGGGTGAGCGTGAGGGTGATAGTGAGGTTCAAGGTGAGGGTGAGGGTAATGGGGATGTAGCTCAGTTACTGTACAAAAAGAGATCAATCTTTTTTGATTTAGAATATTGGAAACATTTGTTAGTTCGCCATCAACTAGATGTGATGCATATTGAGAAAAATGTATGCGAGAGCATCTATGACACATTACTCCATCAACCAGGGAAAACAAAAGATGGAATTAATTCTAGAAAAGATCTTACAAATCCAGAGCTTAGAGAAAAAATTAACAAAGCATTTATTGCATTAGCTCCTGATTAACAAAACAAAGTCCTGCCCCTTGCCCCGTACACTTTAAGTAAGAACAAAAAAAAAATGTTATGTGAAACCTTGCAAAGTGTCAAAGTTCCTGATGGCAATTGTTCTAATTTTAGAAATATTATTTCAACGGATAATTATCGTCTTCACAAGCTTAAGTCTTATGATTGTCATACCTTCATGCAACAACTACTACCATTAGCAATTCAGAATTGTTTACCTCAAAATGTTAGATCTGTCAAATCAGGTTGTGCCTCTTCTTTAATTCTTTATGTTCTAAGGTAGTAGAGCCCAATTCTCTAAACCAATTACAAAAGGAACTTACAATCACCTTATACAATTTAGAACAATCTTTCGTACCCACCTTCTTCGATATAATAGTCCATTTAACAGTCCATCTAGTTGAAGAAGTTAGATTATGTGGTCCAGTTTACCTTCAATAGATGTATCCATTTGAGAGAAAAATGAAACCTATAAAGGGTTATGTACACAACCGATATCGTCTTGAAGGTTGCATTGCAGAGTGTTATATTGCTGAGGAAGCACTTGAATTTTGTGTTGAATACCTTTCAAATTGTAAATCAATCAGACTACCTACTAGTTGTCTAATTGATTTTACAGTCGAAAGGCCACTCGGAGGTGCAAATATTAAGGTGGTTGATGCCCCTACATTGGCGCAAGCGCACCGATGTGTTTTGGTGAACACCCCCGAGATTCAACCATACATAGAGTATGTGACTGAAAATTTGCACATCTTTTTCGTTAAGTTTTTTTTTTCAATTTTATTAATTTTAGGGAGCATTTGGCCTTATTGCAATCAAAACACCCTCGTCAATTAAAAAAGCCTTTATGGTTGCCAACCGAGCACTCCCGTACGTTTGCTGATTGGCTTAAACAAAAGGTTAGATTAGCTTCATTAGGTCTAATAAAAGTATCCAAGTAAAGGCACACAAACTTTTCTCTTTCAACTAATTATTGTGGTTTTATTAATTGAACAATAGGTAACAACTGATAAAGCAAATAATGTAGCAGTTGACGAAAAAGTATGGTGGCTGGCAAACAAACCCCGCTCAAGCGTGGTTACATATGAAGGCTACTGTATTAATGGTTTTAATTTTGCTATGAGAGATCGAGACAACAACCGCATAACACAAAATAGTGGCGTTTATGTGGTTGCTAACACTTTACAGATTTCAAGTTCGAAAGACAAAAACCCTCATTCTGGGGATATGTCTTTTTATGGGGTTGTTAATGAAATTTGGCAGCTTGATTATCTGGGGGTTAAGAACGTAGTTTTCAAGTGCGATTGGGTAGATGATAGAGGGGTTAACGTTGATGAGTTAGAGTTCACTGTAGTCAATTTAGATTAGATAGGCTACAAATCTGACTGTTTCATTTTAGCTGGTCATGCAAAGCAAGTGTTTTATGTGAAAGATCAGTTAGATAATAGTAAATCAGTTGTTTGTTTAATGAGTGAAAAATGTAATTATTCAAATGAGGCCTTGTGTGATGGCATCGATGAGTATGCACCATTATCCAACAATTTTCCATAATGTAAGTTAGGTTTGGGTGATGAGGAGTTTGTGTAAGATTAGTTGTTGATGTTTTTTATGTAAATATTAGTGCGGAAAATGAATAATCCAACTACTATGCCTTATTACCACTATTTCCCGTAAGTCAGCAACTAATTTATTTTTTTATTATTTTATTATTATAATGGGATATTATATTGGTATTTGGTGCACTCATCCACTTTTATGTATTTGCAAGTTTGTTGGAGATATGGCAGAAAAAGAGGAGCTAATATATGATCCAGATCTAGAAGGAAGACCAAGACGAAACCTTACAAAGAAGAAAGACTTGCAGAGAGGAGCTAGTGACCAGACTGAGGTTATATACAATTCATATGGAGTTCCAGTTGGAAAAAAGAGAAACGATCTGAGGAACTACATTGGGGTGATTGTATAGGAAAGAGTTCCAATTATATATGATGATTGGAGGAAAGTGCCACTAGACATTAAAGAGATGTTATGGACTCATTTTTAGGAAAAGTTCAAGTTGAGTCTTAAGGCGAAAACCCAAGTGTTTAAGTGGATGGGAATTGCATTAAGGGGAATTAGATGTAAGTTGGCCAATGAATATATTCTGTCCAATGCAAACAACTTGAGTACTGAAAAAGCCTCCTCTTGAGTATGAAGGCATTAGAAAAGAGGACTGCAAGATCTTTGTTGATAAGATTTTATCCGAAGACTTTCAGGTATGTTTACAATTCTGTTAGTTAGATAATATTATTGAGTTCCTGTAACCATTTTAATCAATATCCGCTTTGTGTAGGAAAAAAGTAAGACAACAAAGGAAAAAAAAGCAAAGAATGTGTACAATCATCACTTGGGCAGCACTAGGGATGGCAATTTCCAGGTTCGAGTCCGGGTTTGGCTGTTTCGGATCCGGACCCGGACACAAAATTCTCATAACCGGACCCGCATTAAACCCGGTTTTTTTTAATCCGGGTCCGGTCCAGGTTCAACCCGGAAAAATCCGGGTTTCCGGATTCCAGGTTTTGAACCCGGATTGCTTTTTTTTTTTTTTTTAAAGAGACCATATTGCTTAATTTAACAAGGCACACTGGAAACTGGATGTTTTAATGTTTTAATGTTTTCCCCAACAGCACATTACAATATTCTTCCTAGAATTGGTTCAACAAATTTTGCTGGATAAAAGGCAAAAAAAAAAGAACATATAACACATCCAGATTCCAGAACCACCAGACTACTAGAACCAAATTGCTTAACTTTGGTTCAACAAAATTTGCTAGATAAAAGGCAAAAAAACAGAACATATAACACATCCAGAACCACCAGACTACTAGAACCAAATTGCTTAACTTTGGTTCAACAAAATTTGTTGGACAAAGGGCAAAAAAACAGAACATATAACACATCCAGAACCTAAAACAAATACAACACATTATAGAATATAAAATTCAAAGTTTTAAAGTAATAAACATCCACAAATACAAATCCATAACATAATTCTACAATTTAAAGCTCAAATTTCCAGCCACTAGTGCTAAAGACTAAACTCTGAATCATCCACTTCATTTGACTGTTGCTCACTCATCCAACTTTCATCAATCAAATGCTCTGCAGAAAGTATTGTTTCCTCAGGAATTCCATCTACAAAAAATGTGTAAATCATAAACATAATATGAACAAGACAACCAATTAGTGATAAATTAATAATAAGAACAATACAACAAATAATTTGATTCTAATAAATAAAATTTTCATACCTTTTAAGTTTTGTTCAAGCCAAAACCAATTTTGAGTTCACACCAATGCCTCTACTGTGGATGGGTGAAGTCTACTGCGATGAGGGCTCAAATGTCTACCTCCAGTGCTAAAAGCAGACTCCGAAGCAACTGTTGATACAGGAATGGCCAAAAAGTCCACCATGATAAAATGTCAAATTGACTAGTTGAAGGCAAAGTACTCTCCTCAAGATAAAGCTCTAATTCTGATTTGGAATGAATATTTTGTGTGTTTTCATTTCTAAATAATGCCCACTCATAAGCCATTTCATCCAAATCTAAATCTAACATATTAGAGTCTCCTCCTGCAGCAGCTTGAGAATTGGCACCATTAACCCCCCACTTGAATTTGATAGATGATTTACTTCATACTCATGTACTAAATCAACAAATAACTTACGCACTCTTTCAATTTCGGATTCAGCTTTTTCCCCATATATTTTAGGAAATAAAAAGTTAATCAGTAACATTTTACGCCTAGGATCTAACATAGTCCCCACTGCAAGAACTCCATGAATAACATCCCAATACTTTTCATACTTTGCAATCATCCTAGTAGCCATATTTTTTATCCCCTCAATTGGTGATTGCAACCATGCATTCATTGTCAAGACATAATTAATTCCAGAAACTTCTTCCAATTTATATGCTATGTTTAACCGTAAAAGCTATAAATAATATTTTAGAGATACCATTTCTATTCTATTAACAGCAAAAATAAAAAATAATTCAAAAAAATAAACTATAAATAATAAAATTGAAGCATAACAGAGTATAGATACTAAAAATCACAGAGTTTAGCTATTAAAGTCACAAAGTATAGATATTAAAATTACAAATAGAGCAAAACAACACATAAATTGCAAACACAATCTAATTAAATTGCGAAGACAGTCACAGTGAGTATCCTAACCGAATTTCGTTAATCTATATAAAGAGAACAGTTCTTATGCTGATGAAGAAAATTACAGGACATTATTAATCAAGAATTCATAAGATTAAGATTTTAATCAAGACATTATTAATCAAGAATTCATAAGACTATATGAAGAGACATTATTAATCAAGAAAATTACAGAACATTAACTTTGAATTCTTAACAAGAACATTATTAAACATTAAAATCGTAGGACTGTAGGCTGCAGCAAATAAGACATTATACCTCTAAAGCTTTTGGTTTTGGACCATGTAGAGAGTTAAATATTTTGAACTTTTGTATATGTATTTGACTATTTGCTGAGATGCGTTTGGCATAGTTCAACAATTGGTATTCATTGTACCTTTTAATTTCAGGTGACTGAAGATGACATCTACGTGTAGCTTGCAATGGATCAAACAAAGAGACAACATCAATAAGAATGGAGCTATAACCATGTTCAGATTATAAAAACAAGTGTAACCGGAGTTATGAGTTTGGTTCTTTAATCTTTTGCAAGTTATGTGTCGATTATTTATAGTAGTAGCTGCAACTCAGCACAACTTTTATAACTGTGTGAAAAATAATTGAAATGACCTTTGGTGTGTAATATATATACAAGATTAATCTCTTTCTACTTTCTCTCTTTAGTTTTTGGTTTAACTTTTCCATTCTATATGCAAACAATTTGTCTATCAGGCAAATTGTTTCTCAATTCTTTTGAATTGGATTTTGCCTATTTAGAGTTGCAGCCGTGATGATTTTTTAGCAGCGAGTAGTCTGTATTACTAGGAGGGACAGGGTATTTTTCATGCATCGCGTTCAGAGGCGATGTTAGCCACTTTAAGTACCGGCAGAAGGATTTGGCATGGCTTTTAAGTACTCCAGAAAATCGTAGGACTGCAGCAAATCAAAACAAATTTGGTTGTTTTTGTTTTTGTTTTTATTTATTTTTCTATTCAGCTCAAAATAACCCAGCCGAAGCTCAACTAAGCAAAACAAAACAAAACATCCTCAATCCTCAAATGTCCAACACTCCAACTCTTAATGCACAAAACCAACAATGCAAGCTCAAACAAAAAAAGTCTCCTTGTGCCAGAAAAACAAAGAACAAAAAGAGGCAAATAATTCAGAAAAAACAAAAAGCTTATAATTAGTTAAGTGCTCTCATATACAAAGAAAACCATGTCTGAGGGAAAATCACATTGTGCCGAAGCAATACAAGCTCAAAGCATAACAACACGAAAATTGCAAAGAGGGAAAATCAAAGTGTAATAGAGCATAAATTGTAAAGAGAAAAGCCGAGACTCACAAATATTCACAGCGGCAGCTGAAGTATATGCTGATGAACACAGAACACAGCCGCGACTGAGGTGGATTTCAACCTCTTTTGCTGGCCGCGACAGAGTGAGAGATGAGACGAGTGATGCTGATGAGTGATGAAACGAACAAAGCCTCACCGTGAAGGTGATGACAGGCCACGCCGCGAAGGATCTGATCTGATTTGAAGAAGAGATTACAGGAGAGTTGAAGAGAGAGTGAGAGAGATTAAGTGAGGACTGAGGAATGAGTCACGGCTCACGGGTGAGAGAGATTGAGAGAGGAATGGATTATGGATGAGACTTGAGAGATTGAGAGGAGAAATTGCAGATTTACAGTAGAGTTCAGTACAGTTGAAGAAGAAATTTCGAGAGAGGAAGAACGACGAACGAGAGAGATCTAGGGTTCAATTTTTTTTTAAATTTTTCTATTTATATTTACGAATTTAACGATAAAAATTAATATTAAAATAAATAATCTCCGGGTCCGGGTTCCGGATTTACGGGTTCACCTGAAACCGGATCCGGACCAGGAAATATGCGGGTTGTCAAAAACTGATCCGGATTCGAGATAAAAATTATTCCGGTGCGGGTTGAACCCGGACCGGATTTTTCGAGTTCAATCCGAGTCCGATCCGGGTCCGGGTTTGGTTGCCATCCCTAGGCAGCACATGATATGCTGAGCTGTTGCATAAAAGAGTAAGTATAATAACCACTCTATACAAACTTATGACATTTTCAATACAAATAATAGGATGATTCATAGCAGTTTTGATTTAATTTTTGTTGAATTATTGCAGTAGTTGGACCTCGGAGTTACTGAGTGCGAGATTAACCGCATTGAAGCCTGGTTATTGGCTCACAGGAAAAAAGATGGAACTTATACACCTGAAGTGCAGCAAGTGGCTGGGAGAATTGTAAGTTTCCACCACCACTGAAAATTACCAATGCAAATAGTTTGAAACTGAAAGCTGCCTGAATTATTTTATAATATGAGATCATGTAAATTAACAGATTAGGTTGCTTTGTTTATTTCAAAAAATGCTAGTAAATGTGATGTATGCATACACTGTCATTATTTAACTTTTTTTTTTTATTCCTAATTTTGATCAAATATTTTTATATTTATTTTGTAGAGTGAGCTAAGAAGTCAAGTTGAGTAGGGAACGTTCCAATCCCAAGGGCCGAATGATCTCCTAGGTGAAGCCCTTTAAAAGAAGCCTAATCGAAGTCGGGTGCAAGGATTGGGTCAATTCATCACCCCATCCATGTGTTTCAATGTTCCTGACCCCACGGAGTTGGCGCGAGAACAGAGAATGTATCAGGAGAGTTTTCAGTTTATGCAAGCTCAATTAGATCAAATGAATGTAAGGATAAACGCCTGCAACAACACTGAAGTTGGCAGTTCTAACTTTCCTAACTCCAAATGTGGTTGCAGTGTTAAGATGGAGATAGATCATTGATCACCCAACAAAGTTACTACAAAGTCAGTGACTAACAACCCCAAAGCAACTCCAAAGTCAGGGACCAACAACCCCAAAGCTACCCCGAAGTCGTTGACCAAAGTTACTCCAAAGTCAGTGACCAACGACCCCATTGTTTGTCCAAAACCTGACAAAAACATCAACACACCTCCCCTGCCATCCCCTACACAGAACTGCCCCCAGTAGATTGTGAAGCCACTTCAAAAACCACCCCAAGAAGATCTCCAAGACAAACTCCTTCAAAGAGAAAAGTGGTTGGCCGAAAGTCTCCTACAAATGTCGTGGTATATCTGTATGAACAGAAACGAACAACAAAGGAACATGTTGTTGTAAAACCAGTGACAGCAAGGAAACTTGTTCTGAGAAAGAATACCCGTGGAGCTGAGAAAGCAAGAAAAGAGAACAAAAGTTCACAGATGAACATCTTTTCTTTGATGATTGAGAGCTTCCTGCCACGATCGATTATGATTGCCCATGATTTGAAGACTTTTGGTGTCTACTGGGAGAGTAGATTGGACAACCAAATTTGCAATGAAGTCATTGAGTTTACAGAGCTCTCAAATTCTGTTTTGGAGATGTGGATCAAGTAAGAAATAAAAAAACTTGATTTATGTTTTTACTATGTTTTCTGATTTTGCAAACTATCATTAATTTATTTCTTATATTCATGTTATGAAAGTTTCTTTTTTTAATAGACACTTGTATGAAGAGATGGATAATGGCAGTGGTGTTATTCCAATTCAATTTGGATGCATAGATAAGTTACAGTCAAGTCAAGTAAGCTACCCAAATAGGTGTTCCTATATTTCAGACCTTTTGGACAAGATTCAAATAGCCCAGATAATTGTGTTCCCATATAACCCAGGGTATAGTTTATTTATTTTTTGTCTATTTTATTTTTTTAACATAAATGATTTAAATTTATCTTGTAATCTTTTTTTTTTAATTGTTTGTTTAGTGGCCATTGGGTGCTAGTAGCAATTGATATGGTGAGGCAAAAAATTTGTTATCTTGATCCATTAGGTGATAATCTTGATGATGAGTTGAAGCAGATGGTGAATGAGTAAGTTTAATTAGTTTACTTAATTCTTTGTTAATTATTTATGTTGTAGATTAATTTGCTGCATCTGTTATTTATTATTTATAGTGGGATAACAATGCATCAAGTGAAGAGTAATAAAAAGAAGGTTGTGCAGTGGGTCTCTGTGAAGGTATTAATGAAACAAAGTTATGATTTCCATTGTTACTTCATGAGTATATTTGAAACTAATTTTTTTCTTTTTTAGTGTCCGAAACAACCTGGAACCTTTGAATGTGGTTATTATGTGATGAAGTACATCCAGAATATTGTTTGCGATTTGTACATTCTTGAAAACAATGTGAGTTTCTCCATAACTTTTTTAATATTTTGTCGAAGAATGCAATGTGGAATGAATTTTCTTAAGTGAATTGTGAAGGTGGTTAATGGGTGAACAATTTGCTGCTTTATGCTTGAAAGTAGCAATATAATCATATCTTGTGCGAGGAAGTGTTGTGTATGTTTAGGATAATCACATACACTTTATTTGCCATATTTATTATAGGTAAAAGCTATAACACTATATATATTTTACTGAATGCATTCAACATGTTTGGAAAAATTGATGCCAATTTTTAGTGTGTTCTATTATGTATTTAAGGCACTTTAGTATAAACCAAAATGACTGGAGCTGTTGCATGTACAAATAGAAGACATATAAATCCCAGTGCTGAGTGTTAAAAGTAAAATTGAGTAAAGTAAAATGATATATTATAAATTATCAGCTTCTTAGACAGCTTTGGTAACCGTTGTTTGCTATGGTGATACAATTTATTTGCATGATCTTCAGTTTTGATGTTAATCATAACAAACTTAAAAATATATGTATTTATTGTGTTGTTTTATTTTAGGACAGATTCTAAAATATATGAATACATTTTGTTGCTTTATTTTTTAAGTTCAAGGGCTGTGATGAGTACACTATGGACGATCTTTCGCAACTTCGCGATCAGTGGGCCATGTATGTTGCAAAGTTACTTGTAGCATACAATAATGAGGTAAATTATATTTTTTCTTGTAAATATCAGAGAATTGATTTTTGTAGCATAGTAGCTAATTGATTCTATATACTGCACTTATAGGTGGGAAAGGCGAAGGGAAAGGCAAAGGTCAAAGAGTAAATGTACTGAGGATGATTGTTTCCTGCAAACTGTCATTATGTGTTCATGTAAATATTTGACATGTTTTCAAACAATATTTTAGATATTTGTATTACTATTTTATTTGATACCTATTTAAATGTTAGTAGGAATGTTATATACTTATATTTAATTATTCAAATTCGTACTTTAATTTAATTTGAATAGATTTTCTTTGAATACCATTATTTGATTGGCAAAACTAAAAGAAGAATGAAAATAATAGAGTAACAACAATAATGTCAGCTGTTGTGCAAATTTTATTGAACTCGCAAGTGCACGAATCTCTTATAGAATAGATTAATGGTGACGAGTGTCGATCCCACGAGGAGGTGGATTTTAATTATATGTAGAATTAAATTTGTACGAGGGTGGTTGGAATTATGGTGAAATTGACTTAGATTATCCTAAAATTGGAATTGAAATGGCGAGAATAAATTGAAGAGAAATCTATTGAAATGACGTACTTGGGTATCTGGATTCGTATCAACATGCACCATGGGCTAAATATTCCTTATTAATGCCAATTAAATCATGAGGGGGGAATCCACACCTCATGAATCACACTCTAATCAATATGATGTTAAGGGCTTATCGTGCCAAATAATAATAACCTTGTACGGGAGCCGGTGAAACCAGGGCGGTATTTAGACAAGATTATTATTATTTGTCGACGAGAAGTCAAAACATCCATAAAAAACTAGAGGGGAAGAGAAAATAAATTTACCAAATAAAGCCCATGACACATGTTGAGACTTCACCTTCAACCCAAGCTTGAAAGAAAATTAGCTACTCATAATTAAACTAGGGGCAAAATGCGAATTTATTAAAATACGTAGAAAATACAAGATGAAGAAGGAATTATAGAAAATGGAGCCCAAAAATGGATTCAGAGATGCCAAATTAGGGGGGAGAGGTCCCCTTTTTATAGATACATTGAGTAAATCATGGCCATCCGATTAAAAACAGTTTGGACGCTGAGGATTGCGCCACATCATCAGTCAACAGTACGCGGTTTGAACAATCAACCGATTTGAACAGTGACGCGGTTTGGTTGAAAATAATCCTGTGTATATGCATGTACCGTACATACGATTTTTGGTCCACTGATATGCTGCCACGTCATCGATCAACAGTACATAAGAATTTTCTCCAATGGAATCGTGACACCTCATCAGTCAATGCCACATTATATGTCAATGCCACGTCATCGATCCGTCTATGTGAATAGTATCATGAACAGTAACATAGACAATACCGTACATGTGAACAGTGACATTTTTCCTTTTATACTCCTAAGGTTTTCGACTGTCCTGAGTTCAAAAGTGATGTCCGTTTTGCCGTCTGATCTCTCGTTCATTGTGAAATGACCATGATGCCCCTAAAATACATAAAATACTTAATTTAAATAAAACACATATAATTAAATCACAAGAAGCTTAAATACATAAAAGTATGAATGTTAGTGGAACTTGAGTGTAAAATGACGATTTTCTCCTTTATAAATATACATTTTCTAACACTCAACATCAGCATCTTTTCTTTGAAGCCATTGACGCTAAAAAATATATCAGCGTCATAATATTAGTGATGCTATAGTATTACAAATTGCTGACACTAAAGTATTAGTATCCGTTCATTCTATCATGTCATCTCCCCAGTGTAAAACAAACTACTGACGTGTAATAATTGTTAGTAAACACTATCACTATAGTGTCATAATATTTGTGATACTATGGTGAAAGTAACTTTTAACAAGCGATCATTATCAGTAACTACTAATACTATAGTATCATAAATTTGGTAATACTATAGTAATAGTAATTGTAACACTTCACTATATTATTTACTTAAAACAAATGCTTAAAACCACAGTTACTTTTAATATAATTACGAATTCTAAAAGTTTAACACAATCCAACAAAACTTTATTACAGAAAAGTAAGAGTCCTATAGAGATTTCTTAGTTTATTTAAAAACTTAATTATTACATAAAGCCAAGATTCTTATTTTTATTAACACAAAGTTGAGCCCATAATAAAATTCCAAGGTCGGTTATGCCCATATGCACTTCGTCTTGGTTAGGACTTGGCGCCAGCTTGCCCTACTCATCGTTACCTGTAATGTAAGAACGTAGTAAGCTAATGTCCAGTAAGATAACACTTTGATGCATGTATAAATTATGATGCATATGGATGACCATATTAAGCTCTTAAAATAAACTTAGAAAATACAAAACAACTTTATTTGGGCCCTAGGTATGTTGCACTACAAGCCTGACACTTTTACTCTTTAAACATTATGCCATTGGACCTCATTAGTTGAACTTTTGCACGTGATCGTCCCCAAAGATTTAGAGCCACCATGACATCATATTAGTAGAGTGACTATATAAAAATTTATAATATAACTAATCACACTATAATAGCCATTATAATATAAAGGGATTGTTAAACCGAACTTAAGTATAAAAATAATTGTCCTTACATTACAGTTGAAGTGTTATTTACCTTTTGATCTTGACTTCTCTAGACCTTTCTAAGTTAAGGATTCCTCTACTCTTGTTATTATGACTTAGAATAGAAGGGAATGAAATTTTTAGGTTGCATTGCAAATGAGAGGTGGTGAGGGGTATTTATAGGATTTCTTAAGGCTAATGGATGGTTAGGATTTTGCCACCATAACTGTTGGTCAATGGTTGAGATTATCCTTCATAAATAACTTACTAAATTCTAGAATTCTTTAACTTTCTCTACACTTCTTCTTACATCATCGCTTATGTCATCGCTTACGTCATTTCATTTCGCTATGGTCATCATTCCTTAAAATTAAATATTATAAACTCAAGGGGCTTCTTAGCTTAAAAATAAATTCTACTATATTTAAGAAAATTGTACCTCATAATTTCCTCCTCTTTTTAAAAATTTCGTCCTCGAAATTTACTTACTAAATAGCTCAGGATGCTTATTCTTCATTTTTTCTTTACCCTCCCATGTTGCCTGCTCCACTGAGCTATTTCACTATAGTACTTTGACTAAACGGATCTTCTTGTTCCTTAACTCTTTTATCTTTCTATCAAGAATTTAAATTGGACGTTCTTTATAGGTTAAGTCTTCTTCTAGTTGAAGAGGCTTGTAATCTAGCACATGAGAGGAGTCTGGAACATATTTATTTAACATGGAGACATGAAAGACATTATGTATTCTTGATAACAATGGTGGGAGGGCAAGTCAGTAGGAAACATTCCCGACACGATCGAGTATTTCAAATGGCCCAATAAACCTTGGGCTTAATTTTCTCTTATTCCCAAATCTCATCAATACTTTTACTGGGGCAACTTTTAGAAATACCTTATCACCAACTTGAAATTCCAAAGGCCTTCATCTTTTATCGACTTAACTTTTCTGTCGATTTTGAGCTACCTGCATTCTTTGACGTATTTTCTCAATTGCTTCAAATGAGCCAGTAATTAAGTCGGGTCCAAGATGCGTTCGCTCGCCTATCTCATCCCAATGAATAGGCGATCTACATTTTCTACCATATAGAGCTTCATATGGTGCCATGCTGATTGTTGCTCGGTAGGTATTATTGTAGGCAAATTCAACTAATGGTATATACTTGCTCCATGATCCTTGAAAGTCGATAGCACATCCTCGCAACATATCTTCAAGCATCTGAATCGTTCTTTCTGATTGGCTATCTGTTTGAGGGTGAAATGTTGTACTAAACTTCAATCTTGTCCCTACAGCCTTATGTAACTTTTCCCAGAATGTCAAAGTAAACCTTGCATCTCGGTAAGAAATAATAGAAATGGGCACAACATGTAGTCTTACTATCTCCTTTACATATATTTCTGCAAGCTAGTCCATAGTGTATGTCATTCGAATAGGCAAGAAGTGAGCAGACTTTGTAAGTCGATCGACGATCACCCAAATGGCATCATGCATTTTGGTAGTTTTTAGAAGACCAACGACAAAGTCCATCGTGATTTCTTCCCATTTCCATTGAGGGATTTGATTAGATTGCAAAAGTCATGCTGGTCTCTGGTGCTCCGCTTTGATTTGTTGACAAGTAAGACATTTTGCCACGAACTCCACTATATCCTTCTTCATTCCAGGCCACCAATAATGCTTCTTTAAGTCTTTGTACGTTTTTGTTGTGCCAGGGTGAAGTGAATATAGAGTTGTGTGAGCTTCAAGTAGAATTTCTTTCTTTATATCTTTATTGTCTGGCACACATATCCTGTCCTTGAACAAGATGATTCCCCTCTCTGACTTTTTAAATGACATATCTTTTGAGTTGGCTTCTATCTTTAAGATCTTCAAGTAGGAATCGCTTTCCTGCCCCTCTTTAATCTTTTCTTAATAAAGTTGAACGAAGTGTCATGTTGGCTAATTTTCCTGCTACTAGCTCGATCTCTGCCTTGCATATATCATTTTGTAATGGCTTAGGTAGAATCCGTAAAGCTGACAAGCTTGACTTTCTACTTAGTGCATCTACTACCGTATTTACTTTTCCAGGATAATAGTTTATTTCACAGTTGTAGTCCTTGACAAGCTCTAGCCAACACCATTGTCACATATTCAGCTCCTTTTAGGTAAAGAAATATTCGAGGCTCTTGTGATCAGTGTAAATCTTACAATGCGCCCTTATTAAATAGTGACGCCATAATTTTAATGCGTGCACCACTACTGCCAACTCCAAATCATGCGTTGGATAGTTTTTCTCATATTCATTTAATTGTCTGGAAGCATATGCAATGACTTTTCCATTTTGCATGAGGACACATCCAATACCATTTTTGGAGGCATTACTATAGATGACAAAATCCTCAGAGCTGTTAGGAATGGCTAGGATTGGAGCAGTGACCAGCCGTCGTTTTAATTCTTCAAAGCTTTTCTCGCATTCTGGAGTCCATACAAACTTAGCATTTTTCTTTGTCAACTGGGTCAGTGGCATCGCAATCTTCGAGAAACCTTCCACAAATCTTCGGTAGTATCCAGCCAAACCCAAGAAGCTTCTGACTTCTTTTTTGCATTAGTGGGTCTAGACCATTGGCTTACAGCTTCCACCTTCGAGGGGTCTACTGAAATTCCATCCTTAAACACGATATGTCCCAGGAATGTTACTTTCTCAAGCCAAAACTCACATTTCTTGAGTTTGGCATAAAATTGCTTCTCCTTCAAGGTCCGAAGAGTAATCCTTAAGTGCTCAGCATGCTCTTTCTTTGATTGTGAGTAGACCAAAATATCATCGATGAATACCACTATGAATTTGTCTAGGGGTCCATGAAGGCTGCTGGGGCATTAGTTAGACCAAATGGCATGACAACAAACTCATAGTGTCCATAACGTATTCTGAATGCTGTTTTAGTAATATCTTCTTCCTTGATTCTCAACTGGTGATATCCTAATCGTAGATCAATCTTTACAAATATTGCTACTCCTTGCAACTGATCAAACAAGTCATCAATGCGTGGAAGTGGGTACTTGTTCTTGATAGTCGCCTTATTTAACTCTCGATAGTCGATGTACATTCGCATTGATCTATCCTTCTTTTTTACGAACAATATTGGTGCTCCCCATGGTGAATGGCTTGGGTGTATGTAGCCTTTGTCTAGTAATTCTTGCAATTGACTCTTCAATTCCTTTAGTTCTGATGGGGCGATCCTATAGGGCACCTTTGAAATTGGAGCAGTTCCTGGTAGCAAATCGATTTTGAATTCAATTTCGGTGGCAATCTTGTGAGTTCTTCAGGAAAGACCTAATGAAATTCGTTCACCACTGGAATATCTTCCAACTTTGATCTTTGCTCCTCTGTTTCAATGACCACACTTGCCTAGTACCCCTCACATCCTCCATTTAATAGTCTGGCTACTTTTAATGCAGAAATGATAGACATTTTGTTCTCTTTGCATTCTCCTTTAAATGTAAATGATTCCTTTTGTGGTGGTCGAAAAGTTACCTCCTTTTTCTTGCAATCTATCTTGGCATAGTGCTTTGATAGCCAATCCATGCCAAGAATTACATCATAGTCATGCATCTCGATGATTATTAGGTCAACATATAGTGTATTACCACTAATGCTAATCTCACATGCCTTAACTAATTGTCCCGAGTTTAATATTTCACTCGGTGGTACCATGACACTAAAAGGCCTATTTATTATGTTAAGGACATTTTCAATTTTCTTAATGAATGCTGGTAAGGCAAATGAATGTGTAGCTCCTGAGTCTATTAGCACATATGCAGGAGTTTTGGAGATAGATAGTTCACTAGATATTACTGAGGGGTTTTCTTCCGCATCCGTCTTGGTGAGTGTGAATACTCGAGCATTAGCCTTTTCTTATTGCGTACCATTTTCCGGGCAATCCCTAATGAAGTGTCATTCCTTTCTACGTTTGAAACATGTTCTGGTATTTGTTCGACATTCCCCAAGGTGAGTTCTGCCACATTGATTGCACTTTGGCTTTTGTGGGACTTCCTTCTGATGATTTTTTTGGCGTTTACTTTTACGCTGATCTTGGACCACTGACGTTCCCTTTCTCTTATTATTATTTGAGTGTTGTCTTACAAAGTTCCCCTGGTCCACACTTTCTTTGTTTCTTCATTTTTCTTCCTTCTTTTCTTCATCTGCTTGCTCAATTACCAAGGCTCGATTGATGAGATCGTTGAACGAAGCATCACGAACTCCAGCCACCTTTTAAGTCTTTTACGAGATCTTTACACAATCCTTGCCTAAAGTGGTCCTTTTTCAAGTCTTCCGTTGCAACCATATGTGGAGCATATCGAGAGAGCTCATCAAATTTTTGGATGTACTCTAGCACAAACATCCTTCCTTATTGTAAATAAACAAACTCTCTTCTTTTGGTTGAGCGAACAGTATTTGTTATAGAAGTGTTCTTTAAATTCCACCCATTGCATTGTTGCTTCACCATGAATTTGTTTGATTGAGTCCCACCAGTATTCTGCCGCTCCTCGTAGCATAAAAGAGACACAAGTGACATTTTCTTCTTCTGGCACTTTGGCTACTTCTATCATTCTTTCCATGGTTCGCAACCATTGGTCTGCTGCGATAGGATCTACACCGCCTTCGAATGTGGGTGGATTTAATCTTCTAAATTCACTTCCGGCATTGTTAATTGCCTGACAATGTTCATCCCTTCTAACTACTCTTTCTAAGAGTCGTACCACAATGTTTGTAAGTCGATCAATTGCAGATTTCTCCCCTTCCGCATACTTCCCTAGCGCTTGACATTTCAACGAGTTTTTAATCTAGTTTCTACGTGTCAGACAAATCAAATGTAAGATTTTCCTAATTACCTTAATTTCAAGTTGTAACTAAAAAGCTTAGCCTTGTCCTTCCCCTTGACTTGTGCATATGGACGGTCTACATAATCGATTTAAACCTTGGGCTCTGATACCAATTTGTAACACTTCACTATATTATTTACTTAAAACAAATGCTTAAAAACACAGTTACTTTTAATATAATTACGAATTCTAAAAGTTTAACACAATCCAATAAAACTTTATTACAGAAAAGTAAGTCATATAGAGATTTCTTAGTTTATTTAAAAAAACTTAATTATTACATAAAACCAAGATATTTATTTTTATTATCACAAAGCTGAGCCCATCATAAAATCCCAATGTCGATTATGCCCATATGCACTTCGTCTTGGTTAGGACTTGGCTCCAACTTGCCCTACTCATCGTTACCTGCAATATAAGGACTTAGTGAGCTAATGCCCAATAAGATAACACTTTTATGCATGTATAAATTATGATGCATATGGATGACCATATTAAACTCTTAAAATAAACTTAGAAAATACAAAACGACTTTATTTAGGCCCTAAGTACGCTAGCACTACAAGGTCGACACTTTTACTCTTTAAACACCATGCCCTTGACCTATTAGTTGAACTTTTGCCATTTATCGTTGTCCCCAAAAAGATTTTTTCAACTTAGCTTTGAGGGCTTCCTTAGAATCTCTTGCCACCTAGTACAACCACCTATTTTTCATAAATTCATTTTCTTAAGTGTCTTCTTCATAATGTAGTCCATGATATGCATGCATCCAATGCAACTTATAACATTTCAAATTCCTCTATGCATAACAAAATCAACATACAACATTATTTAAAAACAAGAGTCTTTAGTATAGGCGATAAATTATGACATCACATAATAAAGGCAGCTCATATCATCACATATTGGGGACAGAGTTTCTACCTATAAAAATTTGTAATATAACTAATCACACTATAATAGCCATCATAATATAAAGGATTGTTAAACCGAACTTAAGTATAAAAATAATTTGTCCACATCAAGCAAGTGTTACTTACCTCGATCTGACTTCTTTAGACCTTTCTAAGTTAAGGATTCCTCTACTGTTATTATGACTTATTGTAAGGAACCAAATTTCTAGGCCAGATTGAAAACGAGATGTGGGGGTATTATAGATTTCTTTAATGGATGGCTAGAATTTTGCCACCATAACTCTTGATCAATGGTTGAGATTATCCTTCATAAATAACTTACTAAATTCTAAAATTCTTTAACTTTCTCTACACTTCTTCTTACATCATCGCTTATATCATCGCTTACGTCATCATTTCCTATGTCATTGCTTATGTCATCATTCCTTAAAATTAAATATTATAAACTCAAGGGGCTTCTTAGCTTAAAAATAAATTCTACTATATTTAAGAAAATTACAAGTGTCACTATTTTTCTAACTGCCAAATTACTGACACAATTGACAAGTGTCAATGAAAGTAATTTTTGACACTATTCTAAAGTCAATAAAGACCATTTTTCTAGTAGTGCTAAAAGATGAGTATTATAAATAATTTCATGGATTCAAATAACTCCACCTTTTAACTTAATTAAAAAGTTGGAGCATGTTAACTATTTTAAAAATACAAATTGGGGAATCCAAATTAAATAAAGTTACGGCTATTTGTATTCTAAATATTACTTTGCATACTCTATTGTTATGTACACTCATCTACTAAATTTAAAAAGGAGTGGTAATATTTGACCCCTTTAATTTTTTTTATTAACATAATTTATTTTCAATATTATCCTTATTTAAAAAAATTAAATCACCTTCCACCACCTCTATCACCGCCTGAAGGCTTGTTCGCAAGAGACACCTAGTAGCAAGTGAGCTGCTGTATGGATTTGGTTACATTTGGGAAAAAGTTATATCAAAGACAAAACACTATAGTCAAGAGTCATGTTATTAAGAAGAGCTCAATGGAATAGAAGAGCTTTGTTTGAATCCCATTTGAGGCAATGATTTTCGCGATAAAATACATGCCTGATTAAAGCAAAAATATAAATAATTAATAAATAAACTGAAATCCAGATTAATAACCTTAGCCAAATTTTGCTTGGTAAGTAATAAAGGATGGCGTATATCGCTAGGGTTTCTCAAATTATTTTTACATTTTACTTTAATTATATTTTATTTTTTTAATAAGGGTAATTTTCGAAATAGGTCAGTTTGATTGAATAATGAGGGCTAATGAGACTAATTGAGGAGATCAAATACACTGCTATTTATAATATTATTAGCCCATTTGGTATTGAGGTTGAATGGTTAAAAATTGCTTATTTCATAATTTTTGATAAAAATATTGTTAGTAAATTTTTCAAAAGTTGTTTATTTCATAAGCTTTTCCATATTAACTGGTGTAAATGCCAAAAAATATAACCACTTACATTACTACACCTATCTAGTAAAAACATATGAAGAAGTTTTTTCATATTACTCTAAATCTAGGTTTAAGAGATAATGAAAATCACATGACAATTTATGTTGAATCCAAAAATATCACTAATTTAATCCAAAATGTTAGTAATAAGCGGTAAGTCATTACTAACAAGATTACGTGTAAACAATCTAGATCCTAACAAAAATGGTTAACGAATCTGACAATGTAAAATGAAATATAAGGATGAACGATAGAGATGTAGATCTGAAATCCAATATCCCACCAAATCTACTTTCTTATAAATAGAGGTCTAAAGATTAAAAATGATAATTTAGCTAATTTCTCATTTAGATAGAAGAAATTTGGATCTCATATCCATAAAATTAATAAAAATACTAATAAAGGCATCAAGTGCCTTTACAGTGCATGTTCAAGTCGATTTCAGAAGATTTTAAGAACTAAAGAAGAAAAGCTCGATCAAATAGCAAGAAATGTATAATCGCTAGTTTGATCTTCTTTAATTAAAACTATATGGATTATTAAAGGTTTTTAACCTTCAATTGGTGATATTCAGAAATCAATCAACAATTGACAAACCAATGTCAATTGTTGATTTGGTCGATCAGAATTAATCAAGAAAACAAGAAATATTTGGGATCCGATAGATTTTCGCCAATAGAATGCTTAAAACAATGAATCGCTCAGTGAAATACTTGACATTAAGATCATTTTTAGTAAAATTATTGATGATGATGAACTATAAATTATATTCAGTAATTGAAATATTCATCGGAATATTTCAATGGAAAACATACAAAAAAGTTATAACTTGCACATCAAATGAAAAATTGGCAAAATCGAGATTTGATATACGGATATTGACTTTCATGTCCGTGGAAATGGTGAAGGAACTTAAGTGAAAGAGAAAACTCATTTAAATGGTCTTCGAAACCAATTTACAGGCATCAAGTCTTGAAATTCATATGTTAGAAAACCAAATCTTAGAAAGGATGGATTATCAATTGACAAACCAACGATACAATCATGAATATAACTTGAAATTCAGATCAAAGGTATCTACAAATATATTCTTTAACAACATGAACAAATTGGAAGCTGTATAGTGAGTGTTGTCTAGATGAATTAACATCAGCCGTAAAACAAATAGAAAAATGGTGGGACCATTGAAATCAAAACCTCCACAGATCAACAAGGAGGGAAATACATACCATTTAAAGCTTGATTAGGGTAACATGGAGGCCAATCAGATCCATTCATGCCAAATCTCTTTTGGACTCAAGATCAGGTATATGAATGGTTCACTGCACCACATATAGCTGTGATTGAAAATGACATACAAGATGTCCTGCACAATTACCTTTGCCAATTAAACCACCAACCTCCGCCACTTAAAGATATCTCACACACCTCCTTAGGTCCCCAACATGACCTCCTCATGATCCCCACTCCATCCGCCATATCCAAACCAAAGTCCACAGGTATCATCATCAAAGAAGAAAACCAGATACATCGATTTCTGCTCCAGATTCCCAAGACCCATGGATGCATTCTCTCTCGAGCCAACACCTTCACCAGCTTTCTAACCGACAATGGATGAACCTGCCCCTCCGAACTGTGACCTCAACCCAATCTTCCAAACGACCACCAACCATCCAAAGTTGACAAAGCCACCCAAACTTCCCCTAAGATACTCCAAAGTGTACCCTGAGACCATAATTGCCCTTATCCACCATGCCGTGGTCCCTCCTCAGAAGCATCCAAAGCTCTCCAAACTTTCTTCCAAATACACCCTCACCGTGATACGGACCCAGATGAGACTGAAAGCTCATCCGAAGACGAGTACATGAACCTCCGCTCTCCATAAAGTTGTTTGTCTTGTTGCTTCATAAAGTAGTTTGTCTGTTGTCATAACGATGTTTCGCTTTTATGCTTGCATAATTATTAAAGTTTGCTTTTACTTTAAGCTTTTGCTTTTGCTTTTGTCAAAGCCATGCTTAATTATTAAAGCACTTTGTCTTTTGTAATAATTAAAGTTGTGCCATTATGTAAAAGATAGGGGTCCTGTCCTATCTTATCTTTTGCTTTTACTTTTGTAAAAGATAGGGGTCCTGTCCTATCTTCTCGAGAATCCTCCTCTATATAAAGGATTCTCCCCACCCTTGTAAGAATATAGAAGTTTGAAAAAAATAAACTCGTGTTTCCTCTTACACCATGAATCCCTAAACCTCTTCTCTCTCTCTGCAAATGAAGTTCTAAGAAAGAAAAAGAATAAAGGATTAAATTTGTTCATTTTGAAAACCAAGAAGTATGCCTCAGACTTGCCTTCTAGTAAGGATCCTGCATCGTAAAAACTTTTGACCATTTCTTATCCGGTTTGGCACCGCTTTGACATTAAAGGAAAGTCTGCTGGGTTGTATAACCTCGAGAAAATGTTTTAAAGGTTTTTGATTACAGAGGTATATCTACCGAAACCCCAGCTTATGACTATCGTCCAAAGAATGCTTTTAATCTAGTTCGTATAACAACGCCACGTACACTCTTAAATGGTATAGTAATATAAATTAATCTAACTAAAGAAAATGTCAATTATAAATAAAAATGGGGGTTTTATGAATTTTTAACTAAATAATAAGAAATAAAGAAATTAAAACTACTAACAAGAAATAAAAACTCTAATTAAAGGATAAATAACTAACAATGAGAAAAATTTTAGTTAAAAGATCATTCGCCACCACCAAACATGCACATAATATATCAATTCTATCATCAATTTATATTGAAACTATCAACCGTAGACAACAACAAGTTCTGTTAGTCTCAATCTTTCCTTAGTGTGTCGTTAGACAAAACAAGCTCTTCACCCAATCTCTAACCATTAAATAATTTAAAACAAGCTCTTTAAATTTAAGAAAATGGAAGCATTAAGCAGAGAAAGATATTAGGTTGATCTAGGCAATAAACACACAAGCTCGGATTATTTAACCTAGGTTATGTTCTCCAATCGAAATCACTGATTCCAACCTGCTACTAATGATTAAAATATCAAGACAATTACGGATCAAGAATTTTAATCTAGCAATAGAATTTATTCAAATCCTATCTAATTGGCCACTCAAATAAGACGAGAATAAAATCATAAACATTGGAGGAAAAATGACCAAAAGGCCATTCTCGGCCAAAGGAGTGCGTGCAACAGTACCACTTGAATTGGTACATACAGATGTATATGGATCAATCAATGTATAAGCTCGAGGAGGTTATGAGTATTTCATCACTTTCGCTGATGATTACTCGAGATATTGTTATGCTTATCTGATATGTCATAAGTATGAAATTCTTGAGAAATTCAAAGAGTATAGGGTTGAGATAGAAAAGCAATTAGATAAGAACATAAAGAAATTTTGAGCATGATCGAGGTGGTGAATTTCTCTGTGAGATTTCAAAAAGTATTTATTGAAAATAGGATTATATCTCGCTTAATCATTTTAGGACACCACAACAAAATAGGTAGAAAGGAGAAATATAACTCTTTTCGATACGGTGAGATCTATGCTTAGTTATTCATTATTACTAATCTTTTTTGGGAACTAGCAATCGAAACCTAGCTTTACCTCTTGAACTTAGTTCCATCAAAGTCGCCTCAAAACCCCAATAGAATTACGTCGCAAACCTAGTTTACATGTCCAGATTTGATCACCAAGACATGTATCAAACCAAAGGCATAAATGAATTCAATGCTACGAGGTTTGTATATTTGTGGGGTATCCCAAAGGAACAAGGGGAGGTTTATTTTATAGTCCTCAAGATAGGAAAGTGATCATGAGCACACATTTCACTTCCCTCGAGGAAGACTATATGAATAACTTCAAACCTAAGAGTAAGGTAATACTTGAAGAACTATCATGTGATCAGGTTGATGCTCAGCTTTCAACACCTATTATAGAACATGAAGAATAGCAACAACCAGCTGATCAACACAGGATTATCCCTAAACAACCATCACTAGGTTACCCGCGAGATACAAGTTATTGGCAGAAACTTATACGGCTATCTCAGATGAACATGTACAAGATCCCACTAGCTACAACGAAGATCTAATAGACAGAGATGTTGAATTTTTGGAAAAAGGCCATGAATCAAGAAATGAAATCTATGTATTCCAATTAAGTCTGGGAACTTGTAGAGGCACCAAATGGGGTAAAACCTATAGGGTGCAAGTGGATCTACAAGAGAAAAAGAGGAGTAGACGGAAGGGTGGAAATATTTAAAGAAAGATTAGTAGCCAAAGGGTTTACTCAGAAAGAGAGAATCGATTATGAGGAAACTTTTTCTCTGGTTTCTATGCTTAAATCCATAAGGATTCTACTCTCCATGCTAAAGCATAGATTATGAAATTTGGAAAATGCATGTCAAGGCTGCCTTTTTTAACGGGCATCTTGAAGAAGACATCTACATACAGCAACCAGATGGATTCATACAAAAAGGCCAAGAACACATGGTATGTAAATTGCAAAGATCCATTTATAGATCAAGCAAGCATCCTGACCATGGAACATCGATTTGACGGATGCTGATTAAATTGTTCGATTCATTCGTAACATTGATGAACAATGTGTACAAGAAAATTCAAGGAAAATTTCAGAGCATTCCTAGTTTTTGTAGACAATATTCTCCTAATTGGAACGATATATTAGTATTTACTACAATAAAGTGTTGGTTAGTAAAACAATTTGATATGAAAGACCTGAGAGAGGCAAGTTATATTCTTTGTATCAAGTTATTACGAGACCGGAAGAATAAAACTTTAGCCTTGTCTCAAGCGGTCTATATCAACAAGATATTGGCTAGATTGAGCATAGAAAATTCCAAAACTGGTTTATTACCATTCAGACATGGAATTATATTCTCTAAGGATCAATCACTTAAAACATCTAAAGAGATAGAGAGAATAAGACGAGTTCCCTATGCAAAAGCAGTGGGAAGTCTCATGTATGCCATGCTTTGCAAAAGAAAAGGCCTGCTTACAGTAGAGATGGTTAGACATCAATCTAATCCGAACCTGCTTTACAGAGATGGTTAACACTAGACTACAGTCAAGCATATAATGAAGTATCTGAAAAAAGCTAAAAATTATATGCTTGTGTATTTTGGTGATGAACTCATTCCATTGGGTTTATATCAAGATTCTGAATTTATGTCAGATAAGGATTCCAGAAAATCAACTTTCGGCTATGTGTTTACATTTGGAAGTGGAGCCATTAATGGAGTGAGTGAAACAATTCAGATCGCAAACTCCACGAAGTCAATACGTGGTCAATCAGTAAAAGAAATTGTATGGCTCCGCAAGTTCCTACAAGATCTTGAGGTAGTACCTGCTGTAACTGCATCCCTTAAACTATTTTGTGATAATAGTGGCACGGTAGTTCAATCTAAGGAACCACGGAACCATAAGAAACAAAAATATATTGAGAGGAAGTATCATCTTATAAGAGATATAGTGGAGAGAGGTGATGTGGAGGTTACTCAGATTGCATCACAACAAAACTTGGCAGATCCTTTTACTAAGGCCATAGCTGGGAAACCTTCAACTTGCACTTAGAATCCATGGGCATGCGTGAGATGCCAAATATGCTTTGAGAGCTAGTGAGATTGGAAAAATATGCTCTTTAAAAAGATATGTGTTTATCTAATTGTAATAAATATTTTTCCGATTAATAAAATAAATGAGGTATTTTATTCAAATATCTTAATTGCATTAATATTTTGAGTAAAGTCCATATAATCATATTATATGTATTTATCTGATCACCATGTGATTCTGTACATATAAATACAAGTTATCTTATGATTAAATAAATTAAGTTCAAGAATTGATAAATAAAGTTGGACACTTTATTTAGTATAATCGTAAGAAATTCATGAATGATTTGTCTTAATTATGTATGAATTTATTGATGTAGTATGACTACATTGAATGAAGATCACATATGAGATTTAATTAACTTTATAATAACCCGACTTATTAAATCTCATAGGCATTGATTTTACTGTAATCTTAATCTTGAGTTAGTTATGATTTCATGATTGTAATTGTTATTCCATTTGAGTTACTTAATCATAGAATTCTCTGGCCAAAGTGTGTCAACATATTTAGTATATTGAAAATGATCATTAGAGACAACTAGTAAGTATCAAGGAATGAGATGTAATTAAATTGACTGGACAATTAAGATATCAATTTAATTAATGATGTGGTACAAATGATTATGCAGTAAAAAAATCAATGTGGCATGGGTCGAATTATTATTCGAAAATACTATCCTAGATAGCATACAATTATGAATGTCAATTCCAATCTTTTAGTGGAATAGAGTTGGAATTAAATAATTGGGCTAGTTTAATTGTAGGCCCAATTATTTAGCCACTATTGTATGTACCCATATGATCCCCAAGTTAGCTCATTTAATTGATTGCACCGCTATTGGATTAATAAGCAAGATAACTAGCTATTTGGGTTAAAAGCCTCAATATATTATTTAGTCGGTGGCTCTATTTAATATGCTTGTGTGTAAGGGGCCTTGTGTTATTTTATAAGGTGGGCCCCTATAACACAAGAACAAGTAATGCCACTTTTGGTTTTATTGTTTTTTAATTTAAATCAAATGTGATTTAATAGAATTAAAAAATTAACAAATATGGAGTCTAGGGTTTCCACCAAATAGAGATATAAAAGGTTTTGTTTTCTCCAAAAAGAATATATTATATGCATCGTAGAAAATATTTTTCTCTAATTTTGAGAGGAATATTTTCTCTTACTAGTTGCTTTTTGTGGTGATAAAGGCGCCCACACGTTAAGTGCAAATCAAACCTGAGTCCACATGTTAAGTGCAGATCAAACCTGAGGCATAACCTAGAAGATTATTTGGGGATGGATCGTTATCTAACAAGCGTGGTGGTAACAGATCGTGATCTGGGAGCTTAGAGTAATTTCGATTGTTCATCTTCTCGGATTGTTAGGCTATGATTTTCTAGATTATTAATTCTTATGTATTATATGAGATCAATCCTGAATTTTTTTTTTTTTTAGAAAAACTTATTTTTAACCAATGTATAAGAAACTAAAAGGCTTAGGCCATTACGTCAGCTCAAGCTTCTCAATTGACTAAAATCGCTTATTTAGAGTAAACCTTAAAAAGGTGGAGAAGCGATGCATCGGGAAATTTTTCAATGCAATTATCATTACAAATTATTCTATCAAGTCTTTGTACAACGAGCCATGAGCCCAGTGAAAGATGGGCCCTTGAACTCTAAATCGCAAAGTTTATTACGATGAAACCACCCGTTGAAAAGCTGGCACATACTATTGGATCTAAAAGAAACTCCCCTTTTTTTCGACGCATTTAGAATAACATTAAAATCACCCACAAGAATCCAGGGCCCTTGGACAAAGCTGGTAAGCTTATCAAGTTCACTCCAAAGTGGTTTCCTCATGGAAAGAATCGGGTTGGCATATATAGCAGTTATTGATGAAATGAACCTAATGTTGTCAGACACCCTAAAGTAGATAATCAAACGGTTCACAAAGAACCTCAACATCCAAATCTTCCTTCCAAATAAGCTAAATTCCTCCAGACACAGTATATGAGTCAAACCCATCAGAGTCCAACCCTTCTTCCTCTTCCTCATCCACAAACTCAGAAAGTACCTCCACCGACTCTGAATCCGAATATGCTGACATTACAAGCATATTACTGGCCACCAAAACTGAAGATCCAAGCACTTCAACTGCCACACCTATTGTTGAAGACAGTTCTTCTGATGCTGAAAATAAAGCATCTCCAACAGAACCAGAGCCATCAATGCCTCCACCAGTTTCCTGATCACTCAACAAAACCATCTTCAGCATCTTGGTTTACATTTGATGACATTCCCCGTCACAAATGGCCTGCTCGACTTCAAGAATTTGCTGCATGGATTGATCTCCAAGGAACAAAGCCAAATGCTCAACCTCAAGCTGTCCTTCGTGAATTCATGGCCCGATCCACGGGTTCTTTACGAGACTGGTTAGAAAGCTTAGGAGAATACAGACAACTCCAATTCATGCAATCCCCAATTGGTACAACACTCAATATCATCCATGAACAATTCATCAGTGAAAAAAGAGCGTCTACCGATGCAGACAGAAAAGAGTATCACCAGATGAAATGTTGCTCGCTCAAAAGACACCTTTTGGAATCTCATTATAAAAGGATGAGTATTCTTTTTTATAAGCTGAATGGGTTCAATGAGTCATCTCTCAAACATGTCTTCATAGCCTCACTTCCGAAGTTACAACTCGATTCCCAAGAAAATCACATTAATCTCAAAGATAGCTGATATCTCTCGAAAGATTTTCCAAATGGCAATGCTATGTCCTCTCGACAAGATCCGCGAGAAAAGAATTTTCAAAGATCTCATGGAAGACAAAAATCCTTTTCTCAAGCTCAGAAAAACCCTATCTCAGGATAGAGTGCAAAGATGAAAAGAAGTGTGTTTGTCCTACTAAAAAGAAAAGACATTTTCAGAAACACTTCCACAAAAAATCATCCTCCAAAAAACCTCTCCGATATTTCAGGAAAAAGGATGTTTCTCAGTACAGAAAGAAAAAGCACAACCGTTGTTTCATCTGCAAGAAACGCGGTCACTTTCGTCAAATCGCCCTCACAAGTCTCCGCTAAAAACTGTTCGTCTCTATACAAGATCTTTAACATTCTTCATCATATCTGAGAATGAAGATGTCAAATCAAATTTTTCAGAACAGTTAGAACAAGATGATCGATCGCTTTCATTATCGCAGTAATCTTCGATTCTCGATGATATTTCACCATTTCTTTACGCTCAAACTGTCAACCATGTTTCAGCCATTCCTCGACCTTCTCTAAAAATGTCAATCCTTCCTTCCAAATTTCATAAACTTGTTCCTGTCATCGGGTTTATTGACACTGGTGCAGATACCAGTATGATTGATCCTTCTATCATTCCCTCTGATTATTGGGAAAAACACTTGAAACTTTTCCGAGCAGTTAATGGAGAAACTTTTGAAACCACTTTGATTACCAAAAAACCTATTGGTATTCTATTCTTTCCAAATTGCATAATTTAGAAAAAGATTATAGCATCCAAACTCCCAGGCAAATACTTACTCATAGGTTTTGACATTCTTCATTTGGTTAAAAACCTATTCCTCACCAGTTTCGGAGTTCGCTACAAGCAAATGTTCTTGTCTTATATAGATACATTACGTCTGTATGCACTGTCCGACACACCATCTCCATACAGTCATATTTCACAGAAGTTCCTAGAGTTTTGTCCAGAAAACCATTCACAGTTCCACCATCCTTCACCCCTTTGGAAGAATGAACAATTCTTCATTCACCTTCCTTTCAAACTCAACGAAGACATAAACCCCACAAAAGCATCACACCCGGATATGCTCCTTCTGACCTCTTACTTGCTAAGTAAGAATGTTCTCGCCATTTCAAAGAAGGTCTTATTGAACCCACCGATTCGTAGTCGCGAGGTACCTTCCGAAAGAGGAAGACGGGTTGGACTCTAATGGGTTTGACTCATATATTGTGTATGTCTCAGAGGAGTCAGAAGATGTGTTTTGGACAGTATGATAATGATACTGATCCATTGGGCCTTTGACTTTGGTTCTGAGATCTTGACTTTGGATCTTGATTTTTTGGGTGAAGATGGCTTTTGGGAGTTGGTCAAGGGTGAGAATCCAAAGAACTGATGTAAACAAAGTTGTCGAGGTCTAGATGGTGTGTAGAAAGTGACATAAGAGTTGAACAACTATAGCGTAATCGAGTAAAAAGGAAGGTCGTCTTTTCAAAGATCAATTCGCTAATTCACTTTTAAGCTTTCGATCCGCTTTTTTATTAAACTCCGACCCTAGACGTGGTTGTTGATCATTCGTCGAGATCGGTTCAGCTCATGATACGATCTTGTAGATGTACGTACATCCGATCAAGACGACATCGATTGAATTAACTTTAGTTCGCCCGAGATTGACCGCAACTCGATCAACTTTTTATCGAAGTCAAGAGTCCGATTCGAGCATTGGGTTTGCCGCTTTAAAAACAATTCATATTGTTTTGGCTCTTCAAAGCTGCCCAAGCCGTGAATCGGGATCGAACAAAAGGTTTTGAGATAACCCTGGTTTGTGTGTCTGTCTGTTTTTCAACTGGAGGGAATGATTCTTCATAAGATCGACAAAAACACGAGGTATGATCTTATGGGGTGAGGTTTCGGATCCGTGGAGGTCAGGGAAAAGGATTTGCAAGGTGTTTTTGGATGAGAAGGTTTTTTCTTTTTCTTTTTCTTTCTCCTCATAACTTCTAGTTTGTCCTCAATATCCGTATCATCCAAGCAAAGACAATCTGGATTGCACATATGGGCTTCAAGAACATCCCATACAAAATGACCACTGATTTTGTCAGGATATACTGGATACTCTTCTGGTGAGAAACCATGAATGGGGAGTTTCTCTTCTGACTGCAGGATCATTGCTATCATAAGCAGGTAGGAAAGTTGTCTGAAACATGCTTGGTCTCAGGTTTTTGAAAAGATAGTTTGACTTTACAATATTGTCGCTTCTTCAAACGTGGCTTCGTTTTCGAACTGGTTCGTAGTTTTGGAAATGCTATAGTCACCATTCAAGAGGCATAAGTTGGAGCAATTTTGTTTCAATTTGTTTGGGAATTTGATGATAGTGGAATTGTGTCCGCAAGGATCATTAAGGCATCCGGTGTGAGGTAAGAAGATCTAGTGCATGATTCAGTAATCGATACACTATTTGCGTAAGGGTTGCAATTTTGATGCTTGTCCGCCTCGAGCCGGATTTGAACCTGCGGTTGTAGGAAGGTTGATCCTCAAGAGAGAGGTTGAAATTGGGTAAAGGTTAATAAGACACGGAGTGTAGTCGATGCTTCTACAACAACATGTTGGTACCGCAACCTCGTGTCTGTAAGAGTAATTGGGTCAGAATGTAAACCTTTTCTACCATAGAGTGTCAGAATCAATCTAACACCTTCAAGATGGAGATGCTTATACCCTTCTCGTTTCCAATTTGTGACGAGATCTGAGGGTATTTCTAAAGTGACATACTGCTCACTTTGAGAGGCTTGAAGATTAATCGATCCAAATTGTAAGATCAATGTATTCTTTTGGAGTGGTCTGGTCAGCGGAGATCGTGGTTCGGATACTTCGGGTAAAAGAAGTTTTTTGTTTGTAGAGGTTGTAGGAACTCATGATGTGGAACTGAGATTCATTGATTTGGGCAGACTTTGGGATATAGGAATATTCAACAAGGTTTTTAATTTTGGAGGCTATGTGTTTGGAACATGATTTTGGAAGAGAAAGAGTAGAGGAAAGAGAGATATGAGATGAAGACGAGGAATCAAGTCAAGCATTTAAGATGTTTCCATGTTTGAATAATCTTCTTCTAGGAGATCAAATAATATTATTTGAAATTACGAATGATACCACCTCTGCTTTAGGTGTGGCTCTGATACCAGCAGAAGTTGTAATGAAGTTGTTACACTAGATCTCAGAATATAACAAAGTCCTCCCTAGGGACCAATAGCCCGTAAGTTCTGGTTTCCAGCCGATATACACTTATCCATCAAATACCAAATCCGAAAATCATTTTTGAAAACAGTTTTTCACGATACCACCCAAAAACACAGCACTCTTGGCCTTAAAAGAGGGTGAACGTTGTGAGAAAACAATTTCATTTTACAAAAATCAGGACCTTTCTGATGCACATGATCCTTAGGCTTAAGGCAAGTGCAGAGCATACTCAGTTTAGAAAATTAGAGGTGAGCGTATCATTTTTAACCCAAATAATTTATTTGATTCTTAGAAGAGAGAAAAAGGTTTAGAGAAACATGATGTGAAGAAAACTGATTTTTATTTCCAATTAACTCCTACCTTACAAAGGGATAGAGAGATTCTTATATAGAGATCTCGAGAAAGGAGAGATAAGGTGGGACCCTTATCTTTTACAAAAGTATAATTATTAAAGCACACCACGCTAAACTAGAAAAAGTAGAAAACATACTTTAGACAAGACAGGACCCTTGTCTAATTATTAAAGCAAACTTTAAAAAAGCAAAAGCTAAAGATTCCCATGCGTGTCAGCAATCATGGGATACTGGCATTACACATCACCAGCTTTTTTCATACCCCCTTGGTACGGATTTTTCGTTGATCAAGATAAGCTTCAGCTTGCAGATAGGCTTCTTCATTAGCATTAGGCATGTCTTTTCGGGCTGATGTAGCAGGAGGGTCTGGGTCTATGACAGTGTAATGGGGATTTTCAATATGGAGGGGAGACTGAAAATCTTCCCATGGATCCTGAGCGTCTTGGAATAAGACGTTAGTGTAGTCAGGACGTTGTTCCATGACAAGGATTTCTTAAGGACTTGAACCGAACCCGAGTACAAAGCCTTTCAGACAATTTCCAAGATGGTCCAATGATGTGGATGTTTCAGTGGCGTGGTCAACATTGTTGAGTTCCATGAGGTATGACTTGAGAACGTAGGTAATGTATGTATCATGACGGGATAAGTTTTCCATTCATAGCTATATCTTCGTGGTCGAGAAGTCTCTTGTTTCGGTGATGTAAGGTCTATGAACGATGAAGACCGGAATACGTTGGCTTGTTCGCATTCTCGCCTAATCCGTGAAAAGTACACAGATTTTTTGAAGTTGTTTTCGCACTACGTGAGCGGTAATACCATTCAAAGAGAGTCCAGAAGATCCATGAGAACTCGGAGTGGTGATGTGAGGACCGTTTAACAAGAAAACCAGTAGCATGTGGTAGTGAGACACCACATGTACCATAACTCATCTTCGAATGTTAGGGAAGAGTTAAGACTCAGAAACAGTTTTCCAAATGTAGGCCGGGAAAACGATTAGGCTTTTTGTTTTGAACATCAAGAAATAGAAAGGAATTTTTTGTAAATCTTGATCCGGTAGAATGAAAAGGAATGTTCATAGGAAAGTTCTCTGAGAGCTTTGAAAGAAAGTCGATTTCATGGCTATAACTGGACGGTGTGAATTCGAGGAAATAAGCGAGGATTTATTTATAAAAGGAAGTCTGGGATGAGGTTCTGTTTGCCTTTTATTTGTTAGACAGTAAAATCATATTTAGTAAACCAGTTTTTGAGGTTGAGCAACTGTTTGTTAGGGAGCAACTTATTTTTGAAGTCAAAGATTCGAGGAAAAGAGGAGTTGTCCATGTTGATAAGGAATTTACGACAGATGAAATTCAAATTTTTGATTCCATACTTGATCGCCAAAATCTCTTTGTAGATCGCATGGTAATTCTTTTCAGAGTCTTTGAATTGTCCGCTTGCATGTGCACAGAAGTGACGTACACCATTTACCTCTTCAAGAAGGATGGCACTCCAGTAATCATCACCGCATCGGTCTCAGAATGCTACCGCCCAAATGGAATTCAAGAGAGGAAGGATCGCTATCACCTTTAGTTGTTGGACAGCTTCTGTTTGTGCTGGTCCCCATGGAGGGCACTGCTCGAGCATGCAGACAAATGTGGATTGCAACTTGTGGATAAAATCACAGACATAATTAATAATCCCGAGGAATTGTCGATCTACTTTTTGCCGAGATGTGTCCTAAACTTTAATAATTCAAATGTGGACCAGGTTGATAATGGCCATCTTTAATCACCATGCCAAGAAAGTCAATTGATTCTTTTCAGAAAGCATGATTCCGTGTTCCTGCACAATATGAAAGAAATCCAAAAGGAGCTTCTGGTGTGCTGTTTTAATAAGATTTCATCAATGTATACCAAAGTATGATGAAGGATAGGACTGAAGATTTTTGTCATGGCTTTTTCAAATAACGGCGAGCAACCTTAAGACCAAAAGGCATAAATTAATCGATAATGGGCATCAGGATGCATGGGCTTTTACGGTCAACCTGTGAAATACCGTTGCCAAAACCAAATTTTTAAATCAAACTTGTAGAAGATAAGCCCTCAAGATGGATAAACAGGGTCTGAATTTTTGGAAGGGGCAACTTATCATCTTTAAGGAAAGAATTAAGTGCTGGTAATCAATAACTAACCTCTTTTTACCCCGAACTAATTCATATCTTTTTTCAACATAGAAGGCTTGACAAGCCCAATCTGAATCAGTAGGTTCAATAAGACCTTGCTGAAGCAACTGAGAACATCTTGCAAAACCATTCTTTCTAATAAAATTATCAGCTTTGATTCCACTAATTCTAGGCTCAAACACAACTACTAGAGCAGGATTATAATTGCTAACATAACCATTGAAAATTCTACGAAAACCATGAGTTACGAACCATGCTGAGTCATTGATACTTTGGCCCAGAATTTGATCAGAAAGAAAAAGAGATCAGAAAATTGAAAGCCGAACTTGAACAGATTGAGTCAAAAAGGCAAAGGCCAACATTATTTACCACCTATCCACCATTACCTCCCCTCAGTCCAACATTCCATCCCTTTGCACCTATGCTTTCTCCCATAAAACCGCAAGACCCATCCAAGTTATTTGGCATGACACATACCTTGTTTAGAAATAATCCTCTGCCAAAACCATCTAGATCTAAACCTCATCCTCGACCAAGACCAGAAAAACAACTCTTTCAACCACCTTTGTCGATCTCAAAACAGCATCAGCCTCTCTATCCCCCAATTCCTCCTCAACCAACACCGACTCAGGCCAAAGATAAATCACCCATGCAACAATATAGTGCACAGATAATCCCAGGCCCATCCGATACATACCAAACTTCTGATTCAAATCTAGCCGTTTCAGCCGATTCATCTGAATCTGACATCGAATCTTCCCTCGAATCTTCCATATCATCTACTGATTCTGAAAAATCCTATGCTGACATCACTAGAATCCTTATGGCCCAACCTGACGAAACCGAACCCGCTCAATCCTCAAGAACTAACCCATTCTTTGACATACCCTCAGATATTGAGGAAGATCCACCAGAAGCAACCTCAGCCCCAACCCGACCTGCCTTAAATGATCATAAACCTTCAAATGATCCATGGTTCACTTTTGATGATATCCCTGCTGCTTGGATAGATCTCCAAATGTTAAGAGCAAATGCTACTACCGCATCCGTCCTTAGAGAACTTGCTACCCGTTTTACGGGATCTTTAAGAGATTGGTTTGATACTTTAGAGAGTATGCATAATTACAGGTAACTACCTACCGCCTCATCTCGCTTCTTTATGTCATTCATTAGCAATTCATCGAGAATCGCCGCATTTTCAGTCGAAGACGAGACTACCTCAATATGAAGTGCTGCTCCCTCAACTCTAAAGATCTTGATTTCCATTACAAACGAATGTCAATCCTATTTTATAAGCTCAATGGGTTCAATGATCCGACTCTCAAACATGTCTTTCTGGCATCATTACCTGAAGAATTGCAACCAGACATACAAAGGCAACTTACGAGTCTCAATCTCACCATAGACAACATTTCCTTGGGAAAGATCTTTCAAATCGCCAAAGGATGCTTGGAAAAACTATGTGAACATAAACAGTTCTTCAAAGAATTGTTAAAAGATAAAGAGCCTTTCCGAAGTGCATGCAAAAAGCCTTATTTGCAGATCAAATGCAAGAAAAAGAAAGATTGTGATTGTAGCACCAAAAGGAAGAAGCATTTCCGAAAACTCAAAAATCCAGATTCCTTTCCTAGATCAAAATCCAGGCGAAAATCATACAGGTTTTTCAGGAAAAGATCTAGTTCTTTCAGAGAACAAAAAAGGCAAAAGTCAAGCCGATGCTTCATCTACAAAAAGAAAGGCCATTATGCTAAAGAGTGCCCCAATAAAAAAGATAAAGCAATAAGACTTCTTGAGCATTTACAGGCCACTACTGATTATTCTCCCCACAAAGATGAAATTGAGTTATACTTCTCAGAACAAGAGGAGCCTACTGATGAAACAGTGTTCGCACTGCAAAACTCATCTGATGATTCTGAAAATGATGAGTTTCAGACTGTTTTCCAAAATGTTCAAATCTTTTCAAAATTTGATCTTAAATTCGGATTCTGGCAACTTGGCATTAAACCATCCGAACATTACAAAACTGCCTTTTGCATTCCCAATGCCCACTATCAATGGACAATTTTACCTTTGTCTTAAAATTTCATCGATTTTTCAAAAAACCATGGTCCAAATTTTCCAACCCATTCTGCATAGTGCATTGATTTACATTGATGATATTTTATTATTTTCAAGTACACAAGATGACCATCGCCATTTGTTAAATCAATTCCTTGATATTATTCAGTCTCATGGAATCATGTTATCAGCTAAGAAAAGTACAATTGCCACCAATAACATTGAATTCCTTCAAATGACTATCAAAGATGGCCACTATCAGCCAGGAAAGCACATTGCCCAAGAGCTCATCCACTTTCCAGATCAGAATCTTTCAATTATATCAGGGATTTTATTCCTCATGTTGATCACCACACCCGCCAGCTGTCAGCTCTACTGAAAAAGAATCCACCTTCGTGGCACAACAACCACACACTTGCTGTCACAACTTTAAAGCAAATTGCGCAAACTCCGCCACCATTAAAGCTCATCACCGATGGCAGACGAATATTGCAGACTGATGCAAGTGACGAATCATGGGGAGCCATCCTCCGTGAAGAAACAGATGGCAAAGAACACTTTATTGCCTATGCCGGTGGACACTTTTCTGACACACAAATCCATTACCACAATGTGTTCAAAGAAATTTTAGCTGTGAAGCTTGGTATTCAAAAGTTCGAGTATCATCTTATCGGCTACCACTTTCTTGTCAGAATGGACAACTCAGCTTTTCCCAACATCATGAATTTCAAAGGGAAAAATGTTCCAGAAAAGATGTTGCTTAGGCTAAAAGACTGGTTTTCAAAATATGATTTCTCTGTGAAGCATATAAAAGGAGACCACAACCTTATTCCTGATATGCTCTCCAGACTTGCTAAGCCAAATAAATCCTTGTTTTTCATATCTTCAGAACACCATTTTCCTGTCATCTTCATGGCCACTTCACTCCCCTCACAAGCCCTTACCCAAAAAACCTTTCCCCTTGGGAAAACTTTCACCACCGTCTTTGCCATACAAGAGTTTGCAAAGAAAGCTGTATTTAGGTTTTTCATGAAAGCCTATCTCTTTTCAGACTCATTTCCATTTTCCACTTTCCATCCAGAAAACTTGTTTACAGTGATTAACCCTCGGATCCTCCGTAGACATTTCGTAATTACGGTAACGCCTAGTGCCTAACTGTCCTCTATGCCACCAAACTGATTGTTCCAGTAACAGCCACCTTAGAACATTTGTTCAATCCTGACAAATCAACCTCCCTCATCTGGACACTCCTTGAATGGTTTTCTCCAATTCTATGGTGGAGAATGAAACTCCAACAATTGTCACAATTCCATAATTTGGAACGTATGCCCGCATCAGAAGCCAAAATGTTCACATCTGTGTTCATTATTCATAGACCATACTTCCAACATCCCGACACACACTTCTTCTGGACTCAAGACCAAGTTTTTGAATGGTTCACCACACCACACCCATCCATTCTGGAACAAGACGATAAAGTTCAAAAGGAACTCTATAATTTCCTTTGTGAACTGAACCACCAACCTGCTCCACACAAAGACATTTCTCACACCTCCCTCGGTCCACAACATGATATCATCATGATCCCCACTCCTTCAGCAATTTCAAAGCCTAAATCCACGGGTATTATCATCAAGGAAGAAAAACCAGACTTCACTGATTTTCTATACCAAGATGCACAAGACCCATGGGAAGCATTCTTGCCATTAAGCCAACACCTCCAAAACCTCCAACAAATTCCTCCATCGCATGCCTCAGATGATCCAACGACTAAAGCCAGTTCTAGCAATCCATCCGGATCCAATGACCACCCCTCTTCTGATTGGCGCAAGATATTTTGTCCTTGGCCACCCTGTCGTCCAGATCATCAACATCCACCAGAAACTCCACATCCATCACTCAAAGTCCTCTTTTCAAGAGATAAAGATGCAACTGACAGCTCATCCAATGAAGATTACATGAATCTCTCATCTCTGTAATTCACGCATCTTGGCATCTTTTGATTTTTTTAAAATTTGGCTTGTAATAATTAAAGCATGAGTCATGCTTGTCATGTTTATCTTTTGCTTTTTCCCGTTGGCTTGTCATTTTTCATTATGTCGTTTGTAAAGTGATAGGAGCCCTATCATATCCTTGTCATGCTTGCATTTGTCAAAGTCTTAGTTGGTGTGCTTTACTTTCTAAAAATGTGTGCTTTACTTTCCAAAAGCATGTGCCTATTTGTCGATTATAATCATTCAAGGGGTCCTGTCCTTGATGATTTTCTATATAAGGCACCTCAGCTTCTCTTTGTAAAAAACGAAGCACAATATTAATAAAATTCCTCGCCTTCTCTCATCATGAGTTTCTAACTTCTCTTTTCTCTCTGTTAATGAAGCTCTAAAAGGTTTAAAAATAAGAAGAAAACTTACATATGTTCATTTTGAAAACTTAAGGAAGTATGCTCTGCACTTGCCTTTTGCAAGGATCCTGCATCGTAAAACTTTCGTTTGCACCTTATTTTAGACTAAAGAACGTCTTTGTACAATTGCTTTTGACTAAAGGTTCCTTTGCTTCAGCAAACTTTTTATTATTTCTTATCTGGTTTGGTACCCTTTTTTAGACTTAAGAAACGTCTGGTTTGGGTTATATACCCTGAAATGAAAATGTTAAAAATTTTTCTGTTTTCCACTTGAGTATATCGGCTGGAAACCCAAGCATGCGGACTACTGGTCCAAAGGACGATCTTTTCATCATTGTTTGGGTATCATCAAAGATAAGAAGGGAAGTGAGAATGTAGTTACTGATCACCTTAGTGGCCTTATTCATGATAATGATCCTTCGTCTTTGCATGAAAATTTTCCAAATGAGCAATTATTTTGTTAAGAAGCTTTAACCCCTTTGGTATGCTAATATTATGAATTATTTAAACCACCGCCATGAGCTTCACGTACAAGCAATTCACACAAAGAACTATGAGGCACACACAATTTATTTTCTCTAAATAAAAGCCCATCATGCCTATAGAACTTACCAAATGCAACTTTCTCACAAGCATTAAACACATTAGCAAAATCAGATCATAATATAATTTTTAATGTACTCAAATCCTAACAACTTTGCATTTAATGTAGAGATAAGTGCATACCTTCTAGATAATGCATCAGCCACCACATTCTCCTTACCTTGTTTATATTTGATCACATAAGGAAATGGCTCAATAAATTCAACCCATTTGGCATGTCTCTTATGTAACTTACCTTGCCCTTTCAAATGCTTCAAGGATTCATGATCAGTGTGTATAACAAACTCTTTAGTAGAAGATAATGCTGCCAAGTTTCCAATGCTCTCACCAATGCATACATCTCCTGTCATAGTAGGATAGTTTAGGGTCGCTCCACTCAATTTCTCACTAAAGTAAGCAATTGGACGCCTCTTCTTCCATCAAACAAAGCCCAATACCTATACCAAGCATCACACTCAATTTCAAAAGTTTTAGTAAAATCGTGTAAAACAAGTAATGGTGCAAACCAATTTCTCCTTAATTAGATTAAATTTTCTTGTTCACTACCCCACTTAAATCCCACATGTTTCTTCACAATTTTAGTTAAAGGGTGCTAAAATCTTTCACAAATCTTCGATAAAACTAGCCAAACCATGAAAACTTCTTACTTCACTTACACTTTAGTGTAGGCCACTCTTTAATAGCCTTTACCTCTCTTCATCAACCTCAATTCCTTTAGCACTTACAACATAACCAAGAAAACAATCTGATCTGCATAAAAGGAACACTTCTTCAAATTAGCATACAACTTTTCCTTCCTTAAAACAAATAATACACTTTGCAAATGTTCAATGTGTTCATCTAAGCCTTTGCTATAGATCAAAATATCATCAAAATAGACAACTACGAATTTACCAATAAAAGCACGCAAAACATGGTTCATTAACCTCATAAAAGTGCTAGGTGCATTAGATAACCCAAATGGCATCACTAACCACTCATATAAACCATATTTTGTTTTAAAGGCAGTTTTCCACTCATCTCCCTCTCTAATCCTAATTTGATGATATCCACTTTTAAGATCAATTTTACTAAACACACAAGAACCATGCAATTCATCAAGCATGTCATTTGTCGATACTTTACAGTGATTTATTAATTGGTACTGCACATCCTCCATGTTCCATCCTTTTTGGGCACTAGTAAAACTAGTACTGCACATGGACTCATGCTCTCCCTCACATATCCTTTTGCCAAGAGTTCTTCAACTTGCCTTTGAAGCTCCTTTGTCTCCTCGGGGTTACTTCTATATGCAGGTCTATTAGGAATGGTAACCTGTGGACGTAAGTCTATTCGATGCTCAATTCCCCTAATAGTGGCAAACCTGTTAGGACTTCATTTGGAAACACATCATCAAAGTCCCGCAAAGAGTCACAATAGCACTAGGCAAAGAAAAGTTAAGCTCATTAGTGTGTAAAAATGCCTCTTTGCACAAAAAAGTACAATGATAGGCTGTTTGAAAAGAAAGCCCTCTTAACTCTCGCTTCTCTTTGCAAACAAGTTCACGCTTCTTTTCTCTCAACAATATTTTTTTCATCTTTTCACTTGCTTTTTCTCAATCTCTTTCTTTGTACTCATTTTCATTTTTTGTATCACTCTCTTTTTGTATTGACATTTTATTCTCATACACTTGCCTAGGTGTTAATGGTACAAGAGTGATTTGCCTTTTATTCATTATAAAAGAATATCTATTTAAGTAACCATCATGTGTCACATGCCTATCATATTGCCGCACCCAAAAGAATGTGTCCAGCATGCATGGGTACTACATCACATAGAACCTCATCCTTGTATCTCCCAATAGAGAATGCAACTAGCACTTGTTTATTTACTTTAACTTCCCCACAATCATTCAGCCATTGTAGCTTATATGGCCTCGGATGTTTCAAAGTTTTCAAATTTAATTTTTCAACTAAACTAGTGCTAGCTACATTAGTATAACTTTCACCATCAATTATCATACTACATACCTTATCTTTGATGTGGCATCTAGTATGAAAGATGTTATCCCATTGTACCTCCGCATCCTCTTTTACTTACATGTTGAGAGCACGCCTAGCAACCATCAATTTTACCATCAACAGGATATTCTACACCATCATTAGCATCCTCCAAAGGTGGCATAGGATCATCATCTGATTCACTCTCGGTTTCAACATCACCATCATCCCTCAAGATCATTACTCTCTTATTTGGGCATTGAGATGCAATATGACTTGTCCCCAAACATTTAAAACACTTAATATCTCTATTTCTAGAGTGTTGGGAATCGGATTTACCTTTGCTTTGGTTGCCTCTCTCTTTATGATCCTTGATTGGCTCAATCTTAGGCTTTGAAACAACCTTTTCATCTTTGCTCCATTTTGACTTCCATGAGGAAGATGAACCCAAATTGGTTCTAGTGGAACCTTTCTTTTTTAGTTGTCGTTCCACTCCTTAGAGTGGAACCCACTTTCAAACCCACTTTCATACCACATTAGCAATATCTTGATTTAAACCATGTAAAAATCTTGCCATAGTGGCCTCTCGTTCTTCTTCAATGTTGGCTCGAATCATGATTATTTCCATCTCCTTGTGGTAATCTTCCACACTTCTAAAACCTTGTGTAAGACTTTGAAGCCTTTGGTGCAGCTCCCTATAATAATGACTAGGAACAAATCTCCTCCTCATGATGGCCTTCATCTCCTCCCAAGTGTTTCAGAGCCTTCACGATTTCGCCTCCTACTCAAAACAAGTTGATCCCACCAAATAATAGCATAATCAAGAATTCAACAAAGAACTAGTTTTAACCTTTTTTCTCCAGAGTAGTCAGGCAATCAAATACTAGCTCCAACCTTTTTTTTCCCCACACCAAATAAGCTTCCTGATCATTTTTACCTTGAAAAGAAGGAATTTTAGTTTGATACCCCAAATCACGATCTATATGTCTTGCCCTTCTACTATCTCTTCCACGCATGTCAACAAAGGGCCTAGTCATCAAAATCATCTATGTCATCGCCATCTTCTTCTCCCATGACAACACGCCTTGATTACCTCTTACATTAGAGCTATTGGTTGTTGCCCCTTTGTAGATTGGCTATGGCAGTTGTCTTGCCTCTCCAATTTGTCACGGATCTCTCCAAACATCAGATTCATGTGCTCAAATTGTTAATGGCTTTGAGCATGATTGATTGGTCTATAGCTTCTTGATCTTTTGACATATTTTTATCTGAAAAGAATGTTAGCAAAAGACCTCACAACACTCCCTCACGTGTTTCACTCAATTTGATGTCACTTAACTCTCGTGTTTAACACACAAATTGGCTTTTACCCTCTAATGATCTCACAAACTTTTGCCTTTTACCACACTTAATTCTCTCTTTCAGTTCTTTATTGAACTAAATAAACAAAATTAAAAAAAAACCCAAGTGGCACACCAAATATGACAATCCAGCACACTAACAAAGAAAAGAAATTAAGAGGACACAAAGAATGAAAAGGAAATTGAAGAAAGGAAAGCAAGCAAGCAAGGCAACACAATTGATATGTGTGTAAACTATGATGAAAGTAGAAATACTTGAATCCTTTTGTAATTTTTTTTTTTTGTACGTTTTTCTCTTTTTGTTTTATAATCAAAATAAATAAGACATTCAAACCTGATTAGAAACTAGCTCTGATACCAAATGATGCGAATCCCACAATGAAACTTTGAAACCCACACTTAATTTGTAGTTTCAACTTCCCAAGAAAGTTCTAAACAGATTTATGACGAACAAAACCTTGACCCAATGCTTAAGAAACATGAACCAAAGGTATAGAGAATGATATTGATGCCACACTCAAGAAATAGATGAGAAGGTGAGTGATAAGTCTAAATTTAGAACGCCACGAGAATGCAAATTCTTGATAAGTTCACTAGTTCTCAAAAGAACCAAAGAAAGAATAATCTTTCAAATTCAAATAACATTAATCTCTAATATCATTACATAGCAAGGTTGCTGAATTTAAATAGGCTAAAAGAAACCCAAGATCCTAAAAATATAAATGGAAACATTGGAACAACCCTCCAAGTAGGTTTGTCAAAGGATATTTCAAAAGTCTTCACCAACCCACCATAATTAATGCTATCTTTGACAAACTTAATGCTACCCTACTATAATTAATGCTATCATTGACAAACTTAATGCCATCGTTGATGGTAGACTTACCTTACACATTGACAAAGTTGAAACAAAACAAACAAATGAAGTTGAAAAACAAAGGAGTTGTTGAAAATCCGAAGTCTGAACAAGCTGTAATGATTTGGTCATAACTCCTTCTAGAGAACTCCAAATCCAGTTCTGTAAAATTTATTGGAAAGCTAAAAAAAAAGATTACAAAAGGATTCAAGTATTTCTACTTTCATCAAATTGAATTTTAGTTATTCATTTTCCTTGGCATAGTTTACACACATATCAATTGTGTTGCCTTGCTTGCTTGCTTTCCTTTCTTCAATTTCCTTTTCATTCTTTGTATCCTCTTAATTTCTTTTCTTTGTTAGTGTGCTGGATTGTCATATTTGGTGTGCCACTTGGGGTTTTTTTTTTATAATCAAAATAAATAAGACATTCAAACCTGATTAGAAACTAGCTCTGATACCAAATGATGCGAATCCCACAATGAAACTTTGAAACCCACACTTAATTTGTAGTTTCAACTTCCCAAGAAAGTTCTAAACAAATTTATGACGAACAAAACCTTGACCCAATGCTTAAGAAAACATGAACCAAAGGTATAGAGAATGATATTGACACAACTCAAGAAATAGATGAGAAGGTGAGTGATAAGTCTAAATTTAGAACGCCACAAGAATGCAAATTCTTGATAAGTTCACTAGTTCTCAAAAGAACCAAAGAAAGAATAATCTTTCAAATTCAAATAACATTAATCTCTAATATCATTACATAGCAAGGTTGCTGAATTTAAATAGGCTAAAAGAAACCCAAGATCCTAAAAATACAAATGGAAACATTGGAACAACCCTCCAAGTAGGTTTGTCAAAGGATATTTCAAAAGTCTTCACCAACCTACCATAATTAATGCTATCTTTGACAAACTTAAATGCTACCCTACTATAATTAATGCTATCATTGACAAACTTAATGTTAGGCCACCATCATTGATGGTAGACTTACCTTGCACATTGATAAAATTGAAACAAAACAAACAAATGAAGTTGAAAAACAAAGAAGTCGTTGAAAATCCCAAGTCTGAACAAGCTGTAATGAATTGGTCATAACTTCTTCTAGAGAACTCCAAATCCAGTTCTGTAAATTTATTACACATTACTTCTGGCTCTATCAATACAGGTTTTATTCCAAATTTGACCTTTCTACATTTGATACAAATTGTGTATTTGGCTGCCCAATAACTTGAATAATGCCCACAATGCCTTGTCTTCTCTTCAAGCCCAATTCATGATGTCTTTCATCTTGAATTGCATTTTCAATCCATATTTTCTCAATTAATCCATTTAAAGCAGCTTGCATCTTTTTGGCTCTTACTCTTGTAATTGGGCCTCCATGAATGTGCAAAGGATCACTTGAAGTTTTAATGGTATTCCCTTGATGGTTCTCATCAGGGGTAACACTCGTGCAGCCCCAAGCTCGAGTTCCACTCCTTGGAAGCCGAGCTATGTGAAACGAGACAAGAGGCCATGAGCATCTACTACACCTAAGCTAAGATCTGAGCCCTCCAAGCACAATACACAAGGTAACATCGTGACTCCTACTATTAGAAATCGTGACATTAAGTGTTTTAAATGTCAAGGCAGGGGGCAAATCGCAAGTGAATGTGTGAATAAAAGAGTTATGGTATTGTGGGACAATGGTGAGATTGTAACTGAAGATGAGACGGAAGAGAATGAGATACCACCATTATAGGATGTCAAAGATGAAGAGTATATGGAATTGACTTTAGTAGCGAGGAGAGCTTTGAGTGTGCAAGTAAAGGAAGACGAAGCGGTGCAACAGGAAAACATTTTCCATACTAGGTGCTATGTTCAAGACAAAGTATGTAGTATGATTATTGATAGAAGAAGTTGTACTAATGTTGCTAGTACTATCATGGTAGAGAAGTTAGGGCTTCCGACACTTAAACACCCACGGCCATACAAACTACAGTGGTTAAATGACAGTGGAGAGGTGAAAGTGAACAAGCAAGTATTAGTGATTTTTTGAATTGGCAAGTATGAAGATAAGGTGCTTTGTGATGTAGTGCCAATGCAGGCTGGACACTTGTTACTTGGGCGGCCTTGGCAATTCGACAGACGTGTGAAACATGATGGCTTCACCAACAAATATTCATTTGTATTTAATCAACGCAACATCACTCTTGTTCCATTGACACCAAAGCAGGTTTATGGAGACCAAGTGAGCCTACAAAGAGAGAGTGAGGAAAAGAAAAAGACAGAAAAAGAGAGTGAAATTCAAAAAGAGGCTGATGAAAATGTTAGAGAAAAACCAAAGAAAAATACGGCCATTGAGCGAAAATTAGATGGAAAACAAAAGAATTTCTACGCGAGAGCGAGTGAGATAAAAGAAGCATTGTTTTTACATCAGCCAATGATTGCACTTTTATACAAAGAGGCATTTTTTAACACTAACGACTCAATTTGACCCTACTTTGCCTAGTTTTATTACTTCTTTGCAGAGTACGAGGATGGTATACCTCCAACTCCGAGGGATTCGAGCATCGATTGATTTTGTGCGTACATTCCAAATAGCATCAAATTTATGTGAGCAATCCCGGAGGAGACCAAGGAACTTCAAAGGCCTAATGAATTAATGAAAAAAGGTACGAGAGAAAGCATGAGTCCATGTACGCTTCCCATTTTATTGGGCTGACGGGACATGGAGGATGTGGTTGACTGTCGAGCCATCAACAACATAATTCTAAGTATCGACATCCCATTCTTAAAGCTAGATGACATGCTTGATGAATTACATGGGTCTTGTGTATTTTCTAAAATTGATTTGAAAAGTGGATATCATCATATTAGAACGAAAGGAGATGAATGGAAAACCGCTTTTAAAACAAAATACTTGCTTCAGATGAATGGTTAGTCATGCCTTTTGGTCAACTAATGTCTCGAGCACTTTTACGAGACTTATGAATCATGTCTTCGTAGCTTTTTATTGGCAAGTTTGTTGTTGTTTATTTTGATGATATCCTCATTTATAGTAAAAATATAAACGATCATGTAGTACATTTGAAATCTATTTTAGATTAGATTTTTATCACCTTTACGTGTTCGACCGAAGTCATACTTGCTAACCAAGCTTTTTAAACCTGAGCAATTGCTTGTCCAAGCAATTTGTTTCTAAAATCAAGGATCTTCGGAAAGAGGAGTTGTCCATTTTGATATGAAGTTGTGGCTAATCGATGGAATTAAATTTCTTTGATTCCATACTTGATCGCTAAAATCTCCTTGTAAATGACATGATAATTCTTGCAGTATCCTTCAATCGCCCACTTGTACGAGCGCTAATAGACTCGCTTTCTCTAATTTTTTCTAGAAGAATGGCACCCCAAGATTCATCATTCGTTCGAGAATTCTTTGTCCAGTGGAATCTTGAGGCGGTGATCGAGAAATCTTTTGAGTCGGTCACCGCTTTTAGCATGCATAACAATTTGCTGGACCGCAACTTTGGGAATAAAGTCTTCAAATACCAATAATTCCAAGGAACTGCTGAATTTGCTTTTTATCGAGATCTGCGGGAACTTTGTCAATTCTCAGTAATGTGCGGTCCCGATGGTAAGTGGCCATCTTTTAACACCATGCCTAAAAAGTCAATAGATTCCTTTCCAATGCTGCTTTTCTTTTCTAAAAGCATTATTCCATGTGATTGCACGATGTCAAAGAAATCTGAAAGCAATTTTTTGTGGGTCTGGTGGTTGGTGGAAAACAAAACAACAAGATGTCATTGATATACACCAGAGCATGATGAAGTATTGGAGAAAATATTTTGACCATTGGTTTTTGGAACAGGGAAGGAGCAACTTTGAGACCAAAGGGCATTATTGTCCATTGATAATGGGCATTAGGAATACAGAAGGCCGTTTTAGGTCTATCAGAGGGTGAAATGCCGAGTTGCCAAAAACCGGCTTTAAGATCAAATTTGGAAAAGATTTTTGCATCTTGAAGATGGACAAATAAGGACTGGATTTTTGGTAGAGGAAATTTTTCATCTCTGAGAAAAAGCATTTAGAGGCTGATAATCAATTACCAATCTCTTTTTTCCTCGAACTAACTCAAACCTTTTTTCAACTTAAAAGCCTTGACGAGCCCAATCTGAATTTGTGGGCTCAATGAGACCTTGCTGAAGCAATTGGTCACATTCTTGTTTAAAAGCGTCGATGGTAGCATTCCCGGATGAGTTGCCTTTTGTTGATTGATATCTTCATTTAACTCAAGGGAAGTTGAATGAAGAACTTATCATTTTTCCAAAGAGGGAAGAGGATGACCTGGTTAGAGCGGTTCTCGTGATGTAACTCGGAAGAAGTTTTTTGGATGATAAAGAGGGGTTGTATCTAAGAGAGTATATAGATGAAGAACATCTTTATAAGGCAAAATAATTTGTTTGAACTTGATGGTGATGGAGGTTTTTACCGATGCGTGATATCAAATCCTATGAGAAGCTCTTTGTCTGGTAAATCTGAACCAACGATTTTTTGCCATATGATACAGTTTGGAAAAAACTGAATCCCAATGGGTTTTTCAATCGCGAGGTTTTGAAAATTTCACCATTGGTCGCTTAAGAACTCAAGATGTTTTTCTCAACAAGAGGAAGGAAGAATCTGGATTGAGATATCATACAGCACCAAGATCAAGAAACCAATTGCGAATAGTTTAAACTTTAAGGATCAAATTTTTATCAAGGTGCAAGTTGGTTTAGAATGGACCTCAATCCTTTGAATAAGAAGTAATAATGTAAATTTCATCTATCTCGTAATCATCTCGCTGACTCGCGAGGATGAATGCCGATGATCATCATATTCGTCTGCTCGTAGAATTGACTTAACATCTTCACGATCGAAAGCAATGAAGATTTTTGCAACGTTGACGAGGCTAATGCCTTTGGTTGGACAATTTCGGCAAATGACCGCTGCTTTTGCAAATGAAACAACGTTAGGTTTTTTCTTCCTAAACCTGGATGGATCTTTTTCTTCAAGTAAGGTTTTTTGCCATTCGAAGATCTCGCGAGGGTGCTTTGAAATGACCTTTCTTTTGGTTCGACAAGTGCATTTTTATCATCTTGCAATCGATTTCGAGGTATGGCTTTTCGCAGTCGAGGCAAAAGGTTGTCTATTTTCAATGAGGTCTTTGAAGAAGTCTTTTGTTCACAACTGCCAAGACATAACATAGTCAATCGAAAATTTTTCCAAGAGCAATGTTGGCTATGTCCGCATTAAAGGTCAGTAAGTCGCCTCCTGAGTTCGTCAAGTTCCAAGGAAGTGAAGAATGAAAACACGCTTTAAAGCCGATCATTAAAGCCATTTAACTTGTAGTAAAGCATGCTCATTCTTTTGCAATGCATCTCCAAATGGTTGCGCTGAGAGAACAACATTTCATTTGATGAAATTCTTTTCCGAGGCTTCATTTATCGCAAACCGGTTCTCCAATGAACTATTCATAAATGACTATAAGTGGTTGTCGATCGTGGTTTCAATCAATCAAGTCCAGATTCTCCCTGCACTTTCAACCAATCTCGTAATGAACTAGTGAATCTCGAATGTAATTTCTGAGAACTGCTTAAGATTGTACATTTGGTCGTGGTTATTTGTACATCGCACCCAAGCAAAGAAATTCGTGTCCTGGGCCATTTGTGGCGAGGAATGTCATCAAAAGTGAACCATTGTGTCAAGATGGTTTAGAGGAAGTTTCGTGGGTTTCGGAGGAATTGGCCATGAACCGCCTTGGTCTCAGATTTTCATCATTAGATTCATCTACAACTTGTGTAGATGTGCTTGGTTTTTCCGCTTTCATGGACGGTTGAACCATGAGTAAGCCGTAGATATCTACATATTGAGACTCGAACCGGTGAAGATTGCCCCGAGAACTAGTACTATAATCGAGGATGAGTCCGAAATGGATCACTTTGTAACCCAACACTTTAAAAGTATCGTGTATGGAGCTTTGTCTTCCTCGTTCAAGAGTTGGTTATGAAATTTTGACTTTCGTGGTGGCTTTTTGATGTCAAGGTGTGTGGAAGTTCAATTTTTATAAAGAAGATAAGAAAGACCAAATAACTTGTTGTAGTCCATTAGTGGTTTAAGGATTATAAGGCTGATATGTATCAAATAGGGGCGAATTTGTAAAGATCGAGTTTCGTGAAAATGGATGGTTGTTCTTTGTGATCAATTTCGCTAGCTCATTTTTTCGCTTAATCTCGCTTTTTTTGTTAAATTCTGGACCCCATATACGATTGTTGATCATTATTCTGAGATCAATATCTAATTCAGAGATTCTACTCTGCAAATTCAGATAGATTTTTTCTAACTGAGCATTGAGTGAATCCACATTGGTTTCAGTCTTGGTCACCTGGGTTGCAACTTTGTCGATTTTTCTCCCAAGATTATGAAGTGCTTGGTTTTTAGCATTGGCATTCTGAGTTTGCCAATTTAACACTGTTTCATATTGCTTTGGGGCTTCGCTGACTGTAAGATCGCACAAAACCGAGAAATAATTTCGTCGGATCTGCTTGTTTTCGCTGGGAAATGATTCTTGGTAAGACTGACTGGAGGAGGAAAACATCGCATGTACTAAGCTGGTGGTCAAGCGAACAGCTCGGCGAGATAGCCTTTTCTTTTTATATCCATTCGAGAGCCTTTTTATAAATTCCAGAAAGGCCGACTTGAATTCGATCATCTCACGGTTCGAGAGTACGATTTGCAAGGAGTTTTTGCGGTAGGTTTCTTTTTCTCCTTCGCCTTTCTCCTCATGATTTCAAAGTCTTCATCATCATCGTATGGATCTTCAAGCGGCAATCGTGGTTGCATATACGGGCTTCTGTAACATCCCATGTTAGTGTCCATTGACTTTGTCAGGATAAACTAGATATCCTTCTGAAGAAAATCCATAAAGTTAGAGATTTTCTTCTTGTCCTGTGGTTACTGCTTTGATCATAGCAGTACATGAGAGCCTTGGAGCTTCTGGATTCAAGATTGTCCCGAGTTTGAAAAGACATCTTAATCGACCATCGATCTTCTTCAAAATGGCTTCGTAAGTTTGAATTGGCTCGAAGTTTGGTGAAACCGCTTCTTATAGTTGGAAAGCTATTCGCGGCATGAGTCAAGCAACTCTTGCTTTTGAATTTGTTTGGGATTTGGATTATTGGATTGTATTTGTTCCGCATTGCATCATCAATGCATCTATGGTTGTTTGTGAAGGTAGATCTAGTGCATGATTTTGTAATCTATACACTATTTGACGTTTAAGAGTGGTTATCTTCAAGTGGTGTTCGTCCGCCTCGGAGCCGGATCTCGAACTTTTACGGTCGCTAAGATTTGGTCTTCGGACAGAAATCGGGTAGAAGGTTAACAATACACTACCAGCATGGAGTGTAGTTAAAACAGTTCCAATGACAGCATGTTGATATTCCTTGAACTCGCATTCAGCAGGTACTATACATGCAAACCTTTCCTTCCATGTAAAGTGCAGGATTAGCCTCACCTCCAAGCGGCGCGTATACCCTTCTCGCTTCAGCAAATAGCGAGATCAAGAGGTATTTTCGAGTGTAACATATTGTTCACTCGAGAGGCTCAAGAGCACATCGTCTAGTCTTCAAGACCGGATGTACTGGGTAAAGGTCTTTTGTAGAAATCAAGGTTCCGATGCTTCGGGTGAAAGAGGTTTTTGCTCAGAAAGCATGGTACGGGCTCATTATCGGGAACCCATTCATCGATCCGGCCGATTCGAATATAAGAGTATTCAACAAAATTTTCAATTTTTGAAGCAACATTTTCTGACAAGAACGAGGAAAAAAAAGAGTAGAAGAGAGAGAAATATAAGAGGATTAAGAGGAAACTGAGTTTGTGGATGAAGATGCCATATTGATAAGATTTCTTCTAGGTTGACAAGTAACACTTGAACACATTAAACTATGATACCACCTCTGCTTGAGTTCGCTCGATACACTCGCCTCAACTATGTTGCTCGAGGAGGTAAAGAGGAGAAGGATCATTTCGACCTCTGATGGCGAACCATCGAATCTTAGAGATATCAAGCTTTTTTCAGAGTCGGCGAGGAAGAATAGATTCTCAAGAAAAGATTCTTCATCACTGAGGTTTTTCCGATTCTCGAAGTAGGCAGACCCGAGATGAGTATCGTGCAGTTCTTTGTTCTTCCGAGTAGATTGAGGTTCGAGAAGATCGGATCGTGAGGGTCAAGTGGTAAAATGGAGGAGGTTCAGCAAGAGGTTCGGACCGTGGTTTTGTGTCGGAGCATGTTCGAGATAAGACAAAGCAAAGAATTTGCATAGTTCATGTGTTTTCGTGAGGTGGACGGTGTGTGTTGGTAAGTAACCGGAAAGTGCGTAGAAAGGTGGATTTTGCAAACAAGGTTGTTGTTTGTCAAGATCAATCCCGGCAAGTTCAAATTTTTAACCGCCTAATCTTCGCTTTTTCGTTAAATTCGACCCCAATATCTATTTTCTTGATCATAAACCGTAGATCCGAATCAAGTTGGGTAACTGATTTTGCATGTCAAGATACATCCTGCTCGCCGAGATGTAATCTTGTTCACCAGGTCTTCGCTTGACTCGAAATGCCACTTTTTCAATTTTTTCACAAGAGATCCGAAATTGAAGTTCTCAAGGCCGGCATTTTGAAGTTTGCCGCTTAGTACCAAAAGGTTTTGTTCTTCCAATGGCCATTCGTGTAATGCGAGAGGACAAAAGGTGGTGACCTTTGTCGGATCAATTTGTTTTCTGTAGGAGGAACCGTTTCGTAAGAGCTTGACGAGAATATCATGCAAGGTCGATACATAGAGATGAGAACGTGATCGCCTCTTGTCGCATGATTTTTGTTTATACTCCTTTTGTAGCCTTTAAACATTTCCTATAATGTAAAGGCATTAGACTATCTAGATCATCGTGAGGTAGTAGGAGGTTTTTATGGCAAGGATCCATTTTGCGGATTTTTCTTTTGGCGCTGCCCGGGACGTCGCTGAAATCATCATCATCTTCTTCCTCTTCAAGGCAAGGACAACGATCACATATACGGACCTCGAACATCCCATAAAAATGACCATTGATTTTGTCTGGTAGATCGGATAGCCATCCAAGCAAATCTGCGGAACGGGAAGATTTTTTCGCCGTAGATACAACCGTGATCATGGAGGAGTATGAAAAAGAGTTTCGGTATGGATTGTTGAGGGATGAGAAACAATAGTGTCCTGAAGTGGACGTGATTGAAAAGTTAATTTTAGCTCCATCCGCTTTTTTCAAAATGAGCATCATTGCTTGACCGGGAGTTTTGGTGAAAGTTTTCATGAAAGCCATTCTAGGGCATGAGCTAGCAGCTTCGCTTTTGGATCCGCCAGGATCTCGATCTGGATGGGATATTGTCTCAAGAATCAGCAAGAATCATGCATCCTGGCGCGGTGTCAAGTGCATGGTTTTGTAACCGATACACCAATTGGATGGTGTAATGTTGCCATTTTTAAGAAACCTGCTTGTTCAAAGACCTTGATCTGGATCTGAACTTTTGTAGAAAAGGGAGGTTCGATCATCTAAGAGAGGTTGAAATTTGGGTAAAGGTCAAAAGAACACTTTCGCATGTAGTAGTCGACTGATCGACATGTTGATATTCCTTGAACTTGGTATCCATTAGCTATGGCCGTGACAAAAGTTTTTCTCGCCATAAGAGTAGTATCAACCTGACTCTCCAAGATTGAGGTACGATATCCTTCCTTTTCCAACCGAGCAACAAGCCGTGGTATTTCAAGAGTAACATATTGCTCGCTGATGCTTGAAGAGCACCGATCTAGTCAAGATGATCGATATATTCTTTCGAAAGCAATTCCTTTTATTGAAATTAAGGTTCTAATACTTCTGGTTAAGGAATTTGGTCATTGATACAATTTATATGGGCTAATGAGAGGCATGGAAGATTCACTAATTTGGGCTGACTCTGGGACATGCGAATACTCAACAAGGTTTTCTATTTTTGAAGCCAGGTGTTTAGAACAAGATTTTGGAAGGGAGAGAGTTGAAGAAAGAGTAACAAGAGCAAGATTCTCTGAACTGTTTGATGAAGATGCCATTTTTGTTTCAGTATTTCCTTTATTTCCTATTCAAGACGAACAGATCTCATATTTACCACTTCATTTTAATGAAAAGCATTATGCTCAAACATAGAAAATAATTGTACGTGGCTTGTTATACCAATAGTGCAAACTGATCTAGTCCCCATTCGGAATGACCATCAGAATATATGTCACTGGTTGCCCGCCAATATACAATAATATTCTAGCTTGTGGGCAAAAAGTTTTGTTTGCCTCTGATACCATTTACTTAGATTAGGATTCTGATTGGATATAGATTCTTTCCTATTAGGGAATTTTAGATTCAGATTTGATTTTTGGGTTAGGATTTATTTCCAAAAATTATTGTAACCAACCCTATATAAAGTACTCGTATTCAATAAACATGGAGGAAGTTTTTATGATACAATTGGTGAGAGAGTTAATTTTCGTTCTTTAACTCTTTCGAACTTATCGATTAAGCATTCAAACTCTTGACTTATCAATCAGACCATCCATAGCTGATTGTGGCATCTTCACATACCAAGGTTCATGCTTTCAATAAGCATTGGGTCGAGGTTCCATTCCATTCTTGGTTTAGATTCGATTTTGGGAACTAAATTGATTAGGGTCGCATCAGTTCTTGACGGGGTTCGTATCATAATAGGCAAACTGAAGTTTCAAATTGAGAAGTCAAGTTTGTTTTAGAGAAAATAATGAATCCCAATAGGAAGGAAACAACACTTGGGATGTCACCTTTCCAACTTGTGTATGGTAAGCCATGTCATCTTCTAGTTGAGCTTGAGCACAAGGCATATTGGGCAATCAAGCAATGTAAGATGGGCATGGATGCTGCTAGTGAACAAAGGAAACTCCAATTGAATGAACTTGAAGAAATTAGGAATGATGCTTATAGAAGCTCGCAAGTTTACAAGGACAAGACTGAGGCTTTTCATGGTAAGATGATTTCGAGGAAAAATATTATTGTTGGGTAGAAAATCCTTTTGTTCTATTCACATCTTAAGTTATTTCCTAGTAAGTTATACTCTAGATGGGTTAGTCCTTTTGTTATTCTTAATGTTTTTCCTCATGTACAGTAGAAATTAAAAGTTTAAAGACAACAAAGGAGTTCAAAGTTTATTGTAACACCTTAGGCGAATCCCACATCGGCAAAGCACGGGAGAGATATTGGGTTTATAAGGGGTGATCCATACTTTAATTGGCAAGACACGTTTTGGGGTGTATGAGCGCCCTAGGAACAAAATCGTGTGGGCCTTATTAAGGCCCAAAGTGGACAATATCTTGCCAGGTTTGGGTTCAGTCATCACAAATAGTATCAGAGCTGCTCCGAGTGTCCTCTTGAGTGATGGTGGGGTAAACCTCAGCGAGGACGCTGAGTCCCTAAGGGGGGTGTATGTAACACCCTAGGTGAATCCCACATTGGCAAAGCATGGGAGAGATGCTAAGTTTATAAGGGGTGATCCACACCTTAATTGGCAAGACGTTGGGGGTGTATGCCCAGAACAAATATCGTGCCTAGGAAAGGGTGATCCCATACTTGTTTCAAAGATGCGAAATATAATATCTTGCCGTCATGACAACCTGCCTGCAAGATATTGTCCGCTATGGGCCTTAACAAGATCCGTACATTTTTGTTCCTGGGGCACCCATACACCCCAAAATGCGTCTTGCCAATTAAAGTGTGGATCACCCCTTATAACCCAGCTTCTCTCCCTTGCTTTGCTAATGTGGGATTCGCTAGGTGTTATATGGGATTCCTTTGGACTAACGCTCAGGTTTGCCCATCATCGCCAAAGAGACACACCAGTCTCGATACCATCTATCATAACCCAACCTGACAAAGATATATTTCGGCCTTAACAAGCACCAAGACAGCTTGTTTATACACCCCAAATGTGAGGTACAATTTTCTCACTTAAATATAGTAGAATTTATTTTAAGCTAACAAGCCTCCTTAAGTATTATAATATTTAATTCTAAGGAATGATGACATAAGCAATGACATAAGTGATGATGTAAGAAGAAGTATGTAGAGAAAGTTAAGAATTCTAGAATTTAATAAGTTATTTATGAAGAATAATCTTAGCTATTAATCAAGAGTTATGGTGGTAAAATCCTAGCCATCCATTAGCCTTAAGAAATCCTATAAATACCCCTACCCCCTTTCATTTTCAATGCAACCTAGAAATTTCATCTTCTTCTATTCTAAGTCATAACATCAAGAGTAGAGAAACCCTCAATTTAGAAAAGTCTAAGAAGTCAAGGTCAAGAGGTAACACTTCAACTGCAATGTAAGGACAAAATTCTTTTTATACTATAATTAATTCTTAATCTTGTGATGACTATTATGATGTGATTGGTTATGATACTTAATTATGTTATGGTCGGCTCTGCCGCCTAATCTATGATACTCAATTATGTTATGGTCGGCCTTGCCGCCTAATCTATGATACTTAATTGTGTTATGGTTGGCTTTGCCGCCTAATCTATGACACTTAGTTATGTTATGTGTTGAGTGTTAGAAAATGTATAGTTATAAATGAGAAAATCATCATTTTACATTTCAAGTCTTACTAACAACCCTTACTTTTTATGGCTATTGTAATTTAATTATGTGTTTTATTTAATACTAAGTATTTTATGTATTTTAGGCATCATAGTCATTTCACAATAAATGAGAGATCAAACGGAAAACTACATCACTTTTGAACTGCATCGAAAACCTTGAGGAGCATAAAAAAAATGGTATTGTTCACGCATCGCTCAATGCATTGTTCACATGATTTCGCTCGATGACGATGGTGTTGATCGGGCGACGTGGCATTGACCGATGAGGTGTCATGATCATGTTGCCGGACTAAAATTTTGCATGTTGATGGTGACGTAAGATATTAGCGGACCAAAAACGCTGCAGTGCATACATGCAACACATGGGATTATTTTCAACCAAACCGCTACATTATGCAAAACCGTTATCGTTTCAAACCGCGTGGTCAAACCGCTGCATCGTTGACTAATGACACATGAACTCGAAAGGCCCAAACTGTTTTTAATCCGATGGCCATGATTTACTCGATGTATCTATAAAAATGGGACCTCTCCCCCCTAATTTGGGACCTTTGAATCCATTTTGGGGCTCTATTTTCTGTAATTTCTTCTCCATCTTGTATTTTCTACGTATTTTAATAAATTTTTATTTTGCCCCTAGTTCAATTATGAGTGGCTAATTTCCTTTCAAACTTGGGTTAAAGGTGAAGTCTCAACATGTGTCATGGGCTTTATTTGGTAAATTTATTTTTTCTTCCCCTCTAGTTTTTGGATGTTGATTTTTCGCTGACAAATACTAATAATCTTGTCTAAGCATCACCGCTTTCACCGCCCTGAAGTATAAGGTTATTATTATTTGGCACGATAAGCCCTTAACACCATATTGATTAGAGCGTGGTTCGTGAGGTGTGGATTCCCCCCTCATGATTTAATTGATATTAATAAGGAATATTTAGCCCATGGTGCATGTTGATACGGATCCAAATACCCAAGTACGTCAATTTAATAGATTTTCACTTTAATTTCTTCTCGCCATTTCAATTCCAATTTTTAGGATAATTTAAATCACTTCCACCACAAATCCAACCATCTCATACAAAATTAATTCTACATATAATTAAAATCCACCTCCTCGTGGGATCGACACTTGTCACCATTAGTCTATTCTACAATAGATTCGTGCGCTTGCGAGTTCAATAAAATTTGCTCAACAAGTTTTTGGCGCCGTTGCCGAGGAGGTAAGTAATTTTAATTCATAGAATTAATTTTTTTGAATAATTTCTTTTAAATTGTTTTCTTGTATTTTTTATTAAAAAAAAAAGAGTGAATCTGCATTTAGAGGTTAGTATTTCTTTTCTTTCTCTATTCTTTACAATTCTGCAATTTAATTTTTAAGTTATTTTTCTTTGTAATTTTTGTTTATCTTATTAATTTAATTTTTAGTTAATTTCACAAATTTGTTTTAGTGTGTTTTTATAGAAAGGTTTTAACAGCGTAATAAGGTTAGTATCGTAATTTCATCTTTTTGTTTATTTTTATTAATTTTCTTCCTATTTATTTTTTTGTTCTTTTCGCATGGCTATCGTAGGTCATTATTTCCTAATCTCGAACCTATAGACTTGAACTAAAAAACACCGCCACAATACGTAACGCTAAAAATAAATTTGGAATTGGATTTACAAAGCACCATAGAGAGAGGCCATTTAAGGATTATTTTAGTCCTTTAGCTAATTTGAGCACATCATGTATAAGATACCCAAATGTAAATTGCTAGAGTTTCGAACTAAAAACCTAGTGTGCTAAATTGTTCCAACATTCTACGGCCTAGAAAATGATGACTCATATAATCATTCAACGATTTTCATGATATTTGTCAAACATTTAAATATGAGAATTTTTCAGATGATGATGTAAACTTAGACTATTCCCATTTTCTTGGGATGAAAGCTCGCTCATGGCTTAATACATCGCCTTCGCTAATAAAGATTTCATCATGGGAACAAATGGTTACAAATTTTTTGAATAAATATTTCCTAGTGCATAAAACCAATGCTATTCGTAGGGAAATTTTGTTACCTGCAGGCAAACGCTTTTTTCGAAACATGGGAGCGATTTAATGGGCTACTCTTGAAGTGTCCACATCATGGGTACGAGACATGGCACAAATGCCAATACGTTTTGGAGGAATTATTAACGAATGTGCAAGAATGGCTAATGGCAACAAGTAGAGGAGAGCTAATGTCAAAAAGTGCATCATAGATTTGGGAATTCTTCCAACATAAGCTTGATAATTCCCCAACAACGGAGTGGCCACCTGTGGATACTAGTTAATTAAAGGAGGAACGAGGTTCACATCATGAAGTCAACTTCTAATCAAAGTTAAGTCAAGGAGATGGTCAAGGTCTCGCCGACAAATAGCATCAAGTATCGATCGCTAAATCAATGTAACCACATGACCATGACTCACCTATCAAGCCAATGCCATAGGTGTAATGAGAAAACCATCAAATTACAACCCATATTCCAACACATATAACCTCGATAGAGACCACCCTAATTTTTCACGGTCTCAAGGATTCCAAAGAATGGACCGCCAGCCCAGCCCACCAACGCAACAAATTCCTCAAGTTCCTCAAGCCTCTCACCACCATTTAGACCATACAATCGTAACCGTAACTACTCTCAACCTGCACTACGGGAAGATGTATTCTGCATTTCAAGAATGTTACTCACTCTATGATCGGAGCAACAATCAAGACCGCTGATGGACTACGAAATGAGTTGAGAGCAGGTTTCAACCCATAAGCCCAATTAGTTTCAAGCCTAGAGAGGATGGTGGGACAACTTGCTTCTTCAGTTCAGACCTTGGCAATGACCGTTGAGAAAGGTAAATTTCCAAGTCAACCAGTGCCTAATCCTAAAGTGAGTATACAAGCAAGTACTCTCACAAAGAATTGGAGAGGTAAAAAGTAGTCATGACCTTGAGAAAATGAAAAGAAGTTTGACAACAAAGTGGAGATGCCAGGACAAAAGAAAATCAAATTGTACCTGAGTGTCGAGGACTCACCATCGAGGAGAAGAAACCAACCACTAGAATATGCTCCAAAGCTCCATTTCCTCGGAGGTTACTAAAGGAAAAAGTGGAAAATCCACGTGAGATTCTCTAAATCTTCAAATGTAAGTGTTAACATTCCTTTGCTTGATGCTATTAAGCAAGCTTTCATCTTATGCCAAGTTTCTTAAAGACCTTTGTACTAAAAAGAGAAACAACATTCATGTTCAAAAGAAGGCATTTTTAACAGAAAATGTTAGTTCTATTCTCCAACATAAAATTCCTCTAAAATGCAAAGACCAGTTCTCCCAATTATCTCATGTAGTATAGTGGAACCACACAATTCGAGAATGGTTTGTCGGATTTGAGCTAGTGTAAATTTGTTACCTTATTTTGTTTCGAAATTGGATCGAGAATTACACCCAACTCCAGTGGTGTTACAACTTGCAGATCGGTCCACAAAAATACCTCGTGGTATTGTGGAGGACGTGCTTATCCAGGTAGACAAATTTTATTTTCCTGTTGATTTCATTGTAATTGACACTCAACCAATATAGGATTCAAGGAAGCAAATCCCCATTATTCTAGGCCGACCATTCTTGGCAACTGTGGATGCTCACATTCAATGCAGGACTGGAAATATGCAGTTGTCCTTCGCCAACATGACTATGGAGCTGAACATCTTCAACATTGCCAAACAACCTCACAATGCAGATGATGGAATTGTTGATGTGGATTTAATTGAAGCATTAGTTGATGACACTTTTGTTTCAAACCTTAGTGATGATCCTTTACAAACATGTTTAACTCCACTTTAGTTTGATTGACATATGATCGCCGATGAGGTCAATGCTCTACTTGACTCAAGACCATCCATGGACACTCACAATAAATGGAAACAAGAGTTGAACAACTAGCACCATCGAAAAAGAAACTCATCCCATCATCGTAATCACCAAAACTCGAGCTAAAAAGCATTGCCTCAACACTCGGAATATGCATTTTGGGAGAAGAAAGTTCTTAGAATCATCTCATCATCCCTCAACGACAAACAAAAAGGTAAGTTGTTGGATGTTTTAAAAGAGCAAAAAGGAGTATTGGTGATGGACCATAATGACATAAAAGGTATAAACCCAAGAGATCAGCATGCATTACATTCACCTTGATGAAAATGCTAAACCCTACTAGGAAATGCAACGTCGGTTACAACAATACGAAAAGAAGTCATAGAATCAAGTCCAAGCATATTAGATGCGGTGTCATTTATCCAATTTCGATAGTTCAGGTCACGGTCCCCGTGTTGTCCCAAAAAGTCAAGAGTCACAATAGTTACTTAATGCCGATAATGAATTCGATACCAGAGTGACTACAGGATGGCGTATGCATTGATTATAGAAAGTTGAATTCGCCATGAAAAGACCATTTTCCTTTACCATTTATCGATCAAATGCTTGATAGATTAGCAGGCCATGAATTTTATTACTTTCTAGATGGCTACTCAAGATATAATCAGATTCCCATAGCACCAAAAGATCAAGAGAAAACCACTTTCACTTGCCCTTTTGGCACATTTTCATAAAGGAGGATGCCATTTGGATTATGTAATGCACCTGCTACATTTCAACGATGCATGTTAAGCATTTTTTCTGATATGGTTGAACGATTCCTTGAAGTCTTTATGGATGACTTTTCTATCTTCGGTGATTCATTTGATCAATGTTTACATCACCTAACACTAGTTCTGCAGAGATGTATCGGGAAGAATTTAGTCTTAAAATGGGAGAAGTGCCATTTTATGGTAAAACAAGGTACTGTTCTCGGTCACATCATTTCGAGCAAAGGTATTAGGTTGATGCTCAGCGCGGATCTCATTTCTAATCTTCCTCCACCCAAAATGGCCATCGATGAGAAGTAAGATCTTTCCTGGGCGTACGGCTTTTATAGACGTTTCATTAAAGATTTTAAAGTTTCTAGACCCTATAATCTACCCATTTAAGGCAAGGATGTACCTTTTGTCTGATGATTCATGTCTGTGGCATTGAAAATTGAAGCAGCTTGTTGACATCATCACTTCATCATTGAGCCCCAAACTAGAGCTTACCATTTGAGCTCATGATGCAACTAAAAGATGCAAAAGTAGAGCAAAGATTAGGACAAAGAGTTGATCAATTCTACGTTATTTACTATGCTAGTATAACATTGAACGATGCACAAAGTTGAACTATTCAACTAATCGAAAAGAAATGCTAGCATTAGTGTTTGCATTAGAAAAATTTCATCTTATCTCATCAATAAAAATAATTATATTCACGTATCATCGCTTCGGAGCTCGCATTTCGTTTGCCAATCGAGAATAGTTTCTAAAATGCCTGGGGTTTCTAAGGGTCCAAGTGGGAGTTATAGGAAGATTAAAGGGTTTGGTTATGACTTTTTAATTTATTGGATCATGGGTTTCTAGAGCAGGAAATTGGAGAATAATCCCGCTGAGTGGATGAGAACATCATACGTGCCATGTATGGGTGGAATGATAAATATTGGATGATGTCAGTTTTACAATTCTTTCAATCCCAAGCCTTTTTTCGTGACTAATAGAGTCAAAAGTGGTGGAGGATTATCACAGGTGGTTACGCTATGTCAGGTTGTGAACACGGAGTTTTAGTGTAATTTCTTTTATACACCAAACTTTAAAGCAAATCATAAAAATCCACCACCATTAAAGCCTCTTCATCACCGGATGGCGGGGCATTTAATATTGCAGATCGATGCGTAAGTGACCGCAATCGTAAAGGCCATCCTCCGAAGAAAGATGGCAAGAACACTTTATGCCTATGCCGCTGGACACTTTTCGACAAATCCATTACCACAGTGTGTTCAAAGAAATTTTAGCTGTGAAGCATGGTATTCAAAAGTATGGTATCAGAGCCATCACCTAGTTTTCTTACCAAAGTGGTATGATAGAAGTTTTCTTTATGATCCAATTTTTATTAGAGCCTTCAGAAACAGAGAGAATTCTTTCTTTATGGCATCAACCTCCAACAAAAGCTTCTTTCTTCTTATCACTCCCGCCTTTCTTCTACACTCTCTTTACCCAAATCTTGCTCCAAACACACTACTAGTAAAATCAAAAATTTAGTTGAATATTCCTATATCCCTGAATCTGCTCAGATCAATGAATCTTCTTTTCCTCTTAGTCCTTATCATCTCTATAAACGTCCTCACTCCTTACTCATGCGGATCCAGACCTTATTTCCACCAAAAGACCCCATCCAAAAGAATATATCCAGTAATCTTGATCGATCAATGTTCGCTCCTCTGCTACCACATACAATTTAATATGTCACCTGAAATTCCCTACTTGATTTCCCTGAAAAGTTATATAGCGTTATACCATCTCCATCGGAGGCGCCGACTCATCCTAACCTTACATGGTGAGTGATTACCAACACACCACCAATGCATATGCTTTGATACTCGATTCACACATTACCAAGATGTTATTATTGGTACTGTCTTAACCACTCTTCATGCTGGAAGTGTCTTACTCACTTTCTATCCAAATTTCAACCTTTCTCTTCAAGACCCTAATCTCTCCACTGCTCTGCAAGTCCAAGTGCAAATTCAAGGTGCAGAACAAATCTCTTCTGCAAAAATTGCAACTCTTCACCACCAATTGGTCTATAGGCTTCAGAACCATGCCTTAGATCTTCCACACCGAGCCACCATTCTCGACGCCTCATGGTGTTAGTACACTGCATCAAATACCAACCATTATACAAATTCCAAGATGCATCCCCTTGTGACATGAACTCATCAAACCATGCCTTGGAATGGATTTCAAATTAGAAGTTTCCACACCAATTCTTTCCCTATCAGACCCGTGCATCAGAAAGCTTGTTTGAAAGAAGAACTGGAACTGTCTCCGAATGACATTTCGACCTCCAATCAGCTACATTCGTAAGAGCCTAATTCTCATTCACTCGTTATTTCGAATGGTTATCATTTAAAGAACGCCTAAAGCTTCCAATTACGGATTCAATTCAAAAGGATATCCCTCTATCCACCTTAAACAATGGCCACTTTCTTTGATGCCCAGATCGAGAAATTGTGACCTGGATTGTCCCTCGCTGATGATTGGGATGAAGTATGGATGATGAATCGGCTTTTAAGAAGAAAACCAAAAAAGAAATTACTTAAAACTCCTGTTCACACCACCAATATAAACCACCTCATAACTTCTCCACCACTTAGCCCATTACCCATCTACCAAAAGAACTTAATCTTGGATTGCAAAGAATTGCAAAATTGACATCCTATCCAATATTCAAAAGATTCCACACCACTAATCGATACAAATTTTATGGCACGTGAGATGATGTTCTCATCCACCTCACAGATTATTCTCCAATTTTCGCTTAGAAATGTAAAGAAAAGAGATCAGAAAATTGGAAGTCGAATCAACAGATTGAAAATGTAAAGGCAAAGGCCAACATTTATTTACCACCTATCCACCATTACTCCCTCGCCCCAACATTCCATCCTTTGCAGACCTACGCTTCTCCCATAAACCGCAAGACCCATCCAAGTTATTTTGGCATGACACATACCTTGTTTAGAAATAATCCTCCGCCAAAAACCATCTAGATCTAAACCTCATCCCCTCGACCAAGACCAAAAACAACTCTTTCAACCACCTTGTTATCTCAAACAAAGATCAGCCTCTATCCCCCAATTCCTCCTCAACCAACACCGACTGTGCCAAAGATAAATCACCATGCAATAACATAAAGGTACGATAATCCCAGTCCATCCGATACATACCAAACTTGATTCAAATCTAGCTGCAATTGCCAAATTCATCCATCCTCAATCGACACCTAATTCTTCCTCAATCTTCCATATCATCTAGGATTCTCTGGAAAACTTGTCGACATTATCACTAGAATCCTTACGGGCCCAAATCTTTACCTAAACCGAATCCGCCAATCCTCAAGAACTAACCCATTCTTCGACATACCCTCGTATCGAGGAAGATCCACCGTAAGCAACCTCAAATTTCAACTCCGCCATTTCGCCTTAAATGATCATAAACCTCAAATGGTCCATGGTTCACTTCGATGATATCCCCGCTGCTAAACGGAGAGAGATATCTGAAAATGGCCGCCGATAGATCTCCAAATGTTAAGAGTAAATGCTACTACCGGTGATCCGCCCTAGAGAATCTCACCGCTTTACGGGATCTTTAAGAGATTGGTTTGATACTTTTGCAGGAGTAGCATGCTTAATACTCAGGCAACTACCTATCGCCTCTATATCTCGCTTTTTTGTCATTCATTAGCATTCATTGGAGAATCAAAGGCAGCTTTTTCCGTAAAGACGACTACCTCTATGAAGTGCTCCTTCAACTTTAAAGATCTTGATTTCATTGTATAAAACTAATGTCAATCCTATTTATAAGCTCACGTTCAATGATCCGACTTCAAACATGTCTTTCTCGGGCATCATTACCGCAAGAATTGCAACCGCATATACAAAGCGCCTTTACGGTCTCAATCTCACCATATGACAACATTGGAAAGATCTTTCAGATCACCAAAGGATGCTTGGAAAACTATGTGAATGTAAACGCTTCTTCAAAGAATTGTTAAAAGATAAAGTCTTTTCCAAGGTGTGCATAGAAAAAAGCCTTATTTGGATCAAATTTGAAGCAAACGTAAGAAAGATTACCGGATGCAGCACCAAAAGGAAGAAGCATTTCCTAAAAACTCAAAAATCCGTATCTTTCCTAGATCAAAAATCCAGCTAAAATCTGCTGCCGCGCTTTTTGTAAAAGATCTAGCTTCAGAGAACAAAAAAGGCAAAGTCAAGCCACGCCTACCGCAAAAAGAAAGTGACATTACGCTAAAGAGTGCCCCAATAAAAAAGACAAAGCAATCAGACTTCTTGAGCATTTATGTGCCACTCACCGATTATTCTCCCACAAAGATGAAAATTGAGTTATACTCTCTCGTAACAAGATAAGCCCATCACGAAATAACAAATATTCGTGACTGCAAAACTCATCTGATGATTCTGAAACGACGAAGTTTCAGATCGCTTTTCCAAAATGTTCAAATCTTCGTACTGGACATCTTAAATTTGATTCGCAACTTGGCATTAAACCATCCGGAACATTACAAACCCGCTTTTGCATTCCAATGCCCACTATCAATGGATAATTTTACCTTTTGGTCTTTAAACAAAATTTCATCGATTTTTCTCAAAAAACCATACCAATTTTCCAATCCCATTCGTGATAAAGGTATCGATTTACATTGATTTATATTTTATTATTTTCGGCACAAGATGATCACATTCCATTTGTTAAATCAATTCCTTGATATTATTCGGGCCTCATGGAACTGTATGTTATCACGAAGAAAGTACAATTGCCACTCAATAACATCAATTCTTTGAAATGACTATCAAAGATGGCTATCATCGCCTGCGAAAGCACATTGCCCAAGAGTCATTCACCTTCAGACGTAATCTTCCAAAAAGCAAATTGCTAGCCTTGGTATCACTTATTAGTGATTTTATTCCTCATGTTGATCACTACACCAAATTTCTGGCCAAATTTCATCAAAAGAATCCACCTTCAGGGCATTAAACAACCACACACTTGCTGTCACAACTTTAACGCAAATTGCGCAACCTCCGCCACCATTAAAGCTCATCACCGGCGGCGCATTTAATATTGCGCATCGACGTAAGTGATTTGACCGCGGGAGCCATCCTCCGCCAAGAAACAGACGAAAAAAGAACACTTATCGCTTATGCTTAAGGATTACTCTTCACACAAAAATCCATTACCACAGTCGTGTTCAAAGAAATTTTAGCCGTGGAAACTTGGTATTCAAAAGTTCAGTATCATCTTATCGCCACTACTTGTCGAATGGATAACCAAAGCCCCAACATCAAGAATTTCAAAGTGAAAAACGGTAAAAGAAGGCTGCTAGGCTAAAGACCGGTTTTCAAATATGATTTCTCCAAAGTACATATAATGTTCACATCCGTGTTCATTATTCATAGACCATACTCCAACATCCCTTTATTACACAACCCCCTTCTAGACTTAAGACCGTTTGAACGGTTCACCACACCACACCCATCCATTCCAACAGCATGATAAAGTTCAAGTATGAACTCATAATTTCATTTATGAATCGAACCACCAAACCCGCCCACACAGCATACTTTCACACCTCCTCGTCCACAAATGATATCATCATGATCCCCACCTTCAGTAATTTCAAAGCCTAAATCCACGGGTAAGTATTATTACTCAAGGAAATAAAAACCATTTAACGATTTTCATACCAAGATGACAAGACCTACGTGGGAAGCATTCTTTGCCATTAAGTCAACACCTCCAAACCCTCCAACAAATTCCTCCATCGCATGCTCCGTGATGATCCAACGATTAAAAGCCAGTTCTGTAGCAAAACCATCTCGGATCCAATGACCACCTCTTTTCGATCATGCAAGAGCATTAGGGTGCTGTAGAAAGAAGCAGAATCGGATTAACTCAGTAATACGTAATCTGAACGAAGTATGTCGAT